>CM039679.1:216911853-217379114 GCA_022537955.1 Schmidtea mediterranea | reverse complement strand
GACCTAAAATAGATTTAATAAAGTCGCTCTCAGCATTGGGCTAAGACGCTGATCTACTTACTGATGACATAATATTGTGTGTTCATTACAACAAAGCACCTTATAGGAAAACAGAAGGTTACTTTAAGAGAAATTTATTAATCCATGCTCCTTACAATAAAGTAGATTGACACATTGTTGAATAATTATGAATCATAACTAATTCAACTGTAAACTTTCGTAATTTGTATTTACTATAAAATCAAGATCAGATCAGTCATGAAGTGAATTAGTAATGCTGCCTTTCCTAATAAAAACTCGTTAGTCTGAATAAATGCAAGACCTAGAAATAAAACTTTTTAGCGCACAAAGTTGATGAGATTATTAACACATAGTGTTTTATAATATAGTATATGTTATATATTTACACGCCGAACCTCTCTCTGAGTAACGCCATGACCGTTCTTAATATACAAAATTATTTGGATATTATGAAAAATGTATTAATCTTTCTTCCCATTTGTAAAACTGCTTGATTTTTTTCACGGGAAAATAAATGCCGTGCTCTTACACGTGTTACTCTTTTAGTATGTAAATGAAACGCAAATAATCAAAATTCACCAGATTTCATAAATTCATAAAAACATATTTTTTATTTAAATTAAATTGTCGTGTTTATTATGAATTGCAAATCATTTATGCTTTATTCTTAAAAGGTAAAATTTATCAAATTTTTAAAAATGTTTTCGTACATAAATAATCTTGGGAAAATGATTTTATGTGATCTCAGTAATTTTCTTTCCATTCTGGGATTTCTATCAATCATTTTTTTTATCAATTTCTGAATACACAAAAATTATTTAACTTTAATGTTATTATTTCACTTATAAATTTTGTTTATCAATGTTTTTCTTCTTATATTTTTTCAATATTTCCGGTAATCTATCATGATTTTCCAAATTCCTAAAAAAGTATTCAATTGGAATTTTATTAAATAAATCATAATTTAAATTGCTCCTCCCTTACTCATGGAAAAGTTGAACATGAAAAAAACTTAAAATATCGTTAAATTGCATATCTTTATAATTTAAAGTACCTATAATAAAAGATTGATTATGGTTCTGCAAATTTTAATTTTTAATTAATTTTTACTAAATTTTAATTAAATTCACAAATGCATTAATTAAAAATAAAAAATGTTCAATTTTGTCTAAATATTTTCACTTTTTAACATGATCGCCACCTTTTTCAATTTTAAAATGTACCGACAACTTGATATCATCATGCATTTATCGTTAATGTTTCAAAATCCAATCGTGGAAATTGATGCTTTGTTTCATGTTAGTTTCAGCACATTCACTTCAGGGTAGAATAAAACCAACTGAGGTCTTCAGAACATATATCATTTTAAAGATTTCTACACCAGTTGTTCAAATTCAGATTCTAGCTTCAAAGAAAATTATAATAAATGACTGAAAGATTTTTCTATTATTGGATAGATTCACAAGGCAGAATAATTTCGAAAACTGACTCAATTCAAGTTCCAATAAATGAGAATCAGTCAATACGGTCAATACGAATGTCATTACAGTGCTCACAAACCAGGCAAGATATTTACCGCGTTAGTCAACATTATAGCTCAATCATCAACTTTAGAATCAGCTTCATATTCCGTCAAAATTACTTCTTACTCTCGAAAGTTCCGATTCTCAACATCGAATCAACTCAGATCTACTTGGATATATAACAAATATATATTTAAATATTATTATTGTGTTCCTATAATAATTATTTAAAAATTAGAAAACTTATTATAAAAATTTCATGAAAAAAATAGCATTTCTAAAGTAGTTTTTGGTTTCATTTATTAAGCGCTCAAGTCTACCAAATTCTACAGAATATCAAATTTCATTTCAAATAAAGTTTAAAATTGGTTTATATTGGAAATGAGGAATTAATATTATTAGTAATAGTATTAATTATAAATTGATAAGTAGTTTATAATGATGTGTAAGAACAAAGGGACCCATGTGTGCATTGCATAAGCCGCGAGCGACTAAAAGTGACTTTAGCAAATACAACATAACTCAACATACGATTACGTAATGCCATATTATTTAATGAGTCATTTTTGTTTCAATGAAGTATAGGTCATTTTAATTTTTTTGTTTATATGAAGTTGTAATTTATTTCTTGTTTCAATAAATTGGTATCCATTCAAAATATAAATTTATTACATTGTGTCAAATGAGAGTTGTGAAATGAAAGTCGAAGAGTCTCAGTGTTCAAATGGGATTTTACGAATGCATTGTTACACAGGAATTCGAATGTGAGTTGCTTGAATAAAATGCTACGGAAGTTGTGATAATAGAGTTGATAAATATGCATGTTTGAACGACAAATTACAAAAGCTTGCCAAGTGGTTTATTACCATTTGAATATATATTCGTCTTATTCTTTTTATTATTATTAATATTATTAAAAATCCTATGAAAAAAGTTGAAGAATTCTTTTATTTATTAACATACTCAATGAGCAATGAGCAGAGCTCATGTTTATTCGTAAGATAACGACGAAGCCATCCCCAGAGAGAGGTCAGAGTGTATGGTATAATCTTAATTGTTGTTGCAACATCGAAATAGCTACATCTTCGAAGCATGATGTCATTTAAACTGTGTGATGTTACCTGAATAATAATAGCTTGTGTGGTATGGTCCTATTTTGAAAATGAGTTATTTCCGGCAGTAACTCAAAAGTTTACTGATCACACATACACTTTTCGTAACATTGCTACGAAATGGTACACACACTGGTCATATTACTGTCATAGGATCTCTGATTAATAATATGTATTTACTTCAGAGACCTACGCTGGCCAGTAAAATGTTCACCCGACCCAACCCGGCCCAAAACTGAAATAACCCCACCCTACTTGAGCCCGACTTTTCATAATATATTATAGTCCAAACCGACACGACCCGAAAAAAAGAAAATAATTTTCAAGTCTATCGTAACGAATGCGTCGTTTTGGATAATTAAAATTAAATTTATGCAAGCTAAGACATTTTCTCAAGTAAATTTTATTTTGATTCATTCATCATTAGAGAAAATAAAATTATATTAAAAATTTATAAAGAGAAATTTTTTAATTTAATTAACCCGAATTATATAATCCCTATATCTGGCTAACAAAATTTAAATCAAAGGTAAAAAAATGTCCACCCTTACCCTTATTATATTAAAATATCACATAAAAATTATATTAATGTATTTTATCCAATTAATTTATTTTAATTATTATCCAATAACATTTGAAAAAATTAAAATTAATTTAATTAATTAAAATTATTATCCAATAAAATTTGAAATAAATAAAATAAATTTAATTAATTTCACAATTTGAAATTATTTTACTTAATTTAAATTATTATCTAACAATATTTGAAATAATCAAAATAAATTTAATTACCGTTACAAATTGAAATTAATTTAATTAGTTCAAATTATTATCCAATAAAATTTGAAATAAATAAAATAAATTTAATTACTTTTACAATTTGTAATTTATTTAATTAATTTAAATTAGTATTCAATAAAATTTCAAATAATTAAAACAAATTTAATTACTTTTACAATTTTAAATTAATTTAAATATTTTCACAATTTGAATTTAATTTAATTAATTAAAATTTTATATAATATTTAATATTATTTAATAATAATTTAAATATTTTCACAATTTGAATTTAATTTAATTAATTAAAATTTTATATAATAAAATTTGAAATAATTTAAATAATTTCACAATATTATTGGTAGTTTTTATCTAATTTATCTAGTGGAATCAGATACAAAGTATAGATTAGTATTCGATATTTAATTTACTTTTATTTCTCCAAACTCAAACATGATATTAAGGTATTTTATTTTTTACAAGAATAAAGCTGAGTTTGATTGAGATTTTGCTTTAAGAGTCATCTAGATTCTTCAGCCTGTTGGGTTATGTGAGGACCTTTGTGAAATTTTTTCACTCTACACTATTTTTTTTGCTTTTTAGGTGGTCATTAAATTTTCCATTTTTCAGTTGGTCAATTATTTTTCTCACGCAATTTCATCCATTCTTCGATTTATAAAAAATTTTAATCAAGAAAATAAATCTATAAAAAAAATTTCAATATGTGAAAATACGCCACAAATTTAACTGTAATTAAAACAAACTGACGAAAAGTTTCCAATTTCATTAAAAATAATTTTTTAAACATTCAATTTATTTTCATTCCGACTATAGATAAAAAATTTATTTTCTTTTTAACATAAATTTTTGATAATAATTTAAATGCAAAAAAGAAAAAAAACAGATCAATACAAAACAAAAAAAATAATTTTTATCGAAATACAAATAATTTTTTTCATAAAAATGAATGAGTTTTAAAATGAAATCTCAAATAGTCAAAATAATTGTTGTAGATATAATTGAATTTCACTGCCTCTCCATGACTGATAAATCAAACTATTGCAAATTTGCATTTTCGTTGCAGAAAATTTTCATAATGTCAAATTATCGTAAATTCTGATTCAGAATCTTTTATTAACGATAATATTAATATAATTTCTCCCGTTGATACATTAATCAGATCCTCCCCCCTCCTCCTGCCCCCACCCGAGAAACTGAACTAATTCAATACTCTTAATGACAATCAGTTCATAGCGTTCAATATTTACATAGAAATAACCAATTATTTCCAGTTACGGTTCACTGGACTCGTAGATAAATCTCACTGACTCCAGTCACTAAGCAATACATTTGAAGTTTGTGCAATGAATTTGATTTTTCAGTCTGTGAGCTGATTAAGTTCCAGCGATGGAATTGAGAAATTTTTGAAATATTTTAATCGAAATCTTTAATTTCCTCTATTTTTCAACTTTTCAATTTGATTGCATTTTACGACAGTATAGTCTGTCTTCGACTTGATAGCGAAATCGGTTTCGACTGGACACTCTTAGACCTTAGTAGTGAGATGTGAGCCCGCAAACACAAAGATATCGGGAGCAGAAGATATTTTATGCTTAATTGTCGATGACTTATAACTAAGAACGTAACTTACTATGTGGATCAAGTATGGGTCATTGTTAAAGTAACATAAAGACCTTTAAATGACTCATCATTTATTTTAGACATAAACACACCATGGCTTTGTGTCAACTTTAATCAAATAAATTTTTTGAAAAGCAACAGTTAAGACGAAAAGATAAGTTCAACAGTAAGTACAAGCGTTGTGTCTAGGAAAATTAAGGAAATGCCACCCGGGAATCGGGTAAAAATAAAATGATTTGAAGATATCCTTCCAAAGAATCTCTATGGAATGTTTTACATCAGATACACCCATTTACTTTTAAAAGAGTATTATTTAATAATCGAATTTTTTCCCATATAACTATTACTTTGCAGCAAGGGCTTATTTTATTATTCACTTATCTGATATCTCATTAATTAGTTATTATGTTTTAATTCTTACTGTAATGTGTATTGGTGTATATATTCAAGTTTCATAGAGTTTATTTTAATTTATTTTTCTAAGGTTGTTGTATGATTCTTAACTAAACTCAATCAAGATTATTATACTACACAACCTACGCACCCAAGGGCACAACTATGTTAGTACTCCAGTTAGTGGCTGAAAATCCATGAGCAGATAAGCCCTATTTCTAGAACTACTCCTGATGATATTTTCAGAATGCCAGTAAAAGATCTTTCGCCTCTTTTTAACTCTATTCATATCAAAATACACTTAACAAAACACACAATTTACTGAAAAACAATTTATAAAAGAACATATATGAAATTATAGAATCTAAGTAATATTTATAAATTTCAATTTTTTGTCAAATAAAAATAAAAATCTTAAAAATTACTTTAAAAAGAATTTACTTAGCAGTAATTGGCCTGGTTTTTGACTCTTCATGTTGATTTTCGCATCATTATTTATTTAGAGATTGTATGTAATCGGACTTTATTGTATACCCATCATCAGTTTAGTATGTGCGTGATTCGCTTACGGTATTAGCTAATTGTTAATTTGAAACAAGTTTTTGTTACTCAATAAATCAACAATACAAAAAATTCAATTCTCGCGGAAGTTTAATCTTATTAGGCCACTCCGGAGACCTCGCGATCTTGTAGAAAACCCACCAGAATACTCACTATGACCTACAACTGAGACTTATGTACAAGATAAGTGGTGGCCATTGACTTCAAATGTAGTTTTCAAGACTATCAGCGGAATGAAAAGTCTCTACCCAGGCTTATTCAGCCAAGAGTCGGAACTGTAATTTTCCCGGTCTCCACACACCAACGTATTTTAATTTTGGAATGTTTCATAAAAAGAAGTGAAGGGCTCGAATGTAAACCAAAGAAATAATCATGATTTATTATAAATTTTATTAAAAGAACATTGATTACATATAGGTCTCAAATTGTACAAGGTATAAGCACAATATTCAAGTGTAAAAGGTAAGATATGATAGGAATTAGAAGTGAGCCCAAAATTCCGAGTATACTACTGTGCTTTTGTGTAATTTCTTTGACAAAACATGGTTGATCCACCCAAGCATAAAATATTTTTTACTTCAAATTCTTTTCATTTTAATTGTTTTTGTTTTGCAATTTGTGTTTAAAGCTCGTTAATTTTACTCCTTGATCATCTATGCCGCTTTTAAGTCTCCGATTTGTTTTTTTCTGTCGCCATTTTTTTCAACCAATTTGATTGGTTTTACGACGATTATTTTAGTTTTTATTTGTAGAATATTTTCCTTTGCATCTTCTAATTTTATTATGTTAGTCTTATTATTTATTTTATATATTTCCGGAGTAAAGGTTTATTTGGTTTTTCCCATTAGGGGTTCCAGTCCAACAATTGTAATTTTTATTTTATGCAATTTGTAAAATTTATCAACAAATTTTTAAATGGTTGAATTTATAAATTAAATAAATTTGTTTAGAAAATTAACATTATTTTTGAAATTAACGTTAAAATACCAAGAAAAAATTAATTTCAGTTCTTTTTATAAAATTAATAAAAATATATTATTGTAAACAGAAATTTTTTAAAAATTTGTCATATAAATCCAACGAGTTTTTTCGTAATTACTAAAAAGACAGTAATAACAATGTTGGTTGTCATTTACGAACAAAAATGACGATATTTCTTTCTTTTCGATCAATTTAGGTTTTCTACTACAATAAAAGTAGCAACATAAATCATTTTATTGACACATTTAAACTATTTTAATCAATGTTTAAATAAAACAGAAAAGATTAAAATATTTTATAAAAATTTAATATTTAAATAACATTTATTCCGATTTTTTATACATTTTTTTTACAAAATACACTTTTATACATATTTAATCATTTCACATTGACCGCTATATTTAAAATAATTAATTATCAAAAAAAAATTAATAAAAATTGTCTTAAAACCCTTAATATGATTCACCACTGATAAAATATTTTCAAGTTTCCTTTTTGTTTTAATATGACAATTGATGAATAAGTCCAAACTAGACATAACTTTCCAATTTAGTTAATATAAAATATTATTAATATTAATATTATTAAAATATTATTTATGATATTTGTTAAAGATAAAAAACAAATTTTTTGTCAACTTTGAATTTATTTATTAGTTATAAAAAAATAAAGAAAACATTTGGATTATTGTTTTTATAATAGAATAATTAACTGATGAAATGACGATGTTCTAAGGCTTTTAGGCCGTCTATTAGAAAATATTTATGCTAGTTTTAGTATTTGCTTTCTAATTCGTTAAAATAATTTTTATTTACTAAAACAGAAATTTTGACAGTAATAGATATTTGATAAAATTTGTTTAACCTTCGAGTACCGATACCTCGAGAATAGGATGAAGTTACGCACGGAGTACAAAATTACCCGGATTAAAACTGATTAATAATGATTTATAAGTCAATATAAAAGTAAAATTAATGCAGTTTTTAATTTTGAGCATGTTTTTCTTTCTCTAAAATGCATTTTATTGCGATCAAATAATTTATAAACAATTCTCTTCGAGCGCACTTCAGTGGGAATATGCAAGCATGAACTGAACGACTCGTGCTAGACTTTAAGCACGTAAATAGCAACAAGGTCAGTCAGCAAGCGTTCGATAAGTTACTACGACTGATACGTAATGATTCACCAGCCGCCGTTGAATAAATGTATATGCAGGCGGTTTTGATCCCGTAAAATTTTATTTAAACTCCGATATTATTTTTATCTTTTAATATATATATATATATATATATTTGAATTTCATTCATTGGGATATCTTTGTAGAATACAAAAATATTAAATACATATCATTATAATATTACAAATGGTTTAACAAATAAAAAATTTGGGTTATAAATGCACCCCGCTTAGGCGCGTGAAGTTTAATTTATTTATTTTTCTAAAGTGAAAACAAATTATTTCTCCAGTATTGTTGAGTTAATATTCCTATTCAGTAGTAAAAGACTTATAATCCAACTTCCCGTGTTCTTGATAAGAATGAGAAACTTAACTACAAAATCAAACTGTTCCGATTTTCAATAACACTTCAAAAACAAATTTTTTAACAATTAAATAATTAATTTTTTGGAAATAAGTAATAATTTTTAACTTAAGAATTTTATTTGCGTTTAAATCAATATTTTAGTAAACTAATTTAGATATCTTTTAAATTATTTGCGTTTACTACTAACAATTAATTTAAACAAATTTAATTTGTATTAAATAACTTTATAATAATAATTTATAATTTCAATTAATTGAGTAAAATAATTTATTTAACTAAATTATTTAATTTAAATTATTACTTTTTAAGCAAACTTTCTTTAAATAATTTTTTTACACATATTTGAATGTTTTTTATAATTAAGGCAAACTTTACCCGAATTACTGCCAATCTACGACCCATGATGATAAATGTCATAATATAATGATGAAATATTATAAAATCAAAAATTATTATATATGTTTTGTATGTCATACCCAGACTTCTAACCCTTACCAAAATAGTACCAAAAGATGACATTTATTTTCCAAAACATTTACCAATCTCGGCTGGACTCTTATTGATTAACAACTTTACTGGAATATCGAATTACTACCAATTTGTTGGTCAAAATGGTGTTTATGAATTTTTGAAGGTTTCAGATATAGGAACAAACATTGTGCTACCATATTATAAAGAAGAGGGTCACAAACAGATTTCACCACTTACTTTGGATCAAGAACATTCTTTTAATATCAGTGAATATTGTTATTTGTGTAAGAAAAAGTTAGTAGTTCCAGTAAGAGATCATGATCATTTTACAGGAAAATGTATTGGTCCTACATGTAGCAAGTGTAATTTATCCAGAAAAATTATAGAATTATTACCTGAAGTTTTTCATAATTTACGGGGCTATGACTTGCAACATATCTTAAAGTATGGATTAAATCTATTTCCCAATTAGAATTTCTCATGTATTCAATATTAGTAGTGAAAAGTTCTTATCTTTTATGGTATATGTTGGTGGACTTAGAATACGGTTTATTGTTTCATACCAGTTTGTAAATGATTCAATGGCTAAAGCTGTTAAGACATTGAACAATCTACCCTTAACAAAATTGATATTCAATGGAACTATTGTTGACTAAAAAAGAATATTCCAATATAATTTTGCAACTTCTTTAAACATTTTGGAAATCCCGTATGAATTACTATCTATATGCGAAGAAGTTACAGAAGATGAATATCAAAAAGCAAAGAAAATATGGAAAGAAATAAACTAACACATTATTAGATTACATGATGGTTTATTTGAAATCGAAAGCTTTCTTGCTTGCCGACTTTTTGCAACAATTTTGGGCGAAATCTATAGCTCATAATAGATCAGAACCTTCGAATTTCTTTGGTATTCCAGGTATGTCATGGAATTCGGCATTAATGACATTGAATGAACCCATTGAATTATTACAAAACATGGAAATTTATAATTTCTATGAAGGGGGGAATTCGCGGTGGTTTGACATTTGTTAATAAGCATCACGTGGAAAGATACAGAGTTATTGTAAATCGGCATCAATAACCAATATGGATGGGCTTTAAGTCAAAGTTTACCCCATGGAAAATTTAGTTGGACTCATTATAATTATAATTATAATAATAACCTTGATAGTATTTTAGAAGATTGCATGAATTTAGACTTAGAAAAGCTGTCATATGGATATACTGTGGGAGTGGATTTGGAAATTCTGAATGAAATTCATGATTTATTGGGTGATTTCCCAATCGCAGCAGAAAAGAAATGTGTTTCAAAAGTAGATAAATTACACTTAACGCATAATCCAAAGAAAAATTATGTAGTGCATTTTCGATTGCTCAAAATGTTGCCAATATTCATTGTGCTATCAGATTTTAACAAGAACCTATTTTCAAAAACTATGCTGGAACATACACCAAACTCAGAACAAACACACTTGATAAAAATTATTATAAGTTGCTCAGCAGCAGTCTATATGGTAAGACTGTAGAAAACCTAAAGAAAAGAATGAATTTAAGATTGTGTAATAATCAGCAAAAAATGATTACATATCCATCGAAGCCAACTTTCCGAAAAAGCATCAAGATTGCGGATGATTTAACTGCAACCATACTGGATAAAGATTCAATTTTTTTAGATAGACCAAGTTACATTGGTCAAACAGTTTTGGATTTATCAAAACTTCGAATGTATGAGCTTCAATATATAGAATTAGCAAAATATCGAAATCAGTTCAATTGCAGTATCAACATGGTTGCTGGAGATACAGATTCCTTTTTCTTAGAAATTAAAAATTGCAAATTAGATAAGCTTTTACCTGCAATGATTCCAGATAATCTATTAGATACGCCTAATTATGATATAAATCACCGATTGTATATTTAAAAGTTAGACTCTGTCATTGGAAAATTTAAAGACGAGAGTAAGGGTATAGGATATAAAGAGTGTATATTTCTCAGACAAAATGTTACATTTTATTAGGTAATACTTGTACAACAAAAGCAAAAGGGGTAACATTGAAAGATATTGACATAAAACACCAGTCTTATCTCGATTGTTATAATGGAATAAAAATACCTAGGGTGTCTCAATTTTGAATAGGTACCAGTAACCATGAGTTGTATAGTTTATAAAAACTAAAGTCGCACTTACAAATAATGACGATAAAAGGGTTGGAAAGAATGAAAGCCTGGCATATAATCATTATTTGATAGAGAATATCAATCAATTTACAAAATAATTATACAGCTGTGCATGGTCTGCTCTTCAAATCAATCATCAAGCTACCAATCAAACAGATCATCAAATTGTTCATCAAATTTCTCATATTTATCAAACTTTTCATTGACATATTTGTGATTAGCAATGTTGTACAGATTTAATAAATGTATATTTGTTTGTGATGTTGATTATTGTTATATTTGTAATAAAAATCTTATATATAAAGTATGTGTAAAATAAATAAAAATAATAATAATAAACAATTAAATAAATGAAAAATAATAATAATAAGTAACATGTCACTACTAGAAATCATGCTTGATAATAATATAAATATTTTATTAAAGACATATATAATTAAATAAAATTATGAAGTAAAATCGACAGAAGATTTATTTTAAATACTCAACTATTAAAAAGAATAAATTTAAAATTTCATCAAAGATTATTTTGGCTTAGTTACCATTAAAACTATAATCGAATTATAATTGCTAAAAATATAGTTATGTTCATTTTCTGATGAATTGTTTTTGAGACATTTACAATGACGATTATACTGACTACATTTCATTCATTTAAACAAATATTTCCGTCAATGATTCATTTTATAATTTGGCTGTTTGAAACAAAAATTGTTAAGTTTAATAATGAAATTTTTAATTGAAATTTACAAATGTTGGTATGGGAAGAAAATTAATTTTGTTGTGTATATTTGTGAAAATTATATTCCTATTGTTTAAATTAAACAAACAGCTTTAGTTTTTAGACAATTATTGATTTTAAAAATAAAATTTTGAACAATTGTTCATAATTTACAATATTTATTTTCCCACGATTCAACTGAAGTGAAAATTTTAATTATAATTTTAATGAAATAATTTTATTGTTTAAATTAAATTGAATTTTAAAAGTTTTGTTTATCTTGTTCTTTAAAAAATTTTTAAAACTTTTTTTAAAAATATTTTTATACAATATATTAAAAATAATACTTAAAAAATATCATTTTCAACTGGCAGAGATATATTTTGGGAAATCTGATTGAATAATAGGTTAACCTTCATTTTGAAAATTTCAATTTCGAATCCACATGAAATAATTTTATCCCTACCCTTGTCTAAATCATGTTAAGAAAGCAATAGCAATTATTTTTCTTATATTATCCGTCTATGGTATACGGTATACTGTATACTAGGTATACGTTATACCTAGTGACCCAATCATGCCATGATTTTAGATTGTTTTTACCATGTGATTAAAATTTATTTTATTTAATTTTAAAACTTTAATTCCTTAAAAACGTTATTAAGTATTATTTTGGACATTACTTATTAACTATCAAAAACAATAGAGTTCATTGGACTAATATATGAAAAATTTGTTTATTCAACTAAAGAATGCCATTTATTTAATTTTATAGAAAGCATATAGGATGCGATTAATGAAATCCTGACCTACCCAAATGATCTTGTGAGTCACTTTGGAAATGCATTATAATCCTACGAGCCGCATATATTTAACAATTATAATTTTTTCGAGGTGGAAATTAAAGACAATAAATCGTGTTACGTTTTTCAATGATTATTGATAAATTAACAATATATATATCATTGAGGGTTAAAATAAGAATTGCTTTTCGCGGGTGAATTCCTGAAATCTCATTATATTTTTATTTCCTTAACTATTTATAAATAGAGTAAAATTTCAAGAAATAATTTGTATGCCGTTTTTTAAATTTTTCGCTTCCGTTCAAATTTCTTTACTATTCAAATCATTTTCATTTGAAATAATTTATGTAAATTTTTCTTTGATTTTTCAATAACACATTTTATTTATTCATAAAAGCCTTAAATAAATTGCATTTTATCTTGTTAATATTCTTGTCAAAACGAGGGAAAGAAAATTCATTCATCCATGGAAAGTTCATTATTTAACTTTCTTTACACCAGCCTTACAGTTGCAAAGTATAATCTTAATATGCCAATATTGTGCCTTATATTGCCGTTATAGTGCCGTTAGTGGTGGAATACTATTTTATCTATACTACTGTCTGTCATATCGTTGTTTCATTGTAATTTAACGTGGTGCTATAAACCATGGCTTCTTAAAGTATGGGTGACGATCCTATTTGGAGCTGCGTGACTAATTTTAGGGGTCCCAAAAAATTAATTAAATACACCTGTTTCAGTTCATTAAAAACTTCTATAATAGAAGTTTTAATGAACATCCAAGTACAATTATGATTAAGTTTATGAATTAGCCATTTTTAAAAGGGCTGACGGTAAATTTTTTAATAAAGTATATTTTAAAGCTTGGATTGTGATCTCGTATATATATGAGATCATTATTCAAGCTCTTAAATAATACTTTTAATCATCATTTATTGAATTTCATGAAAAATGTTACGAAATTATTTCATAATTTTTTCTACAAATCAAATTAGAGTTATCGGATTTTTTTAAAAATATTTTCGGTTCTAATTTTTAAAAAAAAATTGTCTAAAAAATTAAAAATAGTATATTTATAGTTTTTATTCATCTGAACATTTCTATATTTTGAAAGTTTGCATGCATTATTCACTATGTATTATGTTTGTATGTTAAAAAATTTTTTTCAAATTCCTTCCTTAAAATATAAGTTTTTATTCAGTTGGAAAAATTACATCCAGACACAGGTAAGTTTGTATGTCGATATATTATAACATTATAGATTTTTTCATTTTAGTATAGCAGTTTTTAATGAACTTTAACAGGTGTACAAAAAAAGTTTCCGCAACACCATACTTATGATAAGACTGAATACCGTTTTCTCTTTGTTTAATGAATTAATTTATTTGTAATTTTGCAAAAAATAAACAAGCACACCCAACTCATTAGTATGAATATTTGACATTGTTTATATTAACATGGTTAAACTTTATTCTTTTGCATAACAAAAATAATTCGAATAAATTATTATCAGTAAATGTTTGAATTTGTATTCATATACTTACCTCTATGCCAGGGTTTATCAAAATATGGGTCGCGTGACTTATTTTGGGGGTTGCAAAAATATTTACTTACAATGAAGGAGTCACCGTGTACAAAAGTTTAAGAAGCCTTGCGGAAAATGATATTTTGTATTGAATCTCGCTTCGCATGTGCGTGGTCAGCGATGTACTCGGCACTCAGCGCATAATGAAGAGAATAAATAAATTTCCTCCAAATTAAAAAAACTAATCCACAAAAATATATTTTAATTTTCTAATAATTTTTCATTAAATCACACAGACGATAAAAATATAAATATAATCTTGTATTTTTTTCAAATAATTTTAATAGACCTGAATCTTTTGTATACACTTTAATATCTTATTTTATCCACTTTTATCTCAATGCTTATACATGTTTAGTTTAACGTCCCAAATATACTGGTTCCTTTTGTAATTATACCTTAAAATATAATATATATTCTTTTTAACATATACCTTTTTTAAAATAAATTTTACAAATTTTCTAGAGCAAATCAAAAATTTACACAATATATTTTTTAAAAATCTAAAGACTTGACAATATAATTTGGCAATTAATGAGCTCTGCTTGCATCGCAAGAATACGGTCGTGTGCGATTTTTTTCAAAAAGTTTGTTTTAATAAATTAGTATTTTAACGTTACAAAAATCATAAAAAATTAGTAACAATCTTTTAGTGACAAAATATAATACAAATACGCATACTGAGTTTTAATATGGTAAGCTCTGTCTTATTCTTTGTTAAATTGGCCACAAAATATTGCTGGGTACTGATAAGCAACCAATCAAGCACACAGATAACAAGATATTACCACTAGAAACTATTCGAAAAATGATGTTGAGAATGTGCACTAGCTGGAAACATGTCAGCAAAAGGTGCGTCTGTCTGTATAGACTGCTAATGTCCTAACATACCCTTGGGTTAATTAACTACCATAGAAGGTTTTGTGCCCAAATAAATCTCAGGTTTCCTATTTACTTGTGATTAATTCATTCAGTAATATTTAAATTTAAATTACGAAGAAAAACAATTTCAAGACACAAATAGCTAATTTACTATGACATTTTACAAAACTTTAATTTATTACACTAATTTATTCAATTTTTTTGAAAATTCGTTGTTTTTACAATTTTTCATATGTTCGCTTTACTTGCCTTATTAAACGGGCAGCTTTCAATCTTCTGATACGCGCTTGCTCATGTTTTCATGGCCTCGGCTTGAGCGGTGGGGGTCTTCTTATTGTTACTGCCACATTGCAGGGTTTTGGCAATGAAATTGGTTGTACGGATGTTTATATCTATACGACACTGTCTTATGCTGGAAATCGTTCTGCTTCGGCATAAGTAGATTGTGCCGAGTGGTCGTGACGGATATGGCACTGCACTTCCAGCCTTGTTCTTAACCTAGAATGTTCTTTTATTTTAACTTTCAGTGCTCTGGTCGTATCCAGCTCTTCGTTTAATTGCTGCACGTTTTAATTGCTTCATGGCCTCATCATGGTATCTGGACATATCTTAGCGTAATTTATCATATTTCCTTGGTTCAGAATCCACTAAAATAAATATGTTGCTTTTTATTTGTTGAACCTTTTAATTTTTAAATTCAATTGTTTTATTTTGAGATAGGTAATCCAATGACAGCTTCAAAGTTCAAAATTTAAAAATATTTTATCAACAATTTATAAATAATGAGTTCTTTTGATTAAGATGTACATCTATAGTTTTACCATGGAGAGTTTCCACTCGAAGTTTATCCTCATTAAATGAGTCTATCGTTTCAACGATTATATCAAGAAAAGCATGTCGAAAGGTAACATATAATTGACATAATATTTTCTACAAAATTTGACTATGAATCAGATTTATTTAAGATATTCACGAATTTTCGGCACAGCTTTTTTCAAGTGATCGAAATAAATCTGATTCATAGTCAAATTTTGTAGAAAATATTATGTCACTTATAAAGAAATCAGAGGTGAAAAACAAAAACAAAAGTCCTTATAATATTAACATATAATTGATTATATAATTAGTTAAACTTCTGCTTCTATTAATTAATTTGATTTAGAACTTCTAACTTGGTTGTTGTGGGCGTGGAGATAATTTTTTAAACCTTAATATTATTCAAGAATTAAGAGGTAAAGAAAATTTTGTATTGTTTTATCTTAACATTTCGTAAATTTAGAAAAAAAATATAACTGCTGGTTTCGGAAAATCAGACTTTCATTTAGTCCAGGTGTGCCCAACCTTTGCGACCTACTTTTTATTTTCTGAACAAATGGCTGTCGACTAAATGCAAATACTTTGCGTTTTAGTAAAATTTAATGAAAAACAAACAAAAAAAGTTAACATTAAAAAATATATTTATTTAATGATGTTGGGCCAACACACAAATAGCCTTGAGAATTGTTTGAATGCATCAGTAATACAGCACGAAAACCCAGCACCAAGATAACTTAAAATACAATATACAACACCAACTAAACACTTTAAAATCTGAGAGAATATAAATAAATATAAAATCAAAAACATAAAAGTAAAATAAAATAAATACAAAATGCATCAAGAACCGCACGAAATCTACATAAAAAATAACATAATAACAAGAAAATTTGACCGTAAAATGACCATTTATATAAAAGTAAAAATTAATGAATTAAATGAATAAAAATAAAATATTTTTGACTGAATAAATTTAATTAAAAATGTTAAAAATAAATTACCAATTTAAATTAAGAAATTAATAAAAATTTAATTTAGATAACACAAATAATTTCAAAGTCGAATTTTGTTTAATCGCAATAAAAATAACACGCAAGGTTGAGGTCGAATTGTAGGTATATATACTGATGTGTTTTCACAAATTTTCAGCACAAATTGACAACCAAATTTCAACCAAATTGACAGACTGTGTACAGCCAAATTGACCAGACAAGATCAGACCAAAATAACAGGCTGTATGCAGAGAGAAAAATTTAATTCCACTGTTATCTGTAGCTGGTCAGATTGATTTTAAATTACCGTTTTCGATTTGTGGTATTTACTTTCCTGTATAATTTTTCAATTGCCTACAATTATGGAATTTTATGATATGAAATGAAGAGTTTATATGGAGAATCTTTATGGAATTTTATGATATGAAATGTTTATTTGGAGAATCTTTATGGAATTTTATGATATGAATGTAGAATTTATATGAAGAATATACGATTACGCCTCGAAACTTTTATCGAATTTAGATGGTAACATTTAATTTTTTTTTATTATTTTTTTTGTGGCCCACAGCCAAAAACAAACTGCAAGCAATTAAAATTACACATAATCTATCGAACTGTATAAGTGCGTGTATAATCGCCAATAGTTCGTGCCCGTGAAGGCCCTGGAATGTGCTGGAATGAGCTGGAACGTCAATATTATCCTTATATAAGGGAAATTGGAAGGTAAGGAAGTAGTCTTGTGGTTACTCTTTCATCATCCGTTTCTTGAAAAATAGACCTAAAAATCACTAATAACAATCGGCTAAAAATCACTAACACTGAGTAGTTCAGTATGCACTCCTTAACTATGAAATGAGCATACATAGATCTTAAGGACAAAGAGAGGGAATGGGTAGCGGGGAAGATTGCGAAATCGTTGCAACAGTTAAAATGAATAGCCATCGGAAAAAGATTAATCCGAACGACCAAAGTCATGAAAAATAATGTTTTTAAATAATATATAAGATTTAAATAAATTATGTCGAATTGAAACGGAAAATATGGGCTGAACGCTGCGAAAATTTTCGGTAATAGTTAAATCATATATCATAAAAACTGTAAAATAAGGGCGGAACGCTGCTCAAACTTTCCGAATCAATTAAAATACTTATCGAAAATAGTAAAATAAAAGTGAAATGCGGCTCAACTGTTGGTATAAGACTATTATGAAACTGTAAAATAAAGGCAGAATGCTGCTCAAATTTTCCGAATTCATTCAAATACTCAACAAAAATAGTAAAGTAAAAATGGAACACATAAAATAAGGGCGGAACGCTGCTCAAATTTTTAGAATCGATGAAAATACTTTATCGAAAACTGCAGAATAAGGATAAAACCGTAAAATAAGGGCGGAACGCTGCTAAAATTTTTCGAATTAACAAAAATACTTTATCGAAAACCGGAAAATACAGATGGATTAAGGCTAGATTTTTTTTTAAGAAAAATCTCTCTTAAAGCTGAGGACTAAGAACGAATCCCTACATAAAAATTTGTTGAAATTGATAATAAGTATAATAATAATAATAATAATAATAATATAATAATAATAATAATAATAATAATAATAATAATAATAATAATAATAATAATAATAATAATAATAATAATAATAATAATAATAATAATAATAATAATAATAATAATAATGATAATAATAATGAGAATAATAATAATAATGATCATGGTACCTATAATAGTAATGATAAAAATTATGATGATAATAGTAGTAATAATAATAAATATAATGGTAATTATAGTAATAAGAATAATAATAAATGTAATAGTAGTAACAATTAATAAGGGTAATACAGATAATGGCAACAATGATAATGCTAGTGATAATGACAGGGAGCATAGTAGTTATAATAGGGATAAGAGTAAGAGAGATAATGTGAGGATATTTAACATAGCAATGGGTTTACAGGCCATAGAAAAATCATCAATACGGACAAAGATAAGAAGGACTAAGCGAATGGACACAAAGCTAAATGATATAACAGTATGACCAACACTTGAAAGAGATAGGAGAATAATGGGACCTAAAAATCGAAATCGAGCACAGGCCTTCTATCGGCAGCTCGTTGGACCCATGGATCGTTCGGTCAATTATAGCATTAGCAATAGCTCTCACTTTTTGCGGACGATCTACCCACTCGAACACAGTTCCAATGTTGCTTAGCAACGGGTGCCGAGTGGTAGCGAAAGATATTTGTATGGGGTTGACTGGGTAACAACCATATTGGTGGGTTACTGGGTAGTGATATTTAAAAACCTGTGCTCGCTTTTACATTTTTAGGTCCCTTTATATCATTAATTTCATCATTCATATTTACAATTCCACCTAAAACCTCTTATTCACACATTTTTATGTCTCCACATTACTTTCTGTCATTAACCACTTATCAGATACTCTAAATAATATTCAAGTGACAACAAACATATATTTCATACAAGAAAACAACACATTTAGGGATGTCCATCAGGGTTAACTGAGATTCGAGCGGCTCGGCGTTTAGTCCGCTCTTTACGTCCGGGTTGATAACCGCTAGTCTTCGGTGTCGATTTTGGGCCTGTCGTCGTTGTCTCTCGGTAGGCCAGTTGGGCAGGGGCAAAGACAAGGGGATATGTCACTGCCGCTACTTCTTGGCAGGCTGACAGTGCTACTTCTAGCCCCTTTATCTGGGTCCTCAGGCTTTGGTTTAACTGCCTCTCTTCCGTCCAGCCCTTTTGTGCTGCCGTGAGCCTTTGATAAAGCGACTTTATCTTCCTTGGTTCTATCCAGGCGGCCTTTGTTTGCTGGATTTCTGTGGTCAATTAGTATTAATTCTTATCTACTAATCTTAAATCATTTAACTGGTCATACAAACCGTACTATTATTAGACCAAAGATAAAATGAAGAAAAATGGAAGAAGTCAACTAATCATTTATTCAATTTCACTAGATACTAACAAACTTTCATAGCCAGAGATCAAATCATTAGCGGAAGTGGGGAAATCCGAGATACCCAACATCACGTACCTCAGCGGCCGGTTGAACGTTTGGGTGCTCACGATAAATGAATACTGGTCGCTTCGTATTTCTTGTGCGGTTGGGGCGGGACCTCGGAGGAAGGGCAACGTGTGTGCTAGTAGAGCCGACTGTCATCCGTTCATCAACCCAATTGCGAGTGGGGCTGTGCGGCGGCGTATAGTTGTCAGTGTCCGCGATCCTGCCGGCCGCGATATCTTCTTCGACATTCGCCAGATATTGCCGGGCCCTGACCACTTGGAAGTTGACCTGGCGCTGGTGGTCCTCAAGCCGTGAAAGGAGAGGTCGGGCCTGATCGCGAATTTCCTGGGCCGGATTTCGGCCACAGTCCCGTCTGCCCACTGCGAACGGTAGTGCATCATCCTTTAATGGTCGCAAGGTATATATCGGGGCTCTCTCTGTTGGGACACCGTGAAGCCCGCATTCCGCCATTGATCCCCAACCTGTGTGGGGATACGAAATATGGCTCCCGATTCATCTGAACGATATTTAATTAAATTGAATCATTTAAATTTTGGGCCGTTTGGCCGTTCGATAACGACTTAGTTGTGCGTCAATTAGTGTTTTCGTGCGAATTGCGGGTGATTTTAATGATACAGCATTCCCGTACGTTAATCTGTGACACCGCGTGATAGCATAGAGCTTCTATTTTCAGTCTTTAAAATTTATTATTATGGAAATTAAAAAAAAAATGAAGTAGTTCGACAAAAAAAAGATAAGTTCGACTTGTCACTACATCACAGCTGCCTTAAAAATAAAAATGCACCCACAGAACCATTCATTAAGGGATTTTCAATCAAGGTACAAAAACAAAATTTCAAATATTCAAAGTAGTTTAATGTTTCAATTATTTTTTAAAAAAAAATTAAAGATTAAAATAAAAATTTTTTCAATTTGATAATCTTACAAATGTATGATAATTCCAAGTATTTAAAATACTTAAAAATATATTTAGATTAGATTAAGAGTCAAAAAAAAATTCATATAATATATCATAACAAAACCTAATGAGGTTTGGACACACTGCCTGACGTTCCTAAATGGTTGAAATTCGGTTAAATAATTAGTTGAATTTACGTGTCTTAGGTAACGAAATTGCCGTCGCAAAAATTGAGTAATGTTTAACCTTATCATTAATTACTTCATCACTAGTCCTTATGGGAATTACCGGTTATAAGCAATACTAATCGATCTAACGTCATCTTCTCTTAGTTTAATTATGGGGTTCCTATCTAAGTATATTTCATATTGGGTCGTCGTTCACAACGGTTATCTAGCCAAGTTGGGATTTTATTTTATCAAGAAACAATGTTTAAAATTTCTTAAATCAGTGACATCGGATTATTAAATTAACGGAAATATTTGGCTATTTTAAAGATAACGACCCCCAATACTCATCAATTGCAAGCCGAAATGCTTTCCTAATTGGTAATTAATTATAGTGACGTCCAAATCATGATCTAGTTAAAATAAAAATAATAATATAAATAATTTAATAAAATAATAACCACAAAAATTACCATACTTATATAAATTTGATAAAGGTATTTGAAATTATTTTCAGCGTGGGCTAACGTTCGATATGACTACCTACTACTAACGCATCATTAGTTGAATAAGCACAACAATTAGAATTAAAAGGTTTATTTGCGAAAAAGGGATTCCCGATAACTAAATTTGGATTATTTCATCTTATCTTCATTATCAAGTTTAGTCATTTTGGCATGGTTTGGTTATTAACTTATCGATAACCTGGAATCTGGGGAATGCATCAAACAATTGGATACTTCCTCGTTAGAACTGATTTCGTCTTCGGCATTCTCGTAATTATTTCAAAGGGAATATTTTGAATTGTTCGGATCGTTTTCTATGGCTAGCGGATTACGCCATCAAAAATCCTTGCGTGAATTTCGAACATCGACTACTTTAGTTATGAATGGTTCGGTAGCATATATTTCCTTGAACTAATTTACAACATCGTGGTGGATTGGGGTCTGGTACGTCATATATTTTTCTAATCCATCATAGTTATTGATTTGCTTAACTCAGAATGCACCGTTGAGATTGTCGTGGTAAGATTTTATCTAGGACTCTTACAGATCAATGATAAATTAATAAAAAATAGAAATTTACTTGACGGTCGGGCTCTTGGATTTAGGACATTGTCATTGTCCGATATTCTGGTCGTCGTGTCTCCAGTGGTCGAATTCCCTTGGTGATACATTTCTAGTTCTTCAATAATATTTCTGTCCGGCCCGGCTTGTCGATATTCCATATATAACTCGGCGTTCAACGAGAATGAGTGCGACTATCGGCACACCATGTGGACTTGGCCTCCGCGATGAGTGTGTCTCGTAAAGGTCATCCACTATAAAATCCACTGTCTAACGCATGTGCATATCATCTAAATGTGTGCATGCCATTTTCAAACTGAACTGGTTCGGCTGCTATTACATAATCTGGATTTATTGACTGGGCGCGTCTGTTAAGTTCGGTAGTGTAATATTAGGCGTGAGAGATTGTGCCTATCGATTTGTTCTGTGGCAAAGTCAGGACAGCTGTATATAGTAAGTTTTCGATTTTTTCACTGATTTTATATTGTTGATCGATTTTGTAGTTTCAGACCTACCTGAATTTTAGCGACAATTATACAAATTTAACGCGTTACATTGTAAGTGTTATTCGGTTAGGTTTGTAATAAAAAATTTTAACTTTGGATTATTTCAGGACCTCGGTTTCTAGGGGCAGTTGTCGGTGAAAGAAGAAATTGCTCCATGGTTCTTCCCAGTTTTCGGGCATTATTTTAACAATAAACATTTTCAAACTGGTATCGGTATTGGATTTCACAAATGAAATGATTTTGTATCCTATGGAGCGGAGTATTTTATCCCTTCTCTCTCTCTGCTACGCAAGGGGACGTTTGTTGGAAATTATTCGCAGGTGGATTCATGGGAACTTATTTCAGTGATTATCTTGGCTGCGATGATATCCGAGAGCCTGACTTATCTCTGATCGTGATCGTGGAATTTTCCCTAAGATCCTCGTCGCCTCAAGAACAAAAGGGGAAAATATGGTTCTCTATTTTATTGCTGATGCTAACTACAGATTTCCTCCTGGTTATTTCAAGTTTAAGTTGCGAGAGGATACGATGGCCGATACTGGCGTGAAAAATTTCTTTTTTTATCAAAACATTGGTGTTTGGAACCTAGTGGGGAGTTTAAAAGGTTCAATGTATAATAAAAATTGTTTGCTCCTCGTCTTTATTTACTCATCTGATTATTTATCGAGAGGGTTACTGTTAGTGGAAGTATCCGAGTAAGGGTGAGCCTGAGGTTGTTTATTATTTATTTAAATTATATTTTATTAGTTACAACGAAAACTCTAACGTATCCCATATTTACTCGTCATAAAATAGGCTATTATGGATTCCTTATCAATATTTTGGGCGTCTATGATATTAAATCGACTGATTTTCTATTAGGGGTTTTATAGATTTTAATTTATTAAATTATATTAGTTCCAAACATTACACCGAGAGTTTTTGTTGTTAAAAATTTTTATTTTATTTCCTCTCTTTGGGCTCTATTTTAATCAGTATCGAGGGGTTGAAATGACTTCCATATTTAAGAGACCTTTATTGTCTTTTACATGAACATCTTGAATTTACAACAATTATATTATGGTATCTTTCCACTTCCGACCTTATCCTAGAAGTTTTACATCAATGAGTGCTTATGATAACCGCATTAAATTTTCGTTTACTCTAGAAACTCCTATTAACTCTCGATATAATGTTAGGACCTCCCACACTCACAATGGGTTTACGTCTACTTGAGAAATTTTTTCAATTCTCATTTTGATGTTGGGGGTTTATAACGATGGGAGTTTATGCCCGTGACTATTTTAGCTTTGGGCGAAATAACATTTCGAATTTCTAATTATCCGTTAGTTTTACTAAAAATATGCATATTAAGTCCATAACAACGATTTCATTTTTCTATATCCCCGTTGCCTTTCCTTTGGTTGACCTTAGGCGCATTATGTTCATATTATAGTTAATGAGTGCCCACTGCACTACTCGTGTGATGATTTTGAGCCGTATGTAAACATAATTTAGGTCGAGTTTATAGAAATTGAGAGACGAGGAAACAGCCAAAAGACCACTTCCTTATCCTCTCTTTCCCTATACGGAATATTGACGTTCCAGCTCCTGCGTTCCGCACGCCGGGGCCTTCACGGGCACAAATCATTGGCGATTTTCCACGCACTTACACGAATTCGAATATTATGTCGGATTTTATTAACTTGTAGTGTGTTTCGGCTGTGGGCCGGAAAAATTTCGACAATATAAGACAAAGTTTAAGCTATTTCAAAAAATAAAAATATAAATTACCCGATCCATTCAACATAAACAAAATATCATAAAAACATCGCTCTCCCCACGCCGACACCCAAGCAGAGCTCCATCGAGATTGCGAGGATGCGACGTGGAGTGAGTTTTCAAACAAAAACTCTCACTTACATTGTGAAAAAACTGTTTACGAGTAAAAACGATTTCAAGTTTTGAAAAACTGATTAAAATTGTGTAAAAATGAATCGGTATACACCCATCTCCCGATTTGCGCCGTTTCGATTGGCGACTATTCGATTTGCGCCCTCACCAAAAATGACACCATTTTTTCGATTTGCGTCTTAAATTCGATTTGCACCTTTGAAAATTGACACCATTTTGTAATTGTAATGTTATAATCCAAAAATTTGTTATTTTTTGTTGAATTCAAGTTTTTTGTTTAATTATAATTTTTTGTTTAATTATAGTTTTATGTTTTGTTTATATATAAAGTGAACTACTATATTTATTTTATTATTTATATTTATTTAATATATCATGAACTACTAAGAAATAAATTTATTTTAATTTAATACTGAATTTTAATACTAATTTCATTAATTAATTTTTCCAAGAATTTTGTATCCAAATATATGGCAAAATGAGTTACGATTTGCGTTCGCTTTTGTTGGAACCAATCTAGACGCAGATCGGGGGATGGTTGTATATACCTATTGTACGACCCTAACCTTGCATGTTCTTTTTGATTTAGTAAAACAAATTTGACCTTGTAATTTTCTGGTATATTCTAATCTTTAATTTTGTTATTTTGAGATTTTATTTGACAATTTTTTCTTTAGATTTTTAATTGAATTATTTCTAATTCAAATTATTTGATTTTTATTTCATTTTCATGAAATCTCGCATTTTTTATAAATTGTCAAATTTGGTCAAAATCGTTGGGTTTTCGTGTTATGTTTATATTTATTTCGTGTGGATCTTGTTGCGCTTTGTTTATTATTTTAATTTATTTTTGTGTTTGTAATTTTTTATTTAATTGTTTTCTTCCTCGCATTTTGATAGGGTTAATTGGTGTTTTAATAGGTTTGAATTTAAATCTGCATGTTATTTTTGCATGTGTGTTACCGATTCATTTAAACATTTACAAGGCCGTTTGTGTTCTGGCCCAACAATATAGTTTTAAAACAGCAACACCCAGAAACCCACCAATGAGATGGTTGAGATTGACTATTATCAGCTATTTAACAATTACTTTGCACAACAGAAAAGACTTATAAATCTATAATGATCTCTGTAGCAAATTGAAACGACTTTTTGGCACGTATGAGACAAATGATGAAAATGAATCTGATAATATTCTGGCAACAGTTTCACGCGAGGATAATAATTTTTCCAGTCTGGCTCAAGAGTTAACACAACGTATTAATTCGTCTTCGATTCCAAAAACATTACAGTTGAAATTTGATAAGTTAAAACAAGAATTCCAAATTTTTAAATTGACTGGAAATAGAACAGAAAATCTAGAAAGACTACGAAATGCCCTGGACACAATTCAACCGACATCAACTGAATCAGAAAGAACATTTTCAATAGCAGGAAATTTTTTATCAAAGTTGCGTTGTAAATTATCAGATAAATCGTTGAATGCTTTGATCTTCCTCAAATATTACTTTAAAAATCCTTGGTGTTAAATAAAATAAAAATTTTTAGTTATAAAAAATAAATAGTGTGTATGTTTTTTTAATTTTTTTTCTTAAGTTCTGAAGCTTGAAAGCTTGACAAATATGACCAAGCTCAAGACGAACCAAGCCCAAGCCTGAAACACCAAGCTTTCCGAAACTCTGCTCTTCAATTTCATTTGATTTTAAGTCTTCAGAATTTCTACTTTCTTTTGATTTCCTTTTACAATTATTAATAAACCGGAGCATCCATGCATAGTCTCTTCTCAATCGAGTTCAATCAGAATAAGTTTCGGGGAAAAACAATCTACATGTTTATGACCTAATTCTTCTGGCCCCAACGTCATCATCACGACCTTCTTCTCTTCCCTTTTGTCTACTTTAATACCCTTCAGTTCAGTCTGGCCATTCGTCTTCGCTTGAACTCAAAAACTTTGGTCCTCCCAGCCACTCTTCTCTATCTTGTAACTCTTTTATTGTCGCCCCTCTCAATATCAAAAAAAAACTTAAATTAAATTCAGAGAAATTTTTGAATTTAAAAATTATAAAATAACTCATTTTATGAATCAAATCCTAAATGGATTTTTAAATTTTTATATTTTCATTATGTTTTTCTATACATTGTTTTAAAATAAAAATATTATTAAGCAATTGTACAAATGTTTCAATTGAATAATACAGGGTTTTCCTAAATGTTTCATCATCTTTATCAAAATGTTTAATCATTTAATTTAATAATTTGAAATCTTTCAAATAATAAAATTGTAAAATTAGAAAACATTAAAAAATTGGCAAAACATAACAAAGGTGAATTAACAATATTGTAATATGACAAATGGAAAGAACGATAAATACTACCATGAAATGCAATTTTCCAATGATCTTGAAGTCTATAAATATCAATTTTTTAAGCGCTAGGAATATTGTATGATTAAAAGAAAGGAGAATGTTGGGCTTTGATATAGATACTGCTTGTTTAAGCGTGTTGTGCTGCTACTATAAATACCGTGAAATGAAGTTTGAAAAGTATATTTATAATAAATATTATTTTTTCTACTTTTAAAAAATATTATTTTATATTTTTCTTTTTAAAAATTTATGATTTTTATTACGATAGCTATAATATTTCGTGAACCAAATAAAATTTTATTTTATGGCAAAATTATTTAGTTTATTTTTTTATAAAAAACAATTTTGTTATTTATTATAAATAAACAAATTTAAAATCTATCAAATTGTTAAAAACCGTTTATTAAAAATTTTCTTTTTTATATCCTTTATATTATTAAATTTAATGACTAAACATTTTGACAAAATGATTAAACATTTAAAAAAACCCTGTAACTGTCATATCTGCAAAACATAACTACACTAGGGACTAAATCGCGTGTGCCCAACGCGTTGATCGCTATAGACTGGTCAATCGGCAAGAAATTTTAAGTTGATCCCGAGAAAATTTATATTTAAAGCTAAAATAAATTTTAAAATAAAAAAATTGCCTCCAATAACCAAAATTTTTGAAAAGCAAAAATTTGAAACTTTGAAAAACATACATTTGAAATTTATTTCATTATTTGAATGCAAATGTAGTTTAAATCATTATAATTTTAAAACTATTTCAATTAACGTTCTTTAATTCTTTTCATTTGTTAACGTCGTTAAAATTTTGCATTTTACGAAAAAATAAAACGAAATATTTTCAAATTTTCAATTAAATAGGCTAATTAATTTTTAAATTTTGATTTTTTTTAAATACTGATTTATAAGTCTTTTCTGTTGTGCAAAGTAATTGTTAAATAGCTGATAATAGTCAATCTCAACCATCTCATTGGTGGGTTTCTGGGTGTTGCTGTTTTAAAACTATATTGTTGGGCCAGAACACAAATGGCCTTGTAAATGTTTAAATGAATCGGTAACACACATGCAAAAATAACATGCAGATTTAAATTCAAACCTATTAAAACACCAATTAACCCTATCAAAATGCGAGGAAGAAAACAATTAAATAAAAAATTACAAACACAAAAATAAATTAAAATAATAACAAAGCGCAACAAGATCCGCACGAAATAAATATAAACATAACACGAAAACCCAACGATTTTGACCAAATTTGACAATTTATAAAAAATGCGAGATTTCATGAAAATGAAATAAAAATCAAATAATTTGAATTAGAAATAATTCAATTAAAAATCTAAAGAAAAATTGTCAAATAAAATCTCAAAATAACAAAATTAAAGATTAGAATATACCAGAAAATTACAAGGTCAAATTTTGTTTTACTAAATCAAAAAGAACACGCAAGGTTAGGGTCGTACAATAGGTATATACACCCATCCCCCGATCTGCGTCTAGATTGGTTCCAACAAAAGCGAACGCAAATTGAAACTCATTTTGCCATATATTTGGATACAAAATTCTTGGATCGGTTCCAAAGGAAAAAAAATTAATGAAATTAGTATTAAAATTTAGTATTAAATTAAAATAAATTTTATTTCTTAGTAGTTCATGATATATTAAATAAATATAAATAATAAAATAAATATAGTAGTTCACTTTATATATAACAAAACATAAAACTATAATTAAACAAAAAATTATAATTAAACAAAAACTTGAATTCAACAAAAAATAACAAATTTTTTGGATTATAACATTACAATTACAAAATGGTGTCAATTTTTCAAAGGTGCAAATCGAATTTAAGACGCAAATCGAAAAAATGGTGTCATTTTTGGTGAGGGCGCAAATCGAATCGTCGCAAATCGAAACGGCGCAAATCGGGACATGGGTGTATACCGATTCATTTTTACACAATTTTAATCAGTTTTTCAAAACTTGAAATCGTTTTTACTCGTAAAACAGTTTTTTCACAATGTAAGTGAGAGTTTTTGTTTGAAAACTCACTCCACGTTGCATCCTCGCAATCTCGATGGAGCTCTGCTTGGGTGTCGGCGTGGGGAGAGCGATGTTTTTATGATATTTTTGTTTATGTTGAATGGATCGGGTAATTTATATTTTTATTTTTTGAAATAGCTTAAACTTTGTCTTATATTGTCGAAATTTTTCCGGCCACAGCCGAAACACACTACAAGTTAATAAAATCCGACATAATATTCGAATTCGTGTAAGTGCGTGGAAAATCGCCAATGATTTGTGCCCGTGAAGACCCCGGCGTGCGGAATGCAGGAGCTGAACGTCAATATTATTCCGTATAGGGAAAGAGAGGGATAAGGAAGTGGTCTTTTGGCTGTTTCCTCGTCTCTCAATTTCTATAAACTCGACCTAAATTATGTTTACATATGGCTCAAAATCATCACACGAGTAGTGCAGTGGGCACTCATTAACTATAATATGAACATAATGCGCCTAAGGTCAACCAAAGGAAAGGCAACGGGATATAGAAAAATGAAATCGTTGTTATGGACTTAATATGCATATTTTTAGTAAAACTAACGGATAATTAGAAATTCGAAATGTTATTTCGCCCAAAGCTAAAATAGTCACGGGCATAAACTCCATCGTTATAAACCCCCAACATCAAAATGAGAATTGAAAAAATTTCTCAAGTAGACGTAAACCCATTGTGAGTGTGGGGAGGTCCTAACATTATATCGAGAGTTAATAGGAGTTTCTAGAGTAAACGAAAATTTAATGCGGTTATCATAAGCACTCATTGATGTAAAACTTCTAGGATAAGGTCGGAAGTGGAAAGATACCATAATATAATTGTTGTAAATTCAAAATGTTCATGTAAAAGACAATAAAGGTCTCTTAAATATGGAAGTCATTTCAACCCCTCGATACTGATTAAAATAGAGCCCAAAGAGAGGAAATAAAATAAAAATTTTTAACAACAAAAACTCTCGATGTAATGTTTGGAACTAATATAATTTAATAAATTAAATTCTATAAAACCCCTAATAGAAAATCAGTCGATTTAATTTCATAGACGCCCAAAATATTGATAAGGAATTCATAATAGCCTATTTTATGACGAGTAAATATGGGATACGTTAGAGTTTTCGTTGTAACTAATAAAATATAATTTAAATAAATAATAAACAACCTCAGGCTCACCCTTACTCGGATACTTCCACTAATAGTAACCCTCTCGATAAATAATCAGATGAGTAAATAAAGACGAGGAACAAACAAGTTTTATTATACATTGAACCTTTTAAACTTCCCACTAGATTCCAAACACCAATGTTTTGATATAAAAAGAAATTTTTCACGCCAGTATCGGCCATCGTATCCTCTCGCAACTTAAACTTGAAATAACCAGGAGGAAATCTGTAGTTAGCATCAGCAATAAGATAGAGAACCATATTTTCCCCTTTTGTTCTTGAGGCGACGAGGATTTTAGGGAAAATTCCAGGATCACGATCAGAGATAAGTCAGGCTCTCGGATATCATCGCAGTCAAGATAATCACTGAAATAAGTTCCCATGAATCCACCTGCGAATAATTTCCAACAAACGTCCCCTTGCGTAGCAGAGAGAGAGAAGGGATAAAATACTCCGCTCCATAGAATACAAAAATCATTTCATTTGTGAAACCCAATACCGATACCAGTTTGAAAATGTTTATTGATAAAATAATTCCCGAAAACTGGGAAGAACCATGGAGCAATTTCTTCTTTCACCGACAACTGCCCCTAGAAACCGAGGTCCTGAAATAATCCAAAGTTAAATTTTTTTTATTACAAAACCTAACCGAATAACACTTACAATGTAACGCGTTAAATTTGTATAATTGTCGCTAAAATTCAGGTAGGTCTGAAACTACAAAATCGATCAACAATATAAAATCAGTGAAAAAAATCGAAAACTTACTATATATAGCTGTCCTGACTTTGCCACAGAACAAATCGATAGGCAAAATCTCTCACGCCTAATATTACACTACCGAACTTAACAGACGCGCCCAGTCAATAAATCCAGATTATGTAATAGCAGCCGAACCAGTTCAGTTTGAAAATGGCATGCACACATTTAGATGATATGCACATGCGTTAGACAGTGGATTTTATAGTGGATGACCTTTACGAGACACACTCATCGCGGAGGCCAAGTCCACATGGTTTGTCGATAGTCGCACTCATTCTCGTTGAACGCCGAGTTATATATGGAATATCGACAAGCCGGGCCGGACAGAAATATTATTGAAGAACTAGAAATGTATCACCAAGGGAATCCGACCACTGGAGACACGACGACCAGAATATCGGACAATGACAATGTCCTAAATCCAAGAGCCCGACCGTCAAGTAAATTTCTATTTTTTTTATAAATTTATCATTGATCTGTAAGAGTCCTAGATAAAATCTTACCACGACAATCTCAACGGTGCCTTCTGAGTTAAGCAAATCAATAACCATGATGGATTAGAAAAATATATGATAAGTAAGTTGATTGAATTGAATCGGGTTCTAGATGATAATGGAATCGTTAGAAGTGACAGCAAGATAGTAAATGCTGAATTTTTGGAAAATAACACAAGATACCCCATTATTTTGATCGATGAGAGTTGAATAGCGAGGCTTATAATAAGAGAACTGCATGTAAAGAACAATCATTATGCAGGTGTCAATCACACTCTGGGATAATTGAACCGGGAATACTGGGTGGTTTGTGCGAGAAAGTTGATTAAGAAATGTATCAAAGGGTGTTTTGAATGCAGAAGGCAAACGGCAAAGGGAATGGAGCAGATTATAGCCCCATTGCCATCATTTAGGTTTCAGGAGCCTTTACAGGCATTTGCGAGAATAGTGGTAGATTTTGCCGGCCCGTTTGAAAGCGAGACAAAAAAGATATATGTGTTTATTTACGTGTCTCCAAACTAGAGCGGTTCATTAGACACAGATGCATTTATTCGTGCGTTCATCCGTTTTATGGGAAGGAGAAGGAAGTCGTTGATGATCCTGTCTGATAACGGTACTAACTTTGTTGGCGCTACAAACGAAGTTCAAGAAATTAAAGTGGATAGTTACAAGGTCAATAAGTCATGTCAGAATATAAAATTAGATGGATTTTTAATACTCCACTTGCACCACACTTTGGAGGAGTTTTTGAGGCCTTGATAAAATCCGCAAAGAAAGCCTTACAAGTTATTGTCGGGAGCGCTGATCTTTCTGATGAGGAATTGAATAGTGTTTTTATCAAGGTAAAAAGCCTATTGAACACTCGGCCGTTGACAACTCAATGCTCAGATAGCAAAGAAGATCTGGTCTTGGCACCGAATCATTTCCTGTTGCTCAAACAACCAAAGAACGGAGATGAGTAGTGGGATGTGTCACATCCAGCACATGTCACATCCAGCACAGTACCCCCTCCCCCCCCCGCTGAGAGAAAATTTTTCTAAGTCCAAAAGACAAAGACCATGACTCATTCAAGGTCATTTGAACAAAGACCATGACTCATTCAAGGTCATTGGATGACTCTTTCATGATCTTTTTCAAGGTCATTTAAACAAAGACCATGACTCATTCAAGGTCATTGGATGACTCATCATATTTTTTCAAGGTCATTTAAACAAAGACCATGACTCATTCAAGGTCATTGGATGACTCATCATATTTTTTCAAGGTCATTAAACAAAGACCATGACTCATTCAAGGTCATTGGATGACTCATCATATTTTTCAAGGTCATTTAAACAAAGACCATGACTCATTCAAGGTCATTGGATGACTCATCATATTTTTTCAAGGTCATTTAAACAAAGACCATGACTCATTCAAGGTCATTTGAACAAAGACCATGACTCATTCAAGGTCATTGGATGACTCATCATATTTTTTCAAGGTCATTTAAACAAAGACCATGACTCATTCAAGGTCATTGGATGACTCATCATATTTTTTCAAGGTCATTTAAACAAAGACCATGACTCATTCAAGGTCATTGGATGACTCATCAATATTTTTCAAGGTCATTTAAACAAAGACCATGACTCATTCAAGGTCATTGGATGACTCATCATATTTTTTCAAGGTCATTTAAACAAAGACCATGACTCATTCAAGGTCATTGGATGACTCATCAAAAATTTTCAAGGTCATTCAAAAGTAGGTCAAGGTCATTGGATGACTCATCAAAAATTTTCAAGGTCATTCAAAACTAGGTCAAGGTCATTCAAAAGTAGGTCAAGGTCATTCAAAAGTAGGTCAAGGTCATATTATTTTTAAACATTTTTAAATTTAAATTTACTACTTATAAAATAAGTAGTATATATTTTGTACATTTATTTTATTATTATTAAATTAAATTGTTTTTTTTTAATCAAGTCAATTATTTTTATTATTATTATTTTTATTATTATTATAATTTTATTATTATTATTACATGTTTTTATTTTTTTTTTTTTATTACAAGCTTTATTTATTATTAATATTATCTTTTTATTTTTATTATTATTATTTATTAATTATTATATTATTTATTCTTTTTATTTTTATTATTATTTTATTATTATTATTATTAATATTATTCTTTTTATTTTTATTATTATTTTTATTATTATTATTATTAATATTATTTTTTATTTTTTATTATTATTTTTATATTATTAATATTTTATTATTATTACAAGCTTTATTATTAAGATTATAATTTTATTATTATTATTACATATTTTAATTTTATTAAAGTTTTATTTATTAAGATTATAATTTTTATTATTATTATTACAAGTTTTATTTATTAAGATTATAATTTTTATTATTATTACATGTTTTAATTTTTTTTTTATTACAAGCTTTATTTATAATTAATATTATTATTTTATTATTATTATATTTATTATTATTATATTTATTATTATTATTATTATTACATATTTTAATTTTATTACATGTTTTAATTTTTATTACAAGTTTTATTTATTATTCTTTTTTATTATTATTTTTTTTTATTATAAATATTATATCATTATTTTTATTACTTTTATTAATAATACATATATATATATATAATAAAACAAATACATAAACAACTATATAAAAAACATCTATATAAAAACAACTATATATAAAAAAAAAAAAAAACAACAACTTCATAAAAAGTAAATCAATTATTAATTATACAATTAAACAAATATCAAGTTTTATTTCACGTTTCTTCACGCTTGGCTTTTGATTATGAAAATATTGCTAATAAAAATAATAATAATAAATTATAACAAATGAAAATACCAAAGAGAATTTTCACAATTTTATTTTTATATACAAATTTGTTAATAAATATCAATAACATTCTCAAATATCTCATCAAATTGCTGATTGCGAACTGTTGGATCGGTTTCAGGCATGATTATATTACCACCAACATCAAGGACATCACCCTCTATAATGACCATATGCAAAACTCGAGTTTTTCCCTACCCAAGCTCTCTTGTCGTCATGATATTTAATGCTATTTTAGAATTTTTAAAAGTGAACAGCTGATGATTTCGGGTCCTATCCTAGTTTGAGGTACCGACATAATACTATTGTTATTATAACAATTCAAATATGATTGGTGTTTAATGTCGGTACCCGGTAATTTTACACCCTTAGCTCGCATTGTTGATTTATTTCCTAGCAAGCTATAACATTTAGGGCGCAAGAAAACCCACTCGCTATATCCTAACCCTTTACTCTCATCCTTGAACTTGCCAATAACCGAGTCAAGTCGTCTAGAATATAAAGGATGAGAAGGATCATAATTTGATGTATCTAACAGATCATCCGAAATCATAGCTTTTAATAAAATTTCTAATTTTAAATTTTTTATCTCCAAAAAGAAGCTATCTGTATCACCCGCTACTAGATTGATATCACAATTGTAAATATCACGATATTTTGTAACTCAACATACTGTAACTGGTACATCCGTAGTTTGGATAAATCTAGAACTGATTGACCGATATAACTAGGTCTATCCAAACATATTGAGTCCTTATTAAGATGAGCGGCAAAAAGATCATCAGTAATCTCTATTGTTTTTCTAAATGCCGGTTTTGACGAATATGTAATTAACTTTTCAGCCGAATTACATAATCGCAAATTCATCCTCTTTTAAGGTTCTCAACAGATTTACCATACAGACTGTTGTTATACAATTTAAATAAATCTCTATATAATTCACTAACTGCATTTGCACGCAAGTTAGTGTTTTTATCGATATAATGTTTAAAAATAGGAGCTTGCTTGTATTTAATAGCTCTATGTATGTGTGTAACCTTAGCCCCGAGAGAAAGATAAAGCCTGAGAAGCCTCCAATGAAGAACATAGTTCTTCTTAGGATAATGCGTTAGCATTAACTTCTCAACTTTTGAATTTGGTGGGCACATCTTTTCCGGTCCAATCGGAAAGTCATTTAGAAAATCATGTAAATTATCTGGAATCTCGATATCAACTTCCATAGTATATCCATATGGAAGGATTTCAATATCCACAACATTCGCACATTCATTCAAAACCTCATCCAAACATCATACACCCAAGTAAAAATCAGCGTAAGGAAGACTTTGGCTGAGAGCCCAACCATACAGATTATTTATATCTATGTACAATAATTCTGTATCCTCCGAAGCAGCAATGTAATGTTTGTTAACAAATGTTAACCCACCCCGTATTCCACCTTCGTAAAAATTGAACATTTCCATGTCCTGTAAAAGTTCAATGGGTTTCCGTTAATGTCATAAGCGCTGAAGCCCATGACATACCCGGAATGCCATAAAAGTTTAGAGGTTCAAGACCATTGTAAACAATAGCCTTGGCACGGAATTGTTGAAAATAGTCCGCAAGGAGGAATACATCAAGTTTAAGGTAAATTAACATATAATCACGCAAAGTCCTACAGTTTGCTGCGTCCAGATTAGTTGTGCCCTATCGTACTCATCTTCACTTACGCCCTCCCAAATTGGAGCAACTCATAAGTAGTCTCAAGAACTTCCTCCGAAACAGCAAAATTATATGGAAAAATACCTTTACAGTCGACTATAGAACCTTGAAAGACAGACGAAGTCAATGGAAGAGAAGTTAGCGTTTTCACAGCCTTAGCTAACGAACAATTAACAAATTGCATACTGTCGATAAAGCGAACAGCCAATTTGTTAATGTGAACAATTAATGAAATAAATTTTTCTGTAGAGGTCGGTATGATATCTAAATTCCATGAAGGAAAGCGATCGAGACCATATTTTTAAAATATGGTGAAGGTCATACCCTCTTAAATTATGAAAGACTATAGGTAGCAACCGATAAATCCTACGAGCTATATTACATTTTCGGCAAGCTGCCCCTAGATAATTACCAGTAAAATGGCAATGATCTCTAACCGGATTTACAATCGGTTTTTTACATAAATAACAGGTTCGACAAGATTTAAACTGTCGAACTCACTGAAAGACATATGCCCTATCAATTTATCACCTTCCGAATCATAGTACGGAATAACAATTTCAGTTGCCAATTTCCTCAATTTTCTTAAGAAAATCAGGAATGCAATCAAGTCCGTAAAGTAATAATATGATTTTGTGTTAGTAATAATTATTAATTAATAAAAGGCCTGCTGCAATAGGCATATGAATTTGATGATGTCTATCATCAGGAGGTAAAACCGATTCAAAATCGGCATAAATCACAAAGGTGGGGTGATATGTTTAGAATAATTTAGGAATTCTAAATTTTTATTTTCGGGAGCGTGTATAGGGTTGTGCCAGTCTGATTTTTGGCGCATAATGCAACATGTGTATTGAATGCATTATCTAATCTAAACCCATTAAGGCAATGTGGACACCAACGACATCTAATTTGAATGTTACAGTCAGGGTTTTGATGGCAATTCATTAACCAGTTGATATTGGTCACAGCGTATAATGATATCTATCATTATTTTCAAGTAGTAATAAATAAATAGGGTTTCCGTCAGTGACTTTGCTTCTATGGATCAAACTTAAAATGAGGATGGTGAAAGACATAATTATCTGGAACCTCATCAATTATAACAGTTGGTGTGTACGAAAACACATTTATTGCTAATTTTAAAGTCGAATTTTTCTTTTCGAACTTTGGGATGTTTATTAATTTCATGGGACAATCCGTGATCTCATCGTACTCTAATTCGTCTAAAAACTCGGTATATTTAGAGACTCTTTGGGGGTTTTTCACCAATTATATCTTTCTTTAATAAATAAAGAATAGAGTAAAGGAAGCACTTGTCGTCATTGTTTTTTATATTTACTATGGCTCCTTTATTTTTCAATGCAGAAGGGGTTTTAATATATTTATGTCCAGACAAACGATTAATAGGAGCATATTTTGTTAAAATAAAGTGATTTCCATAATATTAATAACACGCCATCCACTGCCTAAATGGGTGAATTGTTCTATTTTTTTCGTTAAGCTTATTAACCCCTTCACTTAAAAAGTTATCTGAAAATGTCTCCGCATTATTTGAAAAATAATTGTCACGGATCTCGCCATCTTTTTCAAATTTAATTAATATCGCGAATTGAATTTTAACGCTCCCCATTTTATTTATCTCAAAAATTAATTTATTACTGATTCGCTCAGTTAAAGTTACTGTAATTAGTTGCGCGTTAGATATATCAAAACGTAAAGTTTTGATAGCGCCATTTAAATTTACTGAAATGTTCGGCTCATTCTCTAATACAGAACCTCCGAATTGTATAATATTTTCATTATTTATAGTAGGTATAGTATTTTCATTAATTATAATAGGTATATTATTTATAATATTTTCATTATTTATAGTATTTTCATTAATTATAATAGGTATATTATTTATAATATTTTCATTATTTATAGTATTTTCATTAATTATAATAGGTATATTATTTATAATATTTTCATTATTTATAATATTAGAGTCATCATCATCACTGATTTCGATGACTTCTTTTTTAATTATTTTATTTGGGATATTAATTTTTATAAATATTATTATTATTATTATTATTATTATTATTACTATAATTAATATTTTTATTTTTATTATTAATATTATTATTAATATTGTTGTTATTATTATTATTATTATTATTATTAATATTATTATTATTATTATTATTTTTATTATTATACTTATAAATTTGTAAATTTTATTCTATTTTATTATTAATTTTTATAAATATTATTATTATTATTATTATTATTATTATTATTATTATTATTACTATAATTAATATTTTTATTATTATTATTAATATTATTATTATTATTATTATTATTATTATTATTATTATTATTATTATTATTATTGTCAAGGTTATTGGATGACTCATCATAATTTTTCAAGGTCATTGAAAAGTAGGTCAAGGTCATTCAAAATTTCTCGAGGTCATATTATTTTTAAACATTTTTAAATTTTAATTTACTACTTATTTTTATTATTATTATTAATATTATTATTAATATTATTATTACTTTTAATTATTCTATTATTACTTATAAAAAAAAATTTTTTAATACTTATAAAAACTTTAATTATTATTAATATTAATATTTTTATTAATTTTATTATTATTATTATTTTTAATATACTTATTACTTATAAAATTTATTAAAATTTTTATTATTATTAATACTTTGAAAACTTTTTATAATATTATTATTATTATTTTTATTATTATTATTATTATTATTTTTAATAATATTATTATTATTTTTAATGTATAAAACTTCTATTATAAGGAAATAATTTTATTATTATTAATATTATTATTAATATTTTTATTATTATTATTTATAATATTATTAATATTGTTGTTATTATTAATATTATTATTATTATTATTATTATTGTTTTTATTATTATTATTGTCAAGGTCATTGGATGAGTCTTAATTTTTTTTTTCAAGGTCATTTTAAAGTATGTCAATATCATTTAAAATTTCACAAGGTCTTAGTATTTTTAAACATTTTTATATAAATTTACTACTTATTTTTATAAGTAATGTTTTAATGTTTTTTAATTTTAATTTTATTATTATTATAATTTTCTCAAAGTCATAATATTTTTAGTCATTTTTAAATATAAATTTACTACTTATTTTTATAAGTAGTGTTTTAATATTTATTATTATTATTATTTTCAAGGTTATTGGATGAGTCATAATATTATTTCAAGGTCATTTAAAAGTAGGTCAATGTCATAGTATTTTTAAACATTTATAATTTTAATATACTACTTATTTTTATAAGTAGTGTTTTAATGTTCTTTAATTTTTATTCTTTTAGTATTATTATTATTATTATAATTATTATTATTATTATTATTATTGTCTTATAAGTAGTGTTTTAATGTTTTTTAATTTTTATTTTATTATTATTATTATTATTATTTTTATTATTATTATTATTTTTATTATTATTATTGTTATTTTTATTATTATTAATAATATTACAAGTTTTTATTATTATTATTTTCATTATTTTATATAAATTTTCAACAAAGTATATAAAATTAATATTGAATAGAAAAAGTTTGTTCAATTGTGGTTCATAGTATAGAGGGTTAGAACAATTGTAAATGTTTGTAAAAAGTTAAAGAAAAATTCTATATTTTTAAGAAAATATGTGCAAATAAATATCAAAACTAATTATGGCTCAAATGTGTGTGTTAAACCATCGATATGTTACAGTGTTTATGGAAAACTTTAATGAAAATATGTGTTTATTTTTCAACAATTTATGAAATATTTATTTTATGGCTAATAATGTGTATGTGTTAAATCATAAAAATAGTTCAATATTTATGTAAAGTTTGAGATTGTTAAGAAAATGTATATAATTTATGATACACACGTGTTTTTGATTGAAATATGTGTGTTTGTTTTACCGATATAAGAAAAACTATGGACAATTTTTAAGAAAATACACGTAATTTATGATTATCATGGGATTAGAATTTGATTAAAGTTGTGAGAAAGTTGTTAAATTTGCGATAAAACTGATTAATTTGTAAATAATGTTATTACTTTGAAGAAATTTTAAAATAATACCTTCAGCAAATTGGTAAGAAAATAGTAGTTATTGAGTAATACTTATTAAAATTACCAAAGTTTTTGACAAGTCTTGATAGATCTTTAATAAAATTTGTTAGTACTTTGAATACGAATTTAAAAAAAAAAAAGTTTCAACACAGTAGCAAATCGTAAAGAAACTAGTACTTATCAGTTAATTAAATTAACTAAGTTGTAAAATAATTGAAAAAATTTGTTAGATTTTTTAAAATTTTAAGATTGTTAGGTAATTGTTCTAGGTACTTGTTGAATAAAAATTAATGTATTTTATCAACAGCTCATAGTTTTTAATCGTACAATTTCTCTTCATTCCTGGAAATAATCGTAAATATTTAAATTATTCAGAAAATTGTCAATAACAACATAAATAATAGGTAACCAAATATTTTTAAATACTAGTCAATTTTAGTTTTTAATTTAATTACAATATAATAATAAATCAAATAAATACTTGAATACATGAATCGAACAATTTCTTAGAACTGAACACGTATCGTATATTTTATTCAGATTCCAATAATATCATTAAAATTAACCAAAATCTTATTTTTATATTTTGAAAACCGTTAAGTCAATGAAAATGTATCGATTTCACTAAGTATCCATCTTTTGACATTGATATATAACCGAATAAATCCTCTTAAAATAAATTCCTCCTCTTGATCTATTGTTTCCCTTAAAATAAAAAAAAATCGACTCTCAACCAATCATTCCTCCTCAAATGTCATTTTTCACTCCATTATACCAACTATATTCATAATTTTTATAAAAGCCTATCAAGTAGATAATATTTACCTTTTGAATACCAATATTCATTCCAGTAAATTTCTTTAGAAATATTATAAATTACTCTCTTGACCAATCATTTTCCATCAAATAACAATATTTCCAGCCATATTCAATATTTTTCATAAAACAAAATCATAAAAATACCAATTTAGATAATATTTACCCTTAAAATAACAATATTTAACCAACCCAACCCCTTAAAAATGACAACAAACTTGTTAATTGACTATTTCTCACTAAACTAAATTCCACTCTAGACAATCATTTCCCATCAAATAACACTTACTCTTACCCTACCAACTATATTCATTATTTTTTATAGAAATCACCCTTTAAATAACGATATTTAACCGACTCAGTACCTTAAAAATATCAACAAATCTGTTCTTAATCGATTATTTCCCCTTAAAATATTATAAATTTTGTTCTTAGCCAATTGTTTCTCACTAAAATAAAATAAAATTCTCTTTAAATGACATTAATCTAAGCTATATTCATTATTTTCATAAAAAATCACCGACTTATATCGATATTCAACCGAATAAATTTCTTGAAATCCCTTAAAATAGAATTCATCTCGTGACCAATCCTTTCCCCCTTAAAGATCATAAATTCTCTTCTTAACAAATCATTTCTCTTTAAATGACAATATTTCCACTCTCTCAAAAGATTTACACACATTGATATCTATCTGAACAAATCCCCCTAAAAATATTATAAATTCCTCCTCTATATTCTCCATTTAGAAAATATTTACCTTTGAACACAGATATTCAACCAACTTAACCCCTTAAAAATATCAACAAACTTGTTCTTAATCGATTATTTCCTTAAAATATCATAAAATTTACTCTTAACCAATCATTTCCATTGAAATAACATTTCCCCCCAACTGCACCAATAATATACATATTTTTTAAAAACCTACAAGGTAAAATTTCTTTAGAAATCTATGTTTAACCGACTCTACTCCTTAAAAATTCATCATTCGAATCATATTTACTATATGTATTCAACCAATCAAATTCCTTAAAAATTATCATAAAAATCATATTTTTACCAATAAAAATAAATTTTCTTTAGTATTACAAAATTGTTATCATCATTTTCCATCGAAAATCACCACAATTTGATTCTGGCAAAAATTCTATCAAATAAAAAATTCATCAAAATGACTAAAATCGAATAAAGTCTATGTTTCCCACATAAATTAATTATTGTAAAATCACAAAATATATATCATATTGCTCATTAAAATTAATCAGTAAATCAAGTATAATTCAATAAAAATTACCAGTCAACCATTAGAGATATATCAATGATTTTTCATAACTATACTGATAACCACACTGAGCATCCCCTTAAAATTCTCTAAATTATACTACTTTTGTGATTGATATCCATGAAATCAATATTAGATTTGAAAATGAAAGTAATTATTGACCCCTTTATTTACACTGTAAAATCAATTAAATTTTAGTTTCACTAAAATATTTTTAAAAATTAACTGATTTAATCAACTATTTAAATAGAACATAAAATTATAATTAAAATATCATTTACTATTCAAAATCTATCAGTCAAATTGGATTCTAATTGGTAAATAATTATCTTAAATAGATGTTTCATAAACATTTTGATCCTAAATTTATTTATTTATTTATTTATTTTTATTTAAAATAATCCTAAAATCAAGTCTAATCTAATAAATTAGGAAGAAATTAATTGTTTCTAAAATTATAGATTTACCCTAATTTCTTCAATAATTTCATTAAAAACATAATCAAACCTTAAATCCATTAAAATTCAAAAGAAAACCATAAAATTCACAAAGATGATTAAAATTTACTAAAATAAATACATCGTAAAACTAGATATCACTTAAATTATCATAAAATTTCCCTAAAAGCTCTAATTGATTTACATAGCCTAAAATTATTTTATTTTTGTCGAATAAAATTTTCAGTGAAGAAGTAATATTGGTGAGAGAGTACATTAAGTAACTAAAATCGGTGAAATTACTGAAAAAGGTGGGATAGTTAAAGATATCTACTAAATAGATGAAATATCAATTGCTATATTAAACACTTACAAGGGTAATATACTTTGAATGGAGAAAATATACATCGAAGAGAAAAATATTCGTTGACGAGGAAAAAACATTCATTGAATAAGGAAAACATTAATTGAAGAGAGAAAATATTCATTAAAGAGGAAAGCAATCATTAAAGTGAGAAAAATATGAATTGAAGCTAACAAATATTCAGTGAATCGAGAATTGCTTATAATAAATTAGACGGTAAATTTCTCAATAATGAGATGAAATATCAATTAAATATTGTGAAATACTTTAAACGGAGTCTGAATTATTCACTGATCAACAAATATACTTAAAAGATGAAAATATTTACTGAAAATCAATTGTACTTTAAGAGTGGATGAATTACTATTATATTCAATTAAAACTTTTTAACAATTGAGTAGATTTTGTCGGTTAATTATATTTAAATAGGGATATATATTTTTTGATGGACACTTATTGACGGAGAATATTTTCATCTTTTAAGTATATTTGTTGATCAGTGAATAATTCAGACTCCGTTTAAAGTATTTCACAATATTTAATTGATATTTCATCTCATTATTGAGAAATTTACCGTCTAATTTATTATAAGCAATTCTCGATTCACTGAATATTTGTTAGCTTCAATTCATATTTTCTCACTTTAATGATTGCTTTCCTCTTTAATGAATATTTTCTCTCTTCAATTAATGTTTTCCTTATTCAATGAATGTTTTTTCCTCGTCAACGAATATTTTTCTCTTCGATGTATATTTTCTCCATTCAAAGTATATTACCCTTGTAAGTTATTAAGATATCAATTGATATTTCATCTATTTAGTAGATATCTTTAGCTATCCCACTGTTTTCAGTAATTTCAACGATTTTAGTCACTTAATGTACTATCTCACCAATATTACTTCTTCACTGAAAATTTTCTTTATAGAATATAATCTTTACTAATTAAATTCCATTTGTTGACTTGTTATTTTCAATGAAAATTTAACTAAATAAATTACATCTTTCAATAGATTAGGTTGTACTCGACAAAAATAAAATAATTTTAGGCTATGTAAATCAATTAGAGCTTTTAGGGAAATTTTATTATAATTTAAGTAATATCTAGTTTTACGAGGTATTTATTTTAGTAAATTTTAATCATCTTTGTAAATTTTATGGTTTTCTTTTGAATTTTAATGGATTTAAGGTTTGATTATGTTTTTAATGAAATTATTGAAGAAATTAGGGTAAATCTATAATTTTAGAAACAATTAATTTCTTCTAATTTATTAGATTAGACTTGATTTTAGGATTATTTTAAATAAAATAATAAATAAATAATAAATTTAGGATCAAAATGTTTATGAAACATCTATTTAAGATAATTATTTACCAATTAGAATCCAATTTGACTGATAGATTTTGAATAGTAAATGATATTTTAATTATAATTTTATGTTCTATTTAAATAGTTGATTAAATCAGTTAATTTTTAAAAATATTTTAGTGAAACCTAAAATTTTAATTGATTTTACAGTGTAAATAAAGGGGTCAATAATTACTTTCATTTTCAAATCTAATATTGATTTCATGGATATCAATCACAAAAGTAGTATAATTTAGAGAATTTTAAGGGGATGCTCAGTGTGGTTATCAGTATAGTTATGAAAATCATTGATATATCTCTAATGGTTGACTGGTAATTTTTATTGAATTTATACTTGATTTACTGATTAATTTTAATGAGCAATATGATATATATTTTGTGATTTTACAATAATTTAATTTATGTGGGAAACATAGACTTTATTCGATTTTAGTCATTTTTGATGAATTTTTTATTTGATAGAATTTTTGCCAGAATCAAATTGTGGTGATTTTCGATGGAAAATGATGATAACAATTTTGTAATACTAAAGAAAATTTATTTTTATTGGTAAAAATATGATTTTTATGATAATTTTAAGGGAATTTGATTGGTTGAATACATATAGTAAATATGATTCGAATGATGAATTTTTAAGGAGTAGAGTCGGTTAAACATAGATTTCTAAAGAAATTTTACCTTGTAGGTTTTTAAAAAATATGTATATTATTGGTGCAGTTGGGGGGAAATGTTATTTCAATGGAAATGATTGGTTAAGAGTAAATTTTATGATATTTTAAGGAAATAATCGATTAAGAACAAGTTTGTTGATATTTTTAAGGGGTTAGTTGGTTGAATATCTGTGTTCAAAGGTAAATATTTTCTAAATGGAGAATATAGAGGAGAATTTATAATATTTTTAGGGGATTTGTTCAGATAGATATCAATATGTGTGTAAATCTTTTGAGAGAGTGGAAATATTGTCATTTAAAGAGAAATGATTTGTTAAGAAGAGAATTTATGATCTTTTAAGGGGAAAGGATTGGTCACGAGATGAATTCTATTTTAAGGGGATTTCAAGAAATTTATTCGGTTGAATATCGATATAAGTCGGTGATTTTTTTATGAAAATAATGAATATAGCTTAGATTAATGTCATTTAAAGAGAATTTTATTTTATTTTAGTGAGAAACAATTGGCTAAGAACAAAATTTATAATATTTTAAGGGGAAATAATCGATTAAGAACAGATTTGTTGATATTTTTAAGGTACTGAGTCGGTTAAATATCGTTATTTAAAGGGTGATTTCTATAAAAAATATGAATATGTTGGTAGGGTAAGAGTAAGTGTTATTTGATGGGAAATGATTGGTCTAGAGTGGAATTTAGTTTAGTGAGAAATAGTCATTAACAAGTTTGTTGTCATTTTTAAGGGGGTTGGGTTGGTTAAATATTGTTATTTTAAGGGGTAAATATTATCTAAATTGGTATTTTTATGATTTTGTTTTTATGAAAAATATTGAATATGGCTGGAAATATTGTTATTTGATGGAAAATGATTGGTCAAGAGAGTAATTTATAATATTTCTAAAGAAATTTACTGGAATGAATATTGGTATTCAAAAGGTAAATATTATCTACTTGATAGGCTTTTATAAAAATTATGAATATAGTTGGTATAATGGAGTGAAAAATGACATTTGAAGAGGAATGATTGGTTGAGAGTCGATTTTTTTTTATTTTAAGGGGAAACAATAGGTCAAGAGGAGGAATTTATTTTAAGAGGATTTATTCGGTTATATATCAATGTCAAAAGATGGATACTTAGTGAAATCGATACATTTTCATTGACTTAACGGTTTTCAAAATATAAAAATAAGATTTTGGTTAATTTTAATGATATTATTGGAATCTGAATAAAATATACGATACGTGTTCAGTTCTAAGAATTGTTCGATTCATGTATTCAAGTATTTATTTGATTTTATTATTATATTTGTAATTAAATTAAAACTAAAATTGACTAGTATTTAAAATATTTGGTTACCTATTATTTATGTTGTTATTGACAATTTTCTGAATAATTTAAATATTTACGATTATTTCCAGGAATGAAGAGAAATTGTACGATTAAAAACTATGAGCTGTTGATAAAATACATTAATTTTTATTCAACAAGTACCTAGAACAATTACCTAACAATCTTAAAATTTTAAAAATCTAACAAATTTTTTTTTTCAATTATTTTACAACTTAGTTAATTTAATTAACTGATAAGTACTAGTTTCTTTACGATTTGCTACTGTGTTGAAACTTTTTTTTTTTAAATTCGTATTCAAAGTACTAACAAATTTTATTAAAGATCTATCAAGACTTGTCAAAAACTTTGGTAATTTTAATAAGTATTACTCAATAACTACTATTTTCTTACAATTTGCTGAAGGTATTATTTTAAAATTTCTTCAAAGTAATAACATTATTTACAAATTAATCAGTTTTATCGCAAATTTACAACTTTCTCACAACTTTAATCAAATTCTAATCCATGATAATCATAAATTACGTGTATTTTCTTAAAAATTGTCCATAGTTTTTCTTATATCGGTAAAACAAACACACATATTTCAATCAAAACACGTGTGTATCATAAATTATATACATTTTCTTAACAATCTCAAACTTTACATAAATATTGAACTATTTTTATGATTTAACACATACACATTATTAGCCATAAATAAATATTTCATAAATTGTTGAAAAATAACACATATTTTCATTAAAGTTTTTCCATAAACACTGTAACATATCGATGGTTTAACACACACATTTGAGCCATAATTAGTTTTGATATTTATTTGCACATATTTTCTTAAAAATATAGAATTTTTCTTTAACTTTTTACAAACATTTACAATTGTTCTATCCCTCTATACTATGAACCACAATTGAACAAACTTTTTCTATTCAAATATTAATTTTATATACTTTGTTGAAATTTATATAAAATAATAATGAAAATAATAATAATAAAACTTTGTAATATTATTAATAATAATAAAATAACATAATAATAATAAAATAATAATAAAAATAATAATAATAATAATATAATAAAATTAAAATTAAAAAACATTAAAAACTACTTATAAGATAATAATAATAATAATATAATAATAATAATAATAATATAATAATAATAATAATAATATAATACTAAAAGAATAAAATTAAAGAACATTAAAACACTACTTATAAAAAATAAGTAGTATATTAAAATTATAAATGTTTAAAAATACTATGACATTGACCTACTTTTAAATGACCTTGAAATAATATTATGACTCATCCATTAACCTTGAAAATAATAATAATAATAATATTAAAACATTACTTATAAAAATAAGTAGTAAATTTATATTTAAAAATGACTAAAAATATTATGACTTTGAGAAATTATAATAATAATAAATTAAAATTAAAAAACATTAAAACATTACTTATAAAAATAAGTAGTAAATTTATATAAATGTTTAAAAATACTAAGACCTTGTGAAATTTTAAATGACCTTGACATACTTTAAAATGACCTTGAAAAAAAAAAATTAAGACTCATCCAATGACCTTGACAATAATAATAATAAAAACAATAATAATAATTATAATAATAATAATAATAAACAATATTAATAATATATTAATAATAATATAAAATATTAATAATAATAAAATTATTTCCTTATAATAGAAGTTTTATACATTAATAATAATAATAATATTATTAAAAATAATAATAATAATATTTAATATAATAATATTATAAAAGTTTCAAAGTATTAATAATAATAAAATTTTAATAAATTTTATAAGTAATAAGTAAATTAAAAATAATAATAATACTAAAATTAATAAAAATATTAATATTAATAATAATTAAAGTTTTTATAAGTATTAAAAAAAAATTTTTTTTTTTTTATAAGTATAATAGAATAATAAAAAGTAATAATAATATTAATAATAATATTAATAATAATAATAAAAATAATAATAATAATAAAATAAATTTACAAACTATATACTACTTATAAAAATAAGTAGTAATTAAAATTATAAATTGTTTAAAAATAATATGACCTCGAGAAATTTTGAATGACTTGACCTACTTTTGAATGACCTTGACCTACTTTTCAATGACCTTGAAAAATTATGATGAGTCATCCAATAACCTTGACAATAATAATAATAATAATAATAATAGTAATAATAATAAAATAATAATAATAATAATAATAATAATAATAATAATAAATAATAATAATAATAATATATAATAATAATAACAACAATATTATAATAATATTAATATAATAATAAAATATTAATAATAATATTAATAATAATAATAAAATATTAATTATAGTAATAATAATAATAATAATAATAATAATAATAATAATAACAACATATTAATAATAATATTAATAATATAATAAAAATATTAATAATAATATTAATAATAATAATAAAAATATTAATAATAATATTAATAATAATAATAAAATATTAATTATAGTAATAATAATAATAATAATAATAATAATATTAATAATAAAAATATTAATAATAATAATAATAATAATAATAATAGTATTTATAAAAATTAATAATAAAATAGAATAAAATTTAAAATTTATAAGTATATAAATAATAATAATAATAATATTTATAAAAAATTAATAATAAAATAGAATAAAATTTAAATTTATAATATAATAATAAAAATAATAATAATAATAATAATAATAATAATAATAATAATAATAATATTAATAATAATATAATAATAATAAAATATTAATTATAGTAATAATAATAATAATAATATATAATAATAATAAAAATAATAATAATAATAACAATAACAATAATAATAATAATATAATTTAAAAATAGTAAATAAATAATAAAATATTGACTTAATTTAAACAAAAAAAAAATTAAAGTATATTACATAAATAAAATAAAAATAATAAATATATTATTGACTTGATTAAACAAAAAATTATAGTATATAAAATAAATAAAATAAAATAAAAATAAATAAATAATATTATTGACTTGATTAAACAATATTCACTTCATTAAAACAGACAATATAATAATAATATTATTGACTTGATTAAAACAAAAATTATAGTATATAAAATAAATAAAATAAAAATAAATAATATTATTGACTTGATTAAACAGTATTCACTTCATTAAAACAAACAATTTATAAAATAATATAATTTATAATTAAATAATATTATTGACTTGATTAAAACAATATTCACTTCATTAAAACAAACAATTTAATAATAATAATATAATTTAAAAATAAAATAATTGACTTGATTAAAACAAACAATTAAATTTAATAATAATATAATTTAAAAAATAAATAAATAATATTATTGACTTGATTAAAACAAATAATTAAAGTATATTAAATAAATATAAATTAAATTAAAAATATATATTATAAAATTTGATGAGTCATCCAATGACCTTGAATGAGTCATGGTCTTTGTTTAAAATAAAAATATTATAAAATATGATGAGTCATCCAATGACCTTGAATGAGTCATGGTCTTTGTTTAAAATTAAAAATATATATTATAAAATATGATGAGTCATCCAATGACCTTGAATGAGTCATGGTCTTTGTTTAAAATTAATATATATTATAAAATATGATGAGTCATCCAATGACCTTGACCTACTTTTGAATGACCTTGACCTACTTTTGAATGACCTTGACCTACTTTTGAATGACCTTGAAAAAATATGATGAGTCATCCAATGACCTTGAATGAGTCATGGTCTTTGTTTAAATGACCTTGAAAAAATATGATGAGTCATCCAATGACCTTGAATGAGTCATGGTCTTTGTTTAAATTACCTTGAAAAATATGATGAGTCATCCAATGACCTTGAATGAGTCATGGTCTTTGTTTAAATGACCTTGAAAAAATATGATGAGTCATCCAATGACCTTGAATGAGTCATGGTCTTTGTTTAAATGACTTGAAAAAATATGATGAGTCATCCAATGACCTTGAATGAGTCATGGTCTTTGTTTAAATGACCTTGAAAAAATATGATGAGTCATCCAATGACCTTGAATGAGTCATGGTCTTTGTTTAAATGACCTTGAAAAATATGATGAGTCATCCAATGACCTTGAATGAGTCATGGTCTTTGTTTAAATGACCTTGAAAAAATATGATGAGTCATCCAATGACCTTGAATGAGTCATGGTCTTTGTCTTTTGGACTTAGAAAAATTTTCTCTCAGCCGGGGGGGGGAGGGGGTACTGTGCTGGATGTGACATGTGCTGGATGTGACACATCCCACTACTGAGATGAAATATTGAACCAAAAAATGGTGTGTCTCATAGAAGGAGATGGAGAAGAATTTTGGAAGTAACTGATCACTTTTGGGAACGTTGGAAGAGAGAGATAGTCCCATTATGGAGCATGTAGTTTAGTAACTTGGAGAATGGATTCAAAATTTGAGTGTAGGGTTACCATAATTCTCGGTTTATGCTTGGGAATTATTTTTTTTTCTTTAAGTTGTATTTTATTAATAAATCTTTGTTTTTGGAATTTATTTATTATGCTCATTTTCTAAGCAGCGCATTTATAAATCTTGTGTAAATTACATTTTTTTAAAAACTCCTAATCTGTTAATTGTTGTTGTATTTTACAACGGCATCAAATATAGAGGATATAAATTCCTGTACAACTTCAGTTGGTTAGTGTGTGTTGTTTCCGTTGTTCCATGAAGTTTTGTTGTGGAAAGTCGAATTTTATTCATTTGAATGTTTTATATATTTTGTTTTTTCAGGCAGTTTATGCATGAGTTGACGAATTTTTTGGTTTCTTTCAGCTTGTTTGGCCATACAACTTTCATGTGCATAAGTTCATATGTAGCTTTGGTTCCTGGATGGTAGATGTTGTGAAATTGTTTGATCAGATTGATTTAATATTCTTCAGGAACTATTATTCTTTTATTTTTTTCGTTTTATTTGTCGTACTAAATTCCGTTGAACTTTTTTATGATAAGTGAATTTTTGGTAAGTAAGTTTTGGGAGGTTTTAGTAGTTGTTTATTGTTGGTTTTTAATTGTTTCTTGGTTTACGATTGGAATCATGCTGATTGCGTTTGTTTCTGTTTTGATTCGAGACACTGTGTCTGCACAAATGTTTGTTTCACCTGAAATGTATTTTAGTTCGCAATTAAATTATGATATGTAATTTAATTGTCTGATTTGTCTCGGTGAAGGTAATTTCATTTCCGTTGCGTTCACTAAGGGATTGTAGGTCTGTAAATACCTTAAACTCTTTCCTTTCTAGCAAGTGTTGGAAATGTTTTATTGTGTCATGTACTGCTAATAGTTTCCAATCAAAAGTGGAGTATAGCATTTGTTGTGTCTTGAGTTTATTTGAACAGAATGCTATATGTTGTTTACCGTTGATTTTTTCTTGGTATATGGTTCTTCCCATTGCTATTCCTGAACAATCTGTGTTGATGATATAAGTTAGGTTTGGATCAGGGTAGTTTAGTAAACATGTTCTTGACAGATTTGTCTTCGCTTTTTCGAAAGTTATTTTTAATTCTTTGTTCCAGTTAATTTTAACATTTTGCTTGATTTTGTTTAATTCATTTAGTGAAGCGAGGATTTCGCTGCATTTTGCCAAATGTTTGTGCTAGAAATTTATCATACCAAGGAAACATCTTAATTCCCTTGTTGTTTTTTGTAAAGAAAATTCTTTGATTGCTTTTATTTTGTCTTCTAAATGTCTCTTCTAAATATGTGTCCCAGGAATTTGACCTCGTGTTTTATAAATTCTCATTTCTTAATATTAATTTTGATGTTGTGATTCTTGAGTATTTTTAGGAATCCTTTAATCACTGTTATGTGTCAGGGCTGTTTTTTGATTATGTTTAAAATGTCGTTTAAATATGCTACGAGTGTTTTTGTGATTTAATAATATCTGATCTATAAACCTTTAAAATGTTGCATCCTGTGATTATTGCAGTCTTTTTTTTCTTCTTTTCGAAAGTAATCTTCTTACTGAAGTAGTATGGGCTGTGTATTCTGTAATTATATAATTTATTATTGGAATATGGTATTTGTTGGGTACTGTAATATTGTTCAGTGTTCTGTAATCTCCACATGCTCTCCATTCGTCATTTGCTTTTTCTTTAAGTATCAGTCGGACGACTAGTTTGAGTGTTAAATGATTTTGTTTTTTAATAAGTCGTTAAATATTTCCTTTGTTTTTTCGAGTTTTTTGTTGTCGAATTGTCTCTTTATAGAGTGAAGAGGATTTCCGTTCGTTATAATTGAATGTTCTGTTATACATTTGTTTATTTTTTTACCGAGAGTTTGTCTGTGATGGTTATGTAACATTTTATTAGATCCTTGATTTCTCTTGGTATCGGGTTGTTTGAGTTTGATTTTGTATTTTCACAGTTTTTGTTATTTTCTTCGATATTGTGTTGTTTCTATTTTTTTAGAGTTTGAATTCGTTTTACTGTTGCTTGAGGTCATTTCAGTTTTTCTTTCTAAATGTTTGGAAATATTATTTTATGTTACTGTGTTATACAAAAATTAACAATGTTTAATCAAAGGATATGACTTACTATTTTTGACTAACAGTGTCTCTATCATTTATACTAGGAGTAGGTAGTTAGGGGCACACTGGAACATAAAAAATTGCATAATAAAATATGGGGGGAGGGGGGGTTTAATTAGTAGTTAATTGCTGTGTGTATTGATTACATAATGACGTAATTTTTTTGTGTGTATTTATTTTTTGATCTGCAACTAAATGGACAAGTCAACATTGAGGGATCTGCACAAACAATGCAGTCATCTAAACATTTCAAACCAGATCCTTGAACTGATTCGTAGTGCATCCGTACAATTTCTTCAATGTTGATTCCTGTCATTTGATAGATCCGTGTAGCCAAGTATTCAGGAGCACAATAGGAAAGTTTGTTTTTCATATTCGGAAACAGTTCTTCCATCTTCATCAGAATTGTTTCGAATACGTATGCTTCTTGATCGTCGATCATTTTTAATTTTTACAATAGTCAGAATTGAATCTATTTAAACACAATCAGTGCTTAATAAATAATCTAGTATTTCTTCGTCGGTATTAAGATTATTAATTAAAATTTTTATAAAATTAAATATTTCATGTACTAGGCTGTTGTATTCCAGTGTTTTATCCCCATGACAACAACTTTTCCGCTTGCAAATACATTCACACAAAGTGGATTATGCTTGACAAGTCTTAATGCAGGAAACAGTTCTGGTTCGTAAATGTTTTCTGTTTTTGTGGACAAATCATACAAGTTGATTCGACAACCCATGTCAATATTCAAAGATAATGACTGTATTTGTAAATCTTGAATCTGATATTTGAGATCGCCTTCCTGTAAGGTCTCTTGCAACCCATTATTCTACATTTTCCGCTCTTGAAGAATAAGATTGGATATTTTCCACTTCTATCCATTACATGTTGAGGTTTTCCAGTCGGGAACTTCATTCCAGTTACTTCACATCTTCCTCTATAATTGATATTACTAATCATTTTCCAATATCTAATTAACTGATTCAGTATATTAAATTATAAACAAATTAAATTAAATTAAATTAAATTAAATGAATTAAGAAATGATGCAGTATATCAAATTGTAGGACCCAGTGGGAGCGGGAAAACTTTATTTGTATGTAATTTGTTGCAGACAAACATGTTCAAATCCAAATTCAATAAAATATATTGGCATAGGGGTGCAGACGAAGAACATGGATTGACACAAAATCAGTTTTGTAAATTGAAAATGACAATAGTTAAGGGATTTGATAAAAACTGGTCATCTAGGTTACGTCGAGGAGATGTAATAATCATAGATGATTTGTATCAAGAAGCAAATAAGGAAAAAGATTTCAATAACTTGTTCACAAAAATAAGTAGACATTGTGGAGTTACTGTTATTTTCATAACTCAAAATTTATTTCATCAAGGAGGAAGTCATCGAACTCGTAATTTAAATGTTCAATACCTAGTTATTTTCAAAAATCCTCGCGATCAAACGATTATCGATTTCTTAGCCAGGCAAGCCTATCCAAACAATAGAAAATTTTTAATTGAATCATTCCAAGATGCTACAAGTGTTCCCCATGGATATTTATTCTTTGACTTTACACAACAATGTAGTGACGATTTACGTATCCGAACAGATATTTTTAATGAAAAAGGGTTTACTATTTATAAAAAAAATTGAAAACAAATAAATGATTATCAATCATGTCATTTAAAAAAGTACTTGTCAAAAAAGAAATTCAACCCAAAAAAGTTATTCGTAAACCCAAATCAAAAGTAAACAAGAATCTAAAAAAGAAGATTTTAAAAAAGAAGTAGATCAAATTATAAACAATAATAATTAATTGTAATTACTAAACATGAAATTTGAACGTAGTCTACCATATTTCAATGCATTGGTAAAGGCTCAAAATAATAAAAGAATAGCAATTTTACAAGCTTTCCCTTCATTTGTTATTGACGATTTGCTTGAAGTTATTGTAAATATAGTTCGAGGTAATGTCAATATTAGTAAAGCTAAAAGAGTGGTATTACAAAGACATAAGAGATCCCTTTTATCATTGGTAAACACTAAAAATAGACGTTTAATGAAAAGAATAATGTATAAACAAAAGGGTGGGTTCTTGGGTACATTAATTCCTATAGTTTTATCAGCTATTAGTGCAATTTCATCCCTAAGATCTTAATGGGTTTACTATACTCTAAACCAGATAAAGTTGTCCATATTTTAACATCTTGTTGTAATAATGAAGCAACCATTAACCAAAAATCAACTCAAAACAATATGGACAAATCCAAAAGATCCAGATGGTTTTGGTGGTGTAGAAAAATTAACAAAAAGAGTGATTAATTCTAAAAAAGAGACTCAAAAATGGTTATCGGACCAACTAGCATATAGTTTAAATAAACCAATGTTGAAAAGGTCCCAACCAGACCATACAAAACAAGAGGAATCAATGATTTGTGGCAAATGGATTTGATGGAAATGATACCTTATTCGAGAATCAACAAGGGTACAAATATATTTTAACATGTATTGATGTTTTCAGTAGATATGCCGTGCTATTCCAACAAAAACTAAATCTGCTAATGAAATGGCCATTGCAATTAAAAATTATTTAAAGACGGACAACCTCACAATCTACAGACTGATTTGGGTAATAAATTTAATTAATTATTTATTTTAATGTATTTTAGGTAAAGAATTTTATAATAGCAAAGTAAAAGAAGTTATCAAAGCCAATCATTACTCTGTATTCTCACAATTCAAATCTTGTTATGTGAAAGATTTAATCGAACTTTGAGAGAAAGATTAAAAAAATACTTTGTGCATCAAGGTAATAAAACTTGGATACATGTTTTACCGAAAATTATTTTTAGTTACAATCATTCACCACATAAAGGATTAAATGGTCTCAGACCTGTTGACGTTACAGACACCAACGAAACCAAACATTTAAGAAAGAAAAAATCGATAAGCCAAAATACAAGGTCGGTGATCATGTAAGAATTAGTAAAATCAGTACTTCTCCGTTCATCAAGAATTTTGACAACAATTGGAGCGACGAAGTATATGAAATAAAGAAAATAGATACAAAACAGAATCCTGTAATGTATTTAATAGCAGATCATGAGAATAAAGAAATTAGTGGAAAATTCTACGAACAAGAACTTCAAGTCATTCCAATTCCAACAATATTTAGAATTCAAAAGATTTTAAAAACCAAAATGTTGGTAAATATAAACAATACTACGTCAAGTGGCATGGATACGAAACTCCAACTTGGATATCCTCATCTCAATTGATTAAATAAATATTATGAAGAAAACCAGTTTTATATGATTTTACCTAGTAATAGTTGTCCACTTATTTATCCTAATAACGAAGCTAGTAATTTTAATGTACAAGTAAATTCTGTCTACTTGGATGGTGAATGGGAAGTTGCATTGATTGATTTTACTTTGTGTATAATCCTTTTCCGTATTATAGTAATTCTTGTATACGTTATGAATCTGTAAAGAGTGGTAGTGAAATAAAGTATTTGAAAATAAATAATCAAAATCATACTTATGAAATAATAAATCCAAAATATACTCCAGATGTTGACATGTTTATTGAAAAATATGAGAATTTAGTTATTGTCTGTCCGCATGTTCCATTTAAAGTAACATTCCCGATATTCAACATGCGTTTAGTTTTGGACTAAAATCTACATCAATCATTTGTGAAGAGGATCATTGTCGAATAAAATTACCAAAATTTACAGATGATGGTGTTATGGAACAATTTGGTATAAATATAAGTTATGAAGAAAAATCAATATTTGAAAAATATCTTGAAGATAATTTATTCATAAACACTTTATCAGAATTACAAGGACATTTGTTGTCATTTAATCCTTCTCCTTTTAAAGAATTGATAATTCAAAATAATGAATTGGTCAAAATAACACTTGTAGATGACATTTCAAATATATCTTTTGACACAAACTTAGCTAAATCTTTGGGAATAATACTAAGTAACTTTTCGGAAAAAAATATATTTGGCACTAAAATTCCGAAATTATTACATCATCATCAACAAATGTTCATTTATTCAAATATTATCGAACCAATAAATGTTGGTGATGTTAGAGTTCCACTATTAAAATCTATTTGGATTAAAAATATGATCAAGGAGAAATTGTACAATTAGAAATGAAGAATCCAATGTACCTTCCAGTATCGTATTCAACTATAAACATCATTGAAATTAATATTCGAGATGATAGTGGGAAATTAATAAAATTTAGCAAAGATACCAAAACACATTTATCGTTACATTTTAGAAAAGTAAATGAATAAAAGAGATTTTTACGTGAATTTACCTAGTATAGTTGTCCACTTACATTTCCAAATAATGAAGCTGGAAAGTTTAATGTAGAATTTCCAAATCAGATTTACTTGGATGGGAATGGGAAGTTGCTTTAACTGAATTCACTTTTGTGTACAATAATTTTCCATTTTATAACAATTCTCATATTAAATATATTAAGAGTACATTACATAATAGTTATGAATATTTTTATTATATTGAAGGAAACTATACAATTAGTCACAACTCTACATTTTATCTGATATATATTGACAACAAAATTTTGAACATTAATTGTAAATATTTTCCATTCAAAGTAACATTTGATAGTATTGAAGAAGCTAATTGCTTGGGATTTAATAAAAAGAAGTAGATTTTAATGATGAATTGAATCAGATACGTATACCAAATAAAAATCAAAATTTGATACTATACGATTAACTATATCTTATTATTACGATGTAGAGTATACTGAGACATTTAAAGAAAATTTATTCATTACTGAACTTTCACAAGTCACTGATCAGTTAATGACATCTTATCCCATCCTTTCAAGTCTTGTGAAATTAAACAAGATCAACTTGTTAAAATTGAATTGGAAGAAGATGTTAGAAGTGTTAAATTTAGTAAACTGTTGGCTCTTAGTTTGGGATTAATTGATGAATCTTATAGTGAAAAGATAATTGTTGGTTCTAGTTTACCTACTATAATGCAAAGAAATATACAAATGATGATTTATACAAATATTATTGAACCAATTCTTGTGGGTGAATTAAGTGTTCCCCTACTTAAATGTATTTGGATAGAAAAACATAAAAAGACGACCTTGTTCAATTGATTGAGAAAAATCCAATGTATTTACCAGTATCATCCTCATATATAAACAATATAGAAATCAATATTCGTGATGACAGTGGAAAATATATATTTGGTAAACAAGACAAAACTTACTTGACATTACATTTCCGTAAAATAAATGAGTAATCCGGACATTGTAAACTTTTATAGCACTTATCAAAATGGTGGGGATTTACCTTATTTTGTAGGTAAACAGTATGGCTCTGGTTGGTTAAAAACAATAGGACGATTCGCACTACCTATTCTTAAACGCATTGGAAATTTTGGTATGAAAACTGCTAATGACGTAATAATAATAATGCACAAATCTTACCTGCTCTAAAATCAAATGCTATATCTGAAATTAAAGATTCTATACCCTCTGTAATGGAACACTTACCTTCTATAATTAACAAAGTTTCTGATGTATTTAATAAAGAACAAAAAGGTGGAACAATTAAACGTCGAAAAATTATCAAGAAACATATAAACAAAAGAATGAAAGGATACGGAACTATATTCCAGTCATGATTAGTGCAAAATCAGAATTATGCATCTTTGATAGACCATCTCCTCAAGCAGTAATTGAAATGGTTCTTTTGAAGATATTTATCCAGTGAATTCAATTACAGATCCAGGAAACACCTCAATTCAATTTTACATCAATAGCTCTCAAACTGAATACTTGGATTTGAACGATACATTACTCTACATCCAAATGAAAGTTTTAAATAGCAACGGGGAAAATTTATCTAATGAATCAGATGTTACTGCAAACAATTTCTTTTTCCAAACTCTTTTTAAAGATGTTGAAGTAATTTTTAATTCTACTAAAATTGAAGGAAGTAATGATGTATTCGCACACAAGGCAATGATTGAAACTATTATTAATTACAATCACGATACAAAACATACTTGTTTAGGTGGAATGGGTTACGAAGAAAATGACACAAAAAGAAAAATTTGGATTTCAAAATCAAAACCAATCAGTGTTTGTTCCCCACTTCAATTAGATTTCTTTGATCAACCAAAATATTTATTACCTGGTGTTAGTGTTCAAATTAAATTAACAAGATCCAATACTGAAAGAAGTTTAACATGTACAAAAATAATTCCACAAATAATATTATTAGATGCAAAGTTGATGGTTAGAAGAGTTCGTTTTGAACCGTCAGTTTTAGCTGGTTATCAAATTGGGCTCGCTAATAGAAATGCAATTTATCCAATGAAAAGTAAGGAAGTTGTTCAATTTTCATTGCCAATGGGATCATCTTCATTTTATAAGGAGCAAATATTTGGTGATAGACGACTACCAAATTTTATTCTTGTTGCTTTCCAAGGGAATAAAAGATATGGAGGATCGTATTTGGAAACATTTTCAATATTTGAACACTTTAATGTCAAGTCTTTAACATTAAGTAAAGGAAATGATTATCGTGAAAAATATAGTCAAGATTTTGCCAATGATAATTATAGTTCTAGTTATATGCAAAGTATTGTTAGGAATATGGGTTATCTTAATAAAAATATGAATTGTGGTATTACCTTGTCAGACTTTAAAAATAAATATCCCTTTTTTACATTTGTATTGGCACCTGATTTTGATCTTAATCAAAGTCAGTTACCTCAAAGTGGAAATTTACGATTGGATATAAAATTTGAAAATCCATTAACCGAATCTGTATCAGTACTTGTATACGGAGTATTTGAAAAAGAAATTCAAATCACATCAAGCCGTACAGTACTTGTTTGACAAACATTGTTGAACACACTATAAACCAATGTGTTATTAGTTATGGTTAAAAATGAAGTAAGTATTTTAATTAATTTGTTAATTTAATTAATTTTAGTTCTATTCAGATACAAACTATTGCTAAAAAACTAATGGGAAAAATTTTATTGGTGTTTTTCCATTGGACAAAATTCCCTATATCAATATCAACAAAGCTTTGATTGTAAATACTCAATCAGCTAATCTCAGTGGAGAACATTGGCTTGCTATTTACGTGAACCGGATAAAATACATGTATTTGATCCAATGGGATTCTATCATCCCCCTTTATTGATATCAAAACTAGAATCAATGTTGATGCCAATTGAATATAATCGAATTCGTATCAGAATCCGTTGACAAAGACTTGTGGCCAGCATTGTTTAGCTTGGTTAAAATCAATGTTCTATAATAAATCTTGTATCACTGTGTTTATTACATAATATAATTTTGTAGTAATGTGTGTTGATTAATACATGTGTTGATTTGTCATAATAAATACACACATTTGAATATATCGATAATCATTTTTATAATTTATCATAATTTACAAACTCGTTTAATTTGTAGTTAATTTTCTTTTTAAATTTTTAATTATTATACAATTTTAGAAAATGAACATCAATAATAACGAATATGAATCAAGTAATTTTAAACTTATATTTTATTACAAATTTACCTTTTATTTTAGATAATTTATTATTTCCACAAAATGGATTATATCCCCAAACTTATGTTGAAAATTATCAACAATTTTATCCACAAAACTATGGTGGAAATGAAACAAGTATGATTTTAATTGTTATTTAATAAGTATTAACTTTAATTTTAGTAAACCAACAATTATATCCCAAACTTATGTTGAAATTATCACCAATTTTATCCACAAAACTATGGTGGAAATGAATCAAGTAATTTAAAATTTATATTTTATTACAAATTTACCTTTTATTTTAGATAATTTATTATTTCCACAAAATGGATTATATCCCCAAACTTATATTGAAAATTATCACCAATTTTATCCACAAAACTATGGTGGAAATGAATCAAGTAATTTTTATTTTTATTTAATAAGTATAAACTTTAATTTTAGTAAACCAACAATTATATCCCCAAACTTATGTTGAAAATTATCAACAATTTTATCCACAAAACTATGGTGGAAATGAATCAAGTATGATTTTAATTTTTATTTAATAAGTATTAACTGTAATTTAGTAAACCATCAATTTTATCCACAAAACTACAGTGGAAATGAATCAAGTATTAATTTTAAATTATCAATTGATTTAATATTTCTTTAGATACAAATTTGCCATTCGATGATTCTGAAGAGGACAATGTAATTAATGTTCAAAAATGTAAGTATTTTATTATTAATATATATTATTTAAATCATATATTTTTTTTTCATATATTATTTAACTCTCTTGTTATATATATATCATTATTTAAATCATATATATATATTTTTTTTAATTCACATTTTATATATATATATATATATATATATATATATAATTATTTTAGCAATAATGAAGGATTGATGCCCCTTTATTATTAATCAAAAATAAGGGCAGAACCCTTGATTTTTTTTTTTTTTTAAATTTGAATTCATATATTTTTTTTAACAATAATGAAGGATTGATGCCCCTTTATCGATCAAAAATAAGGGCAGACCCCTTGATTATAAAGAATTACCACTAGATTTTAAGAGATCAAATTTGTATATATATAATTTACCAATAAGGGCTGATCCCTGCTCAAATTTTTTATAAATTATAGATACTCGAGGTAAACTTGTTTTTAAAAAAATGACATGTTTACTATTAGTTACAAATTATAAAAATCAACAATACTTATTAAAAAATTTATTCAACAACATTTTGGATTTTCCAAATAGGTTTGATAATAGACTTGTTAATCTTGACTCCTTTAATAATTATCTGAATTTTATATTTTTTATTATCTTGTACTTGATCCTTCAATTGACTTTCACAATTAATAAATGAAAATTTTTCATTAAAAACCATTTCGTTATTCAACAAATGGAGAATATCTGAAATATTTTTTCGATCTTCCTCTTCAATATTTCCAATCATAATATTGTATTCATAAGCTTTTAAATTAACTGATTCCTAAAAATAATTAATCAAATTAAATTTAAATAAAAATTACTTTGAATGTATATGTAATAGGGAATTTAAATAGTTCATACTGTATTGAAGGTATTGAACAGGAGGCTTAAATGTCATCCCAATAACAGCTGTACTGTTTTCTTCTAGGAGTATTTCATATACTTTCGACATTCTTGCTTTTTCATCAAAAATATTTTTTATTTATAGTAAATAATTGATTTTTATTGGTTGCATACTTGCACATTTATTTTAAAAATTAAATTAATTATTTTTATTACTAGGTAAATTATACCCCAATTATTGTCAATTGACAGTACATAATAAAAAAAAATGTCACAAAAAAATGTCACAAAAAAATGGAAGAATATTATGGTAAAAAATATCATAATACAATTTATTTTATATGTCCTGTATGCATAACCTCACAACCCATTCCCTATTTAGATTTTTATGAACATCATAAAAATCACTTGAGACAGTTTAATGTTAAAAAAATTAAATTATTTAAAATACCAGGATCAATTAAATTAATCAGCACCCAAATTACTCCATTAAATAATCATATAAGAGAACATACAACAGATTCTATTAATAATATTTTGGAATATCGAAATGGATATATTGGATTGGAGTATGAAACAATTGAAGCAGACGAAGATATTGAAGCGGATGAAGATATTGAAGCGGACGAAGATAATGAAGCGGACGAAGATAATGAAGCGGACGAAGATAATGAAGCGGACGAAGATATTGAAGCGGACGAAGATAATGAAGCGGACGAAGATAACGGATCGATGGAATCATGGGTTAGAGCGGTGGAAGAGATGGAAGATATTGGATCGATGGATTCTTGGATGGAGAGATGGAAGAGGTTCAAATGAGGCAAAATAATAATATACAAATAGGAGGAAATTTACCAATTATCCAAAGTGACTTACGAGGTACACATAAAATAATTAGTATAGATACGACCAACTTGAACATTAAAGAAATTGTTTTTCCTATAGAGATAATAAACAAATTAAAAGTGATAATAAATGAACTTAGATATGTAAAAATTCAATTTGGAAAAGAAATTGAATTTGAGAAAGATGGAGAAACAAAATTAAATAATATTAGCAACAGTGCAAGACCACTTACCCATCATTCTTTGACGAAGGTATACAAAAGATAAATGAAAAGATATCTTCAATAACTGAGTTAGGGAGTAGTTGGGTTATTAGAAAAATAACTGAAATTTACTTTATAGTAACAAAAATAAGTAACATCAGTAGGTTAAGTGGTAGAAGTTATATAAAAACACCAAAACAATTGGATAACAAAAAATGTATAATAAATGTAAAAAATAATGATAATTTATGTTTTATCTATAGCATATTATCAATACTTAAAAAAAATGAGATTGTTAGGCAACATAGAAATAATATTTATAGTTACACAAAGTTTCTACATGAATTAAATTATGACCCAAATGATATGCCCATGAAATTAAATGGTATTCGAAAATTTGAGTCCAATAACGAAGGACTAATAATTAATATATTTAGTTATGATGAAACAGCTAAACCCGAACATGATGACTTTGTTTTAAAACATCCATTTTTAAACATAATTCATAGGTCCAAAGTTTCAGAAGGAACAATTATTAATTTATTGTTATTAAATAATGGTAAACAATATCATTATGTTGGGATTACATCACTCAATAGGTTATTGAATTGTAAAGACAAAACAACAGAAAGAATTCGATCATTATGGTGTCACAGATGTTTGAACGGATTTAGATATAAGAAAGCATTGGATAAACATGAGATATTATGTATCAGAAATCAGTTAGGGACAACTTTATATACTTTCCGGAAAATAAGTTTATTAAATTCACTGATTGGTCCAAAACTGTAACCCGCCATATGTTATATATGCAGATTTCGAATCTGTTTTGCCAAAGGACGACGTACACCATAAAATACAATTACCCATTTCGGCAGGACTTTTGTTAATAAATAATTTTGATGGGAGTACAATATACAAAGAATTTATAGGTGAAGATTGTGTTGAACAATTTTTAAAATCTGTTGAAAAAATAGCAAAATATACAGTATTACCGTATTATTATAAAATGGGAAATCAAACAATAAAAGATTTAACAAACTTACAACAGTTTCAATTTGATACATGTATAAAATGCTATCTTTGTTTGAAAGATATTGTGAATCCAGTGAGAGACCATGATCATTTTACTGGGGAATACTTGGGTGCTGCTTGCAATGACTGTAATATTAATAGAAAAATAAATAAAGTTTTACCAATTGTTTTCCATAACTTAAAGGGATATGATATGCATCATATATTAAAATATGGATTGAGTAAATTTAAAAATTGGGCTTTAGGATGTATTCCATTAACATCTGAAAATTTATTTCATTAATTGCTCACTTGGGAAAATTAGTGTGAGATTATTGATTCGTATCAATTTGTAAATGATTCTTTAGCAAAAGCGGTTAAAACTCTGACAACTTTACCTTTGACTCGATCAGCTTTTACAGGGACTATAGTTGATGAAAAGGGAATCTTTCCGTACAATTTTGCTACTAGTTTAGATGTTCTTCATGATACTTATGAGTTACCCCGATTTGGAAAGGTGTCACTGAGGCTGAATATGAAAAAGCTCTGCTTATTTGGGATGAAACTAATTGTAGGACTTTACTTGATTATATGAAAGTTTACCTGAAACTAGATTGTTTCTTTGGCAGACTTTTTTCAACAATTTCGAGCGAAATCGATAGCACACAATAGATTAGAACCTTTAAATTATTTTGGAATTCCTGGAATGTCGTGGTCTTCTGCTTTAATGTCATTGGATGAACCTATAGAATTAATTACAGAAAATGAAATGTTTAGCTTTTATGAGGGAGGTATTCGAGGTGGTCTTACTTTTGTTAATAAACACTATGCTAAAACCGACGAAAACACAGATTTACTATATATCGATATTAATAATTTATATGGTTGGGCTTTAAGTCAACCATTACCTTGTGGTGAATTTAATTGGATATTTGATGGATTTGATACAATATTACATGATTGTTTGACTTTGGATCTTGAATCTTTGTCATATGGGTATACTCTTGAAGTTGATCTTGAGATTCCTTCGGAACTTCATGTTAAGTTAGATGATTTTCCAATTGCAGCTGAGAAAATGAAACCTGAGGGTTCAAAGGTTGAAAAATTGTTGCTGACTCATTATCCTAAATATAACTTTGTAATTCATTGGCGATTATTAAAATTATACATGTCTCTCGGTGTTAAAGTGACACATGTTAATCGAGGAGTAAGATACAAACAGTCTAATATTTTTAAAAAGTACATCGATATAAACACTGAACTTCGAGCTAAAAGCACAAATACATTAGATAAAAATTATTATAAGTTGTTAAATAACAGTTTATATGGAAAAACTGTTGAAAATCTGAAAAAAAGAATGAATTTGCGTCTTTGCACAACTGATAAAAAACTTGTGACTTATACTTCGAAACCAACCTTTAAAAATCAATAAAATTGACAATGATCTTATAGCTGCGTTGTTAAATCCTGATTCAATATGTTTAGATCGACCAAGCTATATAGGTCAATCTGTGCTTGACTTGTCGAAACTTAGAATGTATGAGCTTCAGTATAAGGACTTGGAAAAATATCGTCAACAATTTAATTGCGAGATTAATATAGTTGCTGGAGATACAGACTCTTTCTTCTTGGAGATTAAAAATTGTAAACTAGATATTCTTTTGTCTGAAATGGTTAAGGATAATCTTTTGGATACATCTAATTATCCTTCTACTCATCCACTTTATTCTAAAAAAACTTGATTCGGTCATTGGAAAATTTAAGGACGAAAGTAAGGGAGAAGGTTATGACGAATGGGTTTTCCTTAGACCAAAATGTTACAGTTTGCTAGGTAAATCTTCTTGTATAAAAGCTAAGGGTATATCGTTAAAGGATACCGATCTAACTCATAAATCTTATAAAGAGTGTTATGAGAAAAACTCGGTCTTTTCGGTGCCAAAATTTCGAATAGGATCAAAAAATCATCAACTTTATAGTTTTAAAAATAGTAAAGTAGCACTTACAAATAGAGATGATAAAAGGGTTTGGGTGGGTAAAAATAAAAGTTTAGCATACGGGCATATAAATATATCTGAAGAAATTGAGGCTGATGAAGAAATTGATGCTGTTGATGAACTTATTGAAGAAATTAATGGAGAAAATGTATCAGGTGACAAAATTACAACAGATGAAATTCAGCAACCTAACTATGAGGAAGAACTAATAGATATAGATGATGTCCAGTTCTCTGACGATGATGATGAAAATGAAGATTTTTATTAAATAAACATTATAGTATAAATTTGTTTGTTTTTATTTATTGATTAAGTTTTATTACATACTTTGTGGGTTTATTTTATGTGTTTATAGTTTTTTATAATGATTTCGATCTTTTACGAGTTTATGTGTTTATAGTTTTTTATAGAGATTTTTATCATTTACTAGTTTATTTTATGTGTATATAGTTTTTTATAAAGATTTTATTGGGTTGAATTAATATTATAATTATTATTATAATTATCATTATTATTATTATTATTATTATAATTATTATTATTATTATTATTATTATTATTATTATTATGTTAACACTAAATTTCGTTGATTGTTATCAACATGTATAAAAACTTTATTACTATAAATAATTATATTTTAAATTATATATTAAAAATTTTAATTAGAAATCAAAATAAATTTTAGTAAAAATACACACTGAAATTCTAAAATAAATTTTAAACTTTATACACAAAAAATTTTTACGAATTTTTGAACACACAAAAATTTAGGAGAAATTTTTAAATACAAAAATTCGAAAAAATAAATACACACAAAAAAATTACGTCATTATGTAATCAATACACACAGCAATTAACTACTAATTAAACCCCCCCTCCCCCCATATTTTATTATGCAATTTTTTATGTTCCAGTGTGCCCCTAACTACCTACTACTAGGTATTCTGAAAAAAAATATAAAATGTAAACAGTTGATTGTTTGATGGAAAACAAAATTCCAAAAATTACTCCGGTTGGTTTTTATTCTAAATTTGACTTCTCTTAAATCCTAAGACTTCTTTGTTCGCTTGGAGATCAGCTTCATAGTTTTTCAAATTTCTGTATTTATTATTGGTTTATTTTTGTTTAATCCATTTTATATTTTTTTTATTATGATTCTTATAAAAAACCAATTAGCTGCTTTAGATCCAATAAAAAAACAAAAAAAATAAACACAGCATACACCACTAAAATAACACAAAGCAAATTATCACAGCAATAGATCACAATTCTTTTGACTTTATTCACTTTTAAATCTCGCGAAGCTATTCTTCCTTCTGATACCATATAATTTTATCATTTTTCCAATTCAGCTTATCGCCTAAAATTTTCTATTTATTAGTGTCATTGTTGTTCTTCGTTTAGTGTGTAGTAGTTAAGCCTTTTCCAGGACTAATCAGCAACATCATGAAGGTCTAGAGATTGATATTTCTGGGAAGATTTCTAATCTGCTATACTTACTAGTCGTACAGCTAGTCCACCTTCTATTCACCTTGGTCCGAAAAAAAAAACCATTCAGTGTCGATCAGCAATGATTTTTCTTGCGTGCATGTATAATTTCTCAATATTTTAGTTTTATCATATTTATTAATTGTAAGTAATTAACTATTATTATAAGAAGTTTTCATTTTAATGTAGAAAAAACAAAAATTTAACAAGAAAATATCAAATTCCATTTCATTTAAAAAATTTTGTTTAAATTATCAAATTATTAAAATTGACATTATATGTAACAAATAAATATCAAATCAAATAAAAAATTATTCTTTGCCAAATAGTTGATCATATAGAACATAAAATCGGCTTGTGATCGAAGTAAAAATTTGAATCAATATTTTCGACTGAAAGGATAACTACAAAAATGTTGATTTCCGATCGTGTTCGATTGAATAATCAAATAAAATTTACTAATAAAATGGTTTGAGAAGCTGTAACCATTGAACTTCTAAATAACGTAAATTTTCAAAGAGTACTGACTTTTGGTTCAATCAGCGGTGCATTTTATACACTGTATTTTTGTGTGTTTTATTTTAATGCAGTAAATCAAAATTTTCATTAAATTAAAATTATATTTTATTGTAGTTTTTGATTATTTTTGGTTGTTTTGTATTATTTATTCCTAAATTTGCGTTTCACATTTAATTAATTTATATTTACCTTTAATTTGTTTTTATAAATTTGCCAAATTTTATGATTTATTTAATTTTTATATTTTCTAATTGGTTTTTTAAGTATTTTTATATATACCCTTAATATGCAAATTATTGTTATTTTAATTTTTAGGATGCTCATTTCCTATTCTTTCATGAGTAATCCTTTTAAACTTTTCAAATTTACTGCATAATTTTTGTTCTCTATTCTCGTGCTGATTAAACAAAAGACCACGGTCATTATTTGACTACCACCGATATTATCACGTATCTATACACGTAGGTAAACAAATTTTTTTGGTAATTTTTACTGCGTTTTGATTCCAATTAAATCTATTTCTGCAAAAAATCTTTTTAAAAAAATCTGGCTTTAATGGGTTAGATAAGTGAGCTTTCCCAGAACCTTTTTTTTACCAATAATCATATCTGAATTACTCTCTCCGTGTATATAGCCATTTTTAATTGAGGGAATAATTCTACTTTCATAATTTTCATATCTAAAATATTCATGATTTAAAAAATAGAATTTTTTCTTCGAAAAAGATTTAAAATTTCGTGCATGAAATTTGAATTCATAATTATAAATAAAATGATAACGAGCAATAAATTAGAAAAAAGTTTATTTTTTAATATATAAACAAAAATTCAAAAACAATTTTTCATTAAATTTTTTTGAACAAAATATTTTTTAAATTTCTAATTTCCTTTTTATATTTAGGCTTTTTGATTTTGTTGACACTTGAAAAAAACTTTCAAATTTTGAATCCATTTTCCTAACTATTAAATTACACGAAAGCCAAGGGCTCAAACTGATTACATTCTTAACAGATCTGCTTATTGTACTTATAATAAAAGATCAAAAATAAAGTAATTGTTTAGAAAAAACTAAAAGAATAAATTACACAATATTTTACTGTTTAAGTGGAACGAGAAAAAGTATAAAAAAAATGAAAAATTCTTTTTTAAATGGCCTTAAAATTTCTCTATGAAAGGAGCTTCAAAGCTAGTAACGAGCTATTGAATACAAATTAAAAGTCACAAAACTTACAAAACAAAATAATTTCAAATGATAAAAAAAGACAAACTATTATCAAACTTTACATACAAAATCAATGAAAAGTGTAGAATGTTTACCGATATAATGTAATTTAGGGGTTTCCAAGTTCAAAATTGTTAAAACAACTTACTAGACAAAATTAAGTTAATTTATGAAATAAAAAAATTGGTATTGTTTTTGACATGTCAAAACGTTACATTCACAAGCTTATTATTCATGTGAATATACTAAAGGTCCATTTATAAAATTGAAAGTAATAGAAACATATTGAATAATAAAATAAATTTCTCTATAAAAATAATAAATATACAAGTGAAACTACAATGAAACATTTTGTAGTAATAGCTTGTTTTATAGGAATTTTATATTTGGATAGATGTGAGCGTAAGTTATAATATTTATAATTAAATTTTTATTAATAAATTTTTTAATTCTATTCAATATAAAAATAACAATATAAAAAAATGTTGATATTTAAAGTTTATTTCTTTTTCCATCCTTAATATTGTTCAGAAAAATTTTATATTTTATAAATTGATAAAAATAATAATAATAATAATAATAATAATAATAATAATAATAAAATTATAAGGAATTTTTTTGGTTTTCACCTCTGATTTATTTTCATTTATAAAAGACATTGTATTTGCTACAATATCTAATACACAGTAAAATTTTTGTAACAAATACAATGGTTTTTATAAATAATAATAAACTTTACAATATTTTTCTTTGTAGATAGCGGTATCATTTTTATAAATAAAAATAAATAACAATGTTATCCAATTTCAGCAATGTTTATTCATAAAATATGAAATATTTCGACCTAGATAACATTTCATAGATAACCTTTAACAACTCTTTCACTTTCTCCTCTTGGTTTTACTTGAAAAATTATCAAAAAACTCATCTTAAAATTCATAATTTAAAAATTATAACTTAATTTAATTTTAAATATTTACTCATTTGCTTCCTTTTCAAGCGTGAGTTATATTAATATTTTCATTATTATGCCAATTTTTTGCTTTTGATTCTAGTTTTTTAGTTTATTTTAAAAGTTAAACCCAATTATCTCATTCAAACTCAGTCTATGCTTCACCGGCTATTCAAAATAAGATCTCTCTCTCTAAAACATAAATAAATTTGCATATTCATCCAAGTACTTTTTTTTTAACTGAAACTACTTATTTATTTCTACATAGAAAATATTTATGACCATGGTAACAGAGTTCTGTGAATTTAACACTAAATATATATTTAATAACAGAAATTCTTATTCAAGCTTGGATTTCAAAACAATCATATTAAAACAATAAATTCCTATTTTTAATTTTTAAATTCTGATTAAAAAATTCGAATAACATTAAACCTTTCAATCAAATAAAATAAGAAATATCATTTAAAGTTTTAGTCATATTTATTCCCATGTTTTAATCGGCTTTAAATTTAAACTTTTTAAAATCTATGACAAAATTTGTATTTCAATGAACACAAAAATCATGTTAAAAATCTGAGCGAAAAATATCCATGTTCCCAATGGACACATCGGCAGCGCCGTACCATGGCAGGTGCAATCGTACCGGGCCCCCTATGTTCAAAGGGCCCAAAATTAGCTGATTGTTTCCTTTATTCTGGTATGAAATTCGGCCTAACCGAAAAATACTAAACTCCATAAGAAATTTCCTGGATATGCAGTACTAGTCCATTGGAAATGGAACAACCAAAACAATTAATTATAATGATATAATTGACGAATTTGCCAGAAAAAAAAGCAAGGAAAAAATTTCTAAACCGAAAACTCCACATACTAAAAAATATAAACTAAACATTTTAAATTCGAGGAAATTTTCCACTAACGTGGAAACAGGAATTAAGGGTATTTTAACTACCTTCTTTAACACTTGTTTCAACTGAATAACACCTCCTATAATATAAGAAAAAATATCACATAACTTATTATTGGACATACAGAATGAATAATAACTTCACTATAGAAAGTAGAAAAAAAAAATTTAAACTGACACAAAGCATAATGAAAATGCATATAAACTTTCAATGTTTGGAAATATTCACACGAATAACAGCTCTTTTTACTATAATATTATAATAAAATATTATAAAGTTCAGTTTAACTTTACCTTGCTTATATTTTTAGAAATTTCCGAAAAGCTAAATAGTCATAAAAATTTCGATAAATTGGATTTACACGCTAATTTGTATTATTAGAGTTCTCATTGAATTTAAACGGCGGTTGTTGTCTGCTGTCAAATAAGAGAATTGTCAAATATAACTGAGAATTGGATACGTACCTTTTATTTTATTAATGCAAATTTAAACAACAATTCTATTTTCACTATTAACCCGCCGTTAATCGCGTTAGTATTGCTAACGTCGTTATTCGCGCCTGAGCGGATAGCCACCTCACAGTTTTTTAACGATTTTAACTTGGAATATCGAATATTTTTTATTTATAATTCCTTGAAAGTAGATGGACCCACAAATTAGTATAGTTAAAAGGAAAAAACTGTTGGGATGAGCTCGGTACCGCAGCGTGACCAACGACTGGTTAAAAATACCTGTTACATTGTAATTGTAAAAATAAAAATTTTAAAAATAATAAATTTTATATATTTTTAGATGCATTGAATTTTTTAATAAAAGATTTTGGACAATGTAAAGAACTTAATCAAACATTATATAATAATCAAGATTTTAGTTTCTCTGTGCAATTTACAAAAAAAAGTTCTGGGAAAAAACTTGAAGAAAGCAACAATAAATATTTTTTTCCTTTATTTACTCCTATATTTATGTAATAAGATTAAGATAATATAAATATCATGATCTACGTAAATGTGGACAAATAAAATCTGTGTCTTATTTTACTTTATATCTCTGATTGAATTGCTTATTTCCACAAATGTTTTCATAATATATACAAATTTGGACAAATTTATATACTTTTAAATTTTAAATTAAAATTTAAAACTTTGTGGGAAAGAAAATGTGAATCAAAGAAAAGCCAGAGAGTAAAAGTCTTGATAAATCTGGTTTTGGAGGAATTAGAACCTATTTTAGATAGAAATATTTCTTATTTCATTTTATTAATAAAAGCTACAGAAATTGGCTTACATAGTTTATTTAAATTATATGTTTTTAATGATTATATTACAGAGAAATGGGATACATTTTTTTTGAAAGAAACATTGCAAGAAAATAGTTGCCCCGTAGAAAAAATTCTTTTGTGTTTGAAGGAAAACAAAAAATATCTTCGATCAACCGTGACGGAAACTGTATCAAATGATGTATCAATAATGTACCTCAAACGTGATGTTTCGTCAGAAATTGAATTTTATGATGTATAAAGTATAAATAACTTAAAATACTATAATTAAATGTCTATCTGCGACAAGTGCTTAAAGACAGCATATGTATAAATCATTTTACGCTCTTTTCGAAATATAAAGCCTATTTGAATATTAATACTCCTTCTGTCACATAATAATGGATAGTTTCTCAGTTTTTCTTGTCCCATGTTACCGGAATTGATTCTTTAAAAAACTGAATTTGTCAAAAAGTTAATATATTTTTATTAAATTTATTTCTTAAAAATGACAGTTCTGCTTACGTAAGTGCACAAAAACATATATTTATGTTGTCACTTGTGATTGCTATATTTTTAAAAAGAGAATGAAAGTTTTTTATTTTTTTTAGAACGGAAAGAGCTAATATTTCTGCTTTTACTTCTAAAGATACGGGTAGCGTGCTATTGTTGATTTGACGCTCCTTGGCCATATGTGGTTGCTTATAATTGTTTCCTCCATTTACTTTGATGCTTTCAATCATACAACTTTGGAGAGATAAAAAACTTTTTTCAACAAATCACAAGGTATGCCATTTAAAGGTTTTCCAACAAATTTGATAATGTCATCTATATTAGACGGATAGGCACTTTGGATGGCTAGAAAATGTCTCAAATCCAAGATATTCATGTCGGGGCTATTAGGTGGTTTACAGATCTATAGAATATCAAATTCATCCTGAATAAGCTATTGAAATATGAGGTCTAGCGTTGTCTTGTTAAAAAAATCGTTTTTACTTCGTTATATGCAATTTCCAGGACACTTTGATTTAATTGCTGGAAGTACTTTTTCAATTACCATTTACGGTACTCTTTTTTTTTATCAACAACAAGGGTTGCGGAAACGAAAGTGCCTTTACTACGATTTTTGCTATTCCTTATTGTAGGTACCATTTTTATAAATGGCCAAATTCCAATTTTGCCATCAAACCGTTCATTTTTATGTGCATCAAATCTAGATCTAGCGACAGCGTCAAGAAACATCACTTTTGTTATGAATCTTTTTGATTTTACTTGGCGATGTGGTTCAACCTCGTCTGTTTCAAGATAATAATGGCTTTGTTCCTCGTGTAAATAAGACCACTTTTTATCAATGTGAACCATATCAAACTTATCCGGAAATCAAATTATATCATCTTCAAAAATTCCAAATGAGGGAATACAAACATAATCGGCTCCTCTTTATTTGCATCCGTCAATAGGGGCTTTAATGTTACCATGCAAACTCACACTTCTCCAGCTTTTATCTGGCGGCTACAGAGACGTTTTTTGACATTTTCAAGGCACCAGGGAGTTATTTGATTGTTTTTTCGTTTGTTCAGCGGCACATATCAAATTTTGCCATTTATTTCAAAATTCTTCTTTTTTGGACCATCTAGACTGCGTATTTTTGAAGCCACATTCGATGGACTGATTTCTTTGTCTCGTTTCCAGATTTTGGTTACAGTTTGAATAATCACATGGTATTGAGCTGCTATGAAACTGTATGCACCTCTCTTAAGAATTTTGTTGTCATTTTCACATAGAAAATCCTCATATATTAGCATCCTTTGTTCATAGGAAGGTTCACGTATATTTCGTTACATATTTACGGATAAAAATTTGAAAAAATTAAACTTTTATGACGAAAAACTAAAATGGTGTCTACAAAATCAAACCAAAAATTAAATGTCAAAATAATACGGATGTGTAGAAATCATAAAACATTTTTAAATGTGAACAATTAAGTTTAAAATAATCGTTATTCTTTAATTCTTGACAAATTAGAGTAATTTAAGCTTTTTGTTTATCTAGTAATATGGGACAACGAGTTTTGTAATTTTTGACATTTTATGAAATAATGATGAAATAAAACAAGATTTATGGTAAATGATGTCTTTTAGAAAGTCGTATTATTATTTCAACTCATAAGAAAAAAAATATTGGACAGAGGGAGTAATAAAAATTGTGCTATCTTGAATAAAATATGTTAATTAAAGAAAATACATTGGTGTTTTTAAAAAGAAATAAAACTAATTCTAAAGGCAAATTTTTTGAAAATTGAAAAATCAACAAACTTTTTATTTTCAAGATATTTAAAATGACAATCAATTCAAAAATTAATTCAACTGCAATTGAATTTTTTTAAAAGCATTCACTTCAATTGCTATTGCATAAATTAATTTAAGGAGCTTGTCAAAATTTTTAACAATCGATGAAAAGTGTCAATGATTTGTAAATGATTACAAAATTGGGTTTGGTGCTACAAAGATACTTTTAACTAACCAAAAAAGCAGCATTATGTATGCAATTGTATTTCGTTTGATAATGGTGTTTTATTTTGACACATCATTTTCATATTGAATCTACTATTAGCAAACAATTTATACATCATATTTATTGGTTAAATAGAATATGTACCAAATAACAATTAGATTGAAATTGTGTGATGAAACTGAAGAACGTGGATATTTGTCAAGTGGTTCTGATTGAAAGTCATCAAAACTGTCTGGATCTAACTGACAGTACACATTTTCGGATTTTAGCAGATAAAAAATTGAAATTATGCATAAATTATAATTACTGTTAACTCTGAATTAAATCCAGAGCCCAATCTAAGCAGGGCGCAAAAGGTATGATGAAGCCGGACCCTCTATTAAAAGGGGTCCCGCCAAACATTTATCAATGCACTTTTTTCAATTAATTTTTTTACTAAAGGCACACACTTATTGTTATTTTACTTTACTAGAAGAATTTCTTGTTGAATTAATGGGTACCAAAATACTTTCTTGCACCTGGCCCCAAAATGGCCAGATTCAGCGTTGATTAAATCGATATATTATTTGGACATAGTATATGAAATTCTCAAGAAATTTAAGTGAAAACATAATTAAAATTTTATTATTTAAATACTTTTCGTTTTAAAAGATATGGGGATGTAGCAAATAAAAAGGTTAATGCGAATATAATAATTTTTAATTAATTTTATTTAAAAAATACAAACTAATTAAATTATTCAAATTAATAAACATTTCCGAGTTCGGAATAAAATAATCTTATTTCATTCAAATGTTTGTGCTCTACATAAACAGGTAATTTAATTTGTGAATAACTAACGAGAATAGAAATTTACAAAGGAAACGAAAGCATTGGCGGATTGTTATATCAGTCAAAGAAAGCATTGGAATCTAGTAAATGAATATGAAATTTAGAGAAGCATTTCCTTTAGTGACTAAATCATATTCATTCAGCTTGAGGTATATATACTGATGTGTTTTGACAAATTTTCAGTCTTAATTTGCAGAGAAAAAATTCCAGTCTAAACTGAGTTGGTGTGCGTTGCAACTGAGAGCCGTGCTTTCAGGCTATTAACACTAGTAAGTGTTTTGCCTGAACACGACAACTTTCAGTTGCTGTACATTGATGTGAAGCGATATAAATGATTGCTTGATTAAATTTTGACCAATTATGGAAATATATGCACGAATGCATATGAAATTATTGACCAAGTGTAAAGAAATATGGGCGAATACTGCATGAATTTCTTGACCTATTTGATTAAATGTATTCGGATGAAGCGATGAACAATGATGATGTCAATAAACGTCCGATCACTATGTGAAATATGTCACGTCAAATAAACCGTACTATTCTCGAAACTTTTACTCAACTGGTAAAATTTGTTTGTTATTTCTTTTTCAGCCCACAGCCAAAACATAATGCAAGATAGTAAAATAAAACACACTATCGAACTGTGTAAGTACGGTGTAAGTCCGCCAATAGTTAGTGCCCGTGAAGGCTACGGCGTGAGAATGCAGCAGCTGGAACGTCAATATTGTCCATTTATAGGGGAAATTGGGAGGTGGGGCAGTAGTTTTTGGCTGCTTCTTCGCCATCCGTTTCCTGAAAAATAGAAAGAAAACCTTTAACAATGTTGGGCCAGAACACAGGCTTGTTAAAATGAATCGGTAATAGCACGCAAACACAGCATGCAGATTTAAAATCAGACCCTAAGACATCAATTAACCATGCAAAAAAATGAGAAAGAAATAATCAAAATATAAAATTTTAAAAAAATAAAAATAAATAAAACTATTAACAGAATGCAACAAGATCCGCACGAAACAAAATAAAAATAACATGAAAACACGGAAAATTTGACCAAAAACTGACAATTTAATTAAAGAAACAAGAGTTCATGAAAATTGGAACCAAAATAAAATTATTTGAATTAGAAATAATTCAATTATTTGCTAAATGAATAAATTGTCAAAAATAAATTAAAAATTTAGAAATTAAAGTTAGAAAATACAGAGAAATTCCCAAGGTCAAATTTTGTTTTAATATATCAAAATTAACACGCAAGGTTAGGGTCACAGAATAGGTATATATACCGATTCATTTTCACATAATTTAATCAGTTTTTAATCAGTTTTGAAAAACTCGAAGCAGTTTAATCACTTTTACTCTGGTCAATTGAACTCTGAACGATCCATTTTTGAATTTAGAAGCATTTTTATTCTAACTGAAACTCTATCCAGAAAAGACGTGAATCTAGCGAAGTATGCAAGAATGACTTGCTGATATGTTAACTGTGTATGATGTTTATTCATGAAAAATGGAACCGAATTTGGTATTCGATAAATATATATTGTAAATGATATAAAACCTTTTCCCTGTCTCAATTTTTCCGGCCCACAGCCACACACCGACAAGTTAGTAAAATACGACATAAACAGTCGAACAGTGTAAGTGCGATGTAAGTCCGCCAACAGCTCGTGCCCGTGAGAGATCTCGCCGTTGGTAAGGACGGACCCAAACGTCAATTCATTCACTATTATAGGGGTAGAGGGAAGTTCGGGAGGCAATCTTTTGGTTGTCTACTTTTCTACCTTCTTCCGAAAATCGACCTAAAATATCTTTACTTGTCGGCTAAATTTTAACACAGAGTAGTCCAGTGGGCACTCTTAAAATCTAATATAAATATAAAATGTCCTAGGATCAAATTGAGGTTAAAGGGAACGGGACTTGCGGAAAACGATGCATCGAACTTAAAATCCAAAATCTACATTAACTAGAATAAACAAATAGAAACTAATAACGAACGGAATGTGATTCAACTAACTATAGTCTAAAAGTTAAACAGAGAAATTCCCAGAGGACATTCGCTTACCCTAAAAATTTATCGTAAAATCATCGTGTAATTGTGGAACCCATTAGATAGTGTGACGAGAACTGAACCCAGTTAAGTATGATGCCGTGATAAGAGTAAAAATCGGGTCAATAGCCAACAGAGATTTAGGAGTAAATAAATAAAATAGTAGAGTTAAATCCACCCATAACTAAATTGTCATCAAAGAGAAAATTCGACCCTAAACTACTAAACTTTAGGATAAGAGGAATAAACACAGGCAACATTAATACGATACTAAATCAACTATAATTCTCAAAAAACCCTAACATTTACAATTATTTGAAAATCTATCATGATGGATAAAATATTAATAACAGGACCTGCAATCTAGAATATAACAATAATTTTCGAGAGAGCCGAACAGGTCTTCATCATAACCCTCTATCGTTCCAACTAAATTAGACACAGAAAAGTTGCCGAAATAGATAATGAAAAGAAAATCGAATTAATATTCATGAAATAACAAAATTGTACATGAGGAAATATTCGGGTAAATACATTCAGGCAGGTTTATCCGGCTCAAGTCAGTAATCATAGAAGTCATTCTGTTGACTTAAAGATGAAAATCCACCCTCTTTTGTCTTCCTAGAAACAACCAAGGATGAGAAAATGAAACAGTGTAAATTACCGAGTAAAATATTATGGCGAGAGTTCGTCAACAAAGGATCCCATTTGAAAGCTAATTCTTCGTTTCCATCGACGTCAGGGAAAATACACCTGAATACGTTCTAATCAAGCGACAATTTATAGGAGAATATAGAGAATTAACGATTTGAATCGACAAATCTATAAAATGGCCAAATATAGATCGATCATTCTAGAAATGGATAGACCAACCGATTTATAGACGAATAAATCTAACGATCACCCGTTTGTGTGTCTGGAGATTATGACATGCCTGCAGACCAGCGATAAAATCAAAACCGTTAGAGATATTTCCAATTGATTTTTCTCTACCCACGTGTTGGAAGAAGGGGAAAGAAAAACAACGAATTAGAACTCCCCACGCGGATAATCTCTGCCACTTGGTTGCACGCCTACTGAGAGAAAGTATAAATACCCAGTTGCATGCAGTAACAAAAATCTGAAAATGAACTTATTGACAACCACTCCAAGGCCCAAAGCAACTACACAAAATAAAGCGAAGAACACCATTCAAAACGGGAATCTGAACTCACGAATGTCCGAGGTATTTAAATCTCCAACTCATGAAAACGTTAATCGAGACCGAAGCCGTCCAGCAACCAAGGATTCTAGGCCGAGTAAGACGACCACCATTACTTGTTAATAGTAGATAAAATTTTTATGATCGTTTGTTGGAGTATATCTAATTATTTTTTTTCTTTTAATTAAGAATTTTTATGTAACGCCTCGGATAAAAACTAGTTTAGAGCCGAAACGATGAAAAGGTTACTAATGAGTCCACATAATCGTCCTAGTCGTATTATCCCCACTAGTTAATTAAATCGAGGATCTCAATTTTATTCGGAATAAAATCAACATGAACGGTTAAATAATGTGAAAGGTCACTCGAACCACAAGTTGAAAGGAGTTTTTGCGTATATGTGTGCCAACATTTTTTCTAAAACCCAAATTCATTAGTTACGTATTCGACCACATCAAATTGCCTCATGATAAATAGAGAGAATGCATAAATTCCCTGTTGAAGGAATGGGAATCATCATCTAAAACAATCACTCGCAATCTACCATTAACACTTGGGATCTAGCAATAGAACATTAAAATCACGACTGCAAATTCGAATTCGTTGACTCGAGGCCGATATGGCTAAAACCGGATTAACCCAGCTTAGAAAAGTCTTATAAATCTAGGAGGTCCAAATTTCAATTCGTGTTATAGGCATTTTCGTTTACCTCACTAGTATTATTACAATAGATATCGTATCCTAAATTAAGCAAATGTCGCGACTAACTATGAAATCACCAGCTTATGTAAAATAAATCAGATTTACGTAATTCTGAGACGTGTTTTGTAAATTAATTAACTTCAATAGTAAAACATGTATTGATTTCGGATGAAGAAAAAACGATAAAGCCGATAGCTCTTAATTTCGTTTTCAGCAGGCACTCATTCCCAAGATTGGGCAGATGTGGACCGTACAACATTAATCGTACCGACGAAATTCGCAGGAAGGTAACGACAGGCCTTATGGGACAGGGGTTATACGATATCAACGTACGGGACCCCCGAGTGCCCAAACAGGAATGGAAATGGACCGGGGGTCGACGTGGAGCTCCCGAGTATACTCATCAAAAGGGAGCCGGGCAGAAATCCAGCCCGAGAGATTCGACAGAAGGCAGAAATTGAACTACGCAGATTGGAACAGCTCGAGTGGCGTTACCGAGTTCTAGCACATCGGCAAAGAGAGGAACTGGCAAGAATCAACCGGGATATTGCAAGTGGGCATATTCCTAGTTCAGACGGTTACTTACCCGCGTATGGAGTGGCCTATGACCACCGGGATCCAGCCCTCTTGGACAGCGACGCACCAGTTCACTTAGTGGTGCCGAGGAACATGCATACTCACGCCACCGACTCACAAGGAACCAGCTGTCCAATAATTGAATCGCTATCTTTGTGTATACCGAACCTTTAATAAAATTTTTATGATAAATTTTAATGTCTTATTATCAGTAGTTAAATAACCCGAGATATTTAAGTCATGGCTGATTGTATAACTTTTGTGTATTTTACCTTGTGATTTCATAAGATACTATCCGAATTAATCCTCTGATTATTTTATCATTAAGGTGAGACTATGGAAGATTCTATGTTAAGAATCACTAAAGAATAAAAGCATCTCCGGAAGGAAAACTCAAACCTGCTTCAACAATGCCTTTATCTCAGTAGCGAGATGCAGAGAGTGAGAGCCACATGGTCAGAGCCGGCCAGAGTGAAGAAACTCTACCAGAAACTCGATGCGGCACAGAAGGGCTGGCAAGAAGTAAGAGCCCTGAACCAAGCCCAGAAAGTACAGATACAGAAATTGGAAGCAGCCGTAGCCACGGGTCAGGAGGGACAGGCCGTCACCTACCCGTTGGTGTTCGCTCCAGCCAAGGTAGCTTACCAGGGTACGGCTAGTTCGGCACAACCATCATTCAAACCAAAATCTTGTGCGAGACCAGGAAGAGCGGAGAGAAGAAGACAGAAAGAATGCGGAGTACAATCAGGAAAAAATTGAACTAATAAATGTAATGAATTAGTAAATAAAACCCTATTGTTGTTCTTATCTTATCATGCGTGTCCATTTGTACAGGTTTCTGAGGAATAAAGACGAGGTGATGTGAAGTAAATAAGTAAGGGACTTAGAAAAATTTAAGTCGAGCGCAAACCTTCTAACGCTAGCTCGCTGAACCAGCTGTAGACCAGGTCTTAGCAGTTCTGGAAACAAAGCTCACCTTTGACGGTCACAGAACCATTGGTTACAGTACCAACGTTGCCTAGAAACGGGTAACCAGTGACAGGTAGTTAATATTTATATGATTGGGGTCAAGGTCATATTGACCACTAGAAACCCCATAACAACATTAGGCTAAAAATCATTAACACCGAGTAGTCTAGTGGGCACTCATTAAATATAATATGAACATAAATAGATCATAAGGATAAAGAGAGGGAAAGGGTAGCGGGGAAAATAGCAAAATCGTTGCAACAGCTAAAATGAATAGCCATCGGAAAGAGATTAATCCGAACGACTAAAATCAGGAAAACTAATGTTTTAAATGATATATAAGAATTAAATAGATTATGCTGAATTGAAGTGAGAAATATGGACAGAACGCTGCGCAAATTTTCAGAAATACTTGAACATTTATCATGAAACTATAAAATAAGGGCGGACCGCTGCTCAAATTTTCCGAATTAAGTAAAATACTTATCAAAAATAGCAAAGTAAAAGTAGAATACGGCTCAATAATTGATAAAATATCCGGATAAAACTGTAAAATAAGGGCGGAACGCTGCTCAAATTTTCCGAATTAATTAAAATACTTATCGAAAATAGTAAAGTAAAAGTGGAATGCTGTTCAACTGTTAGTATAATAGCCTTACAAAACTGTAAAATAAGGGCGGTACGCTGCTAAAAATTTTCGGCTCAAGGAAAATACTTAGTCGAAAACTGTAAAATAAGGATGGATTACGGCTAAATTTTTATCTAAGCAAAGTATATATTTTTTTAAGCCGAGGAATAAGAGCGAATCCCTACAGAAAAATTTGTTAATAATAATGATAATAGTAAGGATAATGGTAATTATAATAATAATTATAATAATAATAATAATCATGGTACTTATAATAATAATGATAATAATTATGATAATAATAATAGTAATAATAATAATAGTAGTAATAATAATAAATATAATGGTAATTATAGTAATAAGAATAATAATAAATGTAATAGTGGTAACAATTAATAAAGGTAATACATATAATAGTAACAATGATGATGCTAGTGTTGGGCCAGAACTCAAACGGCCTTGTGAATGTTTAAATGAATCGGTAACACACATGCAAATATAACATGCATATTTAAATTCAAAACCTATTAAAACACCAAATAACCCTATCAAAATATGAGAAAGAAGACAATTACATATAAAATAATAAACATAAAAATAAATTAAAATAATAACAAAAAGCAACAAGATCCGCACGATATAAATATAAACATAACACGAAAACCTAACAAATTCGACCGAAATTTGATAATTTAACAAAAATGTAAAATTTCATGAAAATGAAATTAAAATCAAAGAATTTGAATTAGAAATAATTCAATAAAAATTTCAAAAGAAAAATTATCAAATAAAATTGAAAAATAATAAAAATTAAGATTAGAATACACTAGAAAATTCCAAGGTCGAATTTTGTTTTACTAAATCAAAAAGAACACGCAAGGTTAGAGACAAAAAATAGGTATATATACCGATTCATTTTTACACAATTTTTAAAACTTGAACTAGTTCTGTTGTTTAAAAATCTATGTAAGTGTGAGTTTTATTTTGAAACTCTCTCTCCACGTCGCATTCTCGCAATTTCGATAGAGCTCTGTTTGGATGTCGGCGTGGGGAGAGTAGTAGTTTTATGATTTTCGTTTGGATCAAGTAATTGTTATGTTGTTTAATATTAATAAATTATTTCTAATACCTAAAATTGTTTTCTCTATAATTACTTTAATTTAATGTCGAAATTTTTCCGGCCCACAGCCAAAGACACATCACAAGTCATTAAAATCAGACATATTATTCAGATTCGTGTAACTGCGTGGAATATCGCCAATGATCTGTGCCCGTGAAGACCCGGCGTGCGGAACGCAGGGATCGGAACGTCAATATTACCCCGTATAGAAGAAAGGAGAAATAAGGAAGCGGTCTTTTTGCTACTTCTTCGTCTCTCTTTTCTTTAAATTATTCTACATACGGCTCAAAATCACCACCCCGAGTATTCCAGTGGGCACTCATTAACTATAATATGAACACAATGCGTCTAAGGTCAATTAAAGGGAAGGTAACTGAGAAATCTAGTATGAAATCGTTGTTATGAATGAAAAAATCAATCAAAATGTAATATTAACTATAATATGCCCACAAATTTTCAACTAATAAAATGGACGTAGAATAAATACGAACGCTGAGTGGACACCAAACCCGTGCTAGAGTTGATAAGGATTTTTCGATTAAAACAAGTCATAATCATAACTTTAATCCAATAAAACCTAGAGGTTACCCATATTAAAACTAATGGCTCGATCATCATGCCCTTTAAGAACCAGCTAAAACCAGTCGAATAAGGAACGAGATATTATAACGACCATAAACAAAATAAAAATTTGACAGCATTAATGTAGAAACCCACTCAGTAAAGTCATAATTACTACTTTTAATAATCAGGAATTCCACCCAACGAGTTGAAATTAGCGAAACTAATAAAATCGTCAAATCACAAAATAGGTATTCTATGTATGACCCTTTACTAAAATAATAAATAGGGAAGCGAATCAAGACGTGTGCCGATTCACTTCCAAAAGAGAAAATTTATTCGTTAATTTTTTGATTCCTTCATACAAAGAGCATATAATCACGAGAAATATTGATTATTCCAACAATGTTAAGGAAATAAAATCATGATAATTTGTTTCCGTACAAGAGATAACGAGACACCAGGGAGGTCATCCATATTTGTCTGAGGCAAACCAGTTCTTTAAATCTATTCCTTGTGCCAGTTAGATTCAATATCTTACCTAAGAAAATAAAGAAAATGACCACATGAGCCTGAAACTCTTACCAGCATTAAAAATATCACCACACCAGAAAAAATGGGATATTCCCTGAGGTAAAGATTTATTTCCAGCAGACCATTTACCGACAACTAAAACTCATGAAGGTTAGCGTAACTTCGACCTAAAAATATCCGTACAAATTGAATCTAAATCGAGGTAAATGTTATAAATGTCGATAAGTACAAAGTACCTACTTGATTAATCCATAGGTCCGACTAAGCGAGCAAATCCAACGAGTTATGCATAAGGCTAATATTATGATAGAAATAAATGGGAAGGATTAAGAAATAATTTAAAAACCTGCTAAATAAAACTGCCTACACCGATCAATAATCTCGCATGTTCACTATAGACACTAGGAATGATTAACGAAGTTGTCACTCACATACACAAAAATCGATTCCATACATACAGGAACACGACAAATGTACACCTGTTCCATATGCACAAACAGATTTACCAGATCGATATTTAACATATTGAAAGAAAATGTCAGGGTAGAAAACGACGCGAATATCCACTAGATGTACGTGCAGTTGTAAAATCCGGTTCTTGCATACACACATCCCTACTGGATTCTATAAAGAGGTGGGGTAAAGTAAAAATCGATCAGTAATACTGATCATTTTTTTCATGCACCAATCACAAGACTTTAACAATGAGAGTTCCATGATCACAGTGCCGGAAGGAGACGTAGAAAGGGAATCAAGCCCACCGACTCAGGGTAACTTATCAATTATATGAGAAATATTTGAGATTTTTATTTTTTATTAAATCTTGTTTGCATAAATTTTAGTTTATTAATTTTCTTAGTTCGTAAATAATTAACTTCTAATAAAAATATAACGATATAAATTCCTTTATTAAATGTTCGAGATTTATAATTCACCAGTCCTAAAAAAAATATAATTATGTAAACCTTTTGTAAATAACGGTTAAATTCTTCTTGCTAAACGTATAAGAATAACTAGATAAATTAAAAAAAAAAAAAAACATTCATCTTCATAAAACGTATTGTATTAATCTTGTGCAAATGATTTTCTTTTTAAATCCTTCTTAATAAACGTATAGTAATAATTAGGTAAATTTTTGAATTCAGTTTAATAAAATGTATTATATTAATTATATAAATTGTTGTAACGGTTTTAAATCCCTCCTAATAAACGTATAGTAAAAATTGTATAAATATTTTGTAGGTAACTCTAACTTCATCTTAATAAATATTACCTAAAATTTTCGTATATGATTTTTGATGCATTTTAATAAGCGTATGGTAATAATTACCTACGTTCTGTAGACAATTTGTTAAATTCGTCTTAGGGGAGGTATTGCAATATGATTTCTTATCAGATTCGAATTTATTTTCTCTTATCATTTTCCATAAATGCGTAAATATTTTGCCTAAAATTCATGAGCATTCTTGTCTACAAATTAATTGGGAATTAATTAATAAGGCAGAAATAAATAAATAACAGATTCTAATTTTTATATGCCACCCTACAATTATTAAATCATTATTAAAGTACTTTTCATATACAATAATTGTCACGTTAATGAATTCCTTTAACTTTTATAATGTCAAGTTTATACAGTTTATATTTTGGTGTCGATAAAAAAACTTTTTATTAAACATTATAATGATTTAATATATAGATTTGCATCAAACCGAGTTAAAGTATTTATATTTTTCAAAGAGAATCGAATAAATAATCAAAATACATAAGCTGAACCCTTTAATAAATATTTGGGGATAAATACGTTTGGTTGACACAAAACACCTTGGAATTACCTTATACGTGTTTAAATGAATTATACATAATATATATAATTGTATTATGTGTGGTGGTATATATTTATATATATATATATGTGTGTACATATAAGCGTACGACCTAGGTTTTGATGAAGTACATACTTCATTTGTTTTGCCTTTTATACACCACGTGACGAAACTGTTAAGGACATACCACCCCGATAATAATGACACCCAGTACCTTTAATTATGAACCCAAAAAATGAGTAATTTAGATAATTATAATGTTATTTAGCACGATCAGGACCTTTTCTTTGGGTCCCTACATCCGTCGCAGACCAGTGGCGTCAAGCATGGAGACGTATCTGCAAGGAGAGGTACCCCGACATGCCCCAACCTGAAGAAAACCTGCGAGAAGACATGCTCCTGGTAGAAAGTACAATGAAGCAATTCAGGAAGAAAGGTCAATCAAGTGGCCCAAGTCCGGCCCGAGAAGTTCACGAGCGGTCTCAAGCCCTCCTGGCCTGCCTCCAGGACCGCCAACGACGAACCAACCTACTGGTAGACTGGGTCAGTAATTACCTGGCGAATGTCGAAGAGGACATTGCTAACGGCACAATCGCAGATGCCTATCCACCCAGCCCGAGACCGGCCCGCAACACGAGACGACTCGTGTTCGTGATTTCGGACTGCTCCCTTGAGGAAGGGATAAAAAAAGTTTTTACAGGACTCTGAACCTCTCTGACTCTTGTAACTCGCCATCTGGCGTTATTTTAGACAATTTATAAAATATATACTTGGTGTTTGTAACCCGTGATAATTTTTATTTCCTTGGCGTAGTTCCATAATCTGTTTAATTTAATTGTATGTTTGAAAATTTTAAATCAACCAGTAGAAGTCTTAACGTTCTTTATTATAGTGATGGAGTCTTCCAAAATATTGCAAAAAGAACTGTCCCACGTAAGACAAGCAAATAAGAACCTTCTCGATCAGGTTATCCAATTAACTCGGGAGGTCCAACAAGTCAAGGCCACATGGATAGACCCCAGAAAGACCAGATCCCTTTACCAGCGGCTTACCGCAGCCCAAAAGGGATGGGCCGAAGAAAAACAATTGATCCAGAGCTTAAAGATCCAAATAAAGGGGTTGGAGGTTGCACTGTCTGCCTGTCAAGAAGGGGCAGCTGTAACCTATCCCTTCGTATTTGCCCCCGCTCAATTGGCTTATCAGGAGGCTATAACATCCCCCACAACGACCTCAACAACAACCCCAACTCCAAACAGTTACCGACCCGGACGGAAAGAGCGAGCTAAACGGCGAGCCACTCTATTGCTGAACAAGACCTGATAAACTTAGAGGATGTGTTTTAATTGGTGAATAATATAATATTGAGTCTATTCCTAAAATAACATTGTCAAATCTTTTTTGATATTACGATAAGCTCCAATGATAAACTTACGACATAGAGGGGACCGAACGACCTAAAGCGAGCACAAGTCTTCTAACGACAGCTCGTTGGACCCAGGGGTTGTCCGAGCAATTACAGCATTAGTAATAGCGCTCACTTTTTGCGGACAATCCACCCACCCGAACACATTTCCAACGTTGCCTAGCAACGGGTGCCGAGTGGTAGCTAGAAAATATTTATATGGCGTTACCGGGGTAACCATAAGAAGATTTAACACCCATTAACACCCAGTAACCCACCACTAGTAATAATAATAGAGAACATCGTAGTTATAATAGAGATAAGGGTAACAGATGTACCGTGTTTATTTAACATAACAAAGGGTTTACAGGCTATAAAAATTCATCAACATGGACAATAATAAGGACTAAGCGAATGGACATAAAGAAAATGATAAGAGAGTATAAGTTAACATTTAAAGGAGATAGGAGAATAATGGGACCTAAAAATCGAAATCGAGCACAGGCCTTCTATCGGCAGCCCGTTTGACCCATGGATCGTTCGGTCAAATATAGCATTAGTAATAGCGCTCACTTTTGTGGACGATCTACCCACTCGAACACAGCTGCAACGTTGCTTAGCAACGGGTGCCGAGTGGTAAGCGAAAGATATTTGTATGGGGTTGACTGGGTAACATCCATATAATTTCAAAATATCAACACCCAGAAACCCACCATACAAATTTGGGGGCTCAGCCGGGATAAAATGATTGTTTTTGCAAAAGACCAAGGGAAACCGAAATAAAATCTTGGAATTAAATAAAAACTGTCGGGACAACATTTTACTGAACTCCAGAGAGACAACAATGAGAAAAGGGAAAGTATTGTGAAAAACGATGGATATCTTATTTAAGGTATTCATAGTCAAATTGTGTAGAAAATATTACGTCACACAAAGAAATCAGAGGTGAAAAACAAACAAAAAAGTCCTTATAATAGTGATTTTGTTGTAAAATAAAATTTAATGCGTTAAGTTTCTTATTCTATTCGAAACATGGGGACTTGGATTATAAACTCTTTTCTATCACCTAGTAGCATTAATTAAACAGATATAAGATCTTGAGTTGTCACTCTACTATTCATTGTTTAGGTCAAATAAAATTTATTTGATATTGTCAAACGATATTTTCAAATGCAACCATTGTTTTAAAGCAGGCTTGGCTGACTTAAATGATATTGTGGATAACTTTGGAAATACATTATAATCCAACTAGCTTCACCCACACCCACACCTATATATATAACATAAAGAATTCTTTTTATTGATTGACTGTAAACCGGTTGATTTTTTGTTATTCACAAATCATATGATTCATAGTCAATCAATAAAAGAATTATTTATGTGATTGCAATATGAAAAGCAATCAGGGGTCAAAACTAGAAAAAGTTATCATATATATATATATATATATATATATATATATATATATATATATATATATATATACATACATACATACATACATACATACAGTGGTACCTTGAGATACGAATTTAATTAGTTCCGCGATCATCGTCGTATGTCAAAAAAATCGTATCTCAAAGCAATTTTTCCTATTTAAAATAATGTAAAATAGATTAATGCGTTCTAACGAAATGAAACTAACCCAAAACACAGTAAAATTACATATAATATACACAATTTGTAGATAAATAAACGAGTAATAACACACATAATACTTATTAATCATCACTTTAACGCCATGCTTTTTTGGCCTCACTTTTCTGACTTTCAGTGCGTGAGACCTTCACAAGGCGGCCATATAGAGGACTCTGGTGTCAACAACCAAATAGAGCGAGATAGTGGGTAGAAGCAACAGGAGACGTAAACAGCTGGCTGGGTCTGAGCTAAGGAACAAGACGTTCAAGAGGGTCTTTCCGGGTTGGTTAGGGTGCAGGTCGAACATCACCACAAAGTAGTAGTAAACCTTTATTAGTTGTCATGGCGGTCATACAAAGGACTCTGGTGTCAACAACCAAACAGAGCGAGATAGCGGGTAGAAGCAGGAAAGCTAAGCGAACGCTCCGCTATCAAGGGATCACCTATGCGATTATCGCAAATTCGTATCTCAAATTTTTCGTTGTATGTCGAGGTATAAATTTTAGAATATTTCATGTTGTATCTAAAAACATTCGTATGTCAGGACATTCGTATCTCAAGGTACCATTGTATATATATATATAAATTTAATAGTTATAATGATATCAATCAATAAGATAATCGAATATTTAATCAGTGAAATATTTGTTTTTTTGCCTTCGCATAACTTTTTCAAGTCAATTTCAATACTTGTATTTAATGTAGCAGGATTTCATCACGATTGCTTAGCCATTAAGTTATTACAAAATAGTTTTTAAAAATCGTGTTGAATCTTGCAGACCGCAAAATTAAACAAGGTGAGTTATATGAAAGGTAACAAATAATGAAATATAAGTAATAAATTTATACAAATCAAACATTCATGAGAAAAATTTACTAAGGCACAACATCTATTTATCAGATTTTCCACAACACAGCATGGATTCTTTGATAAATGCGCACTAACTGATATTTCGGCAAGCACCATTGCGATGTAAAGACTGGATAGAGCATTTTGTCAAATTTCCCATTATTTAGCACTTTATCATAACTATATCGCTCAAATGCCAGAAAACATGAAACACTCACTGGATTTACATGCTCAATAATGTGGAAGTCTTCCAATGAAGATAATGGCAGGAAATTCTGTTTCGTACGACCAGATAAATAGAACTTTGTATGTTGAATACCAAATGATTGAATTATTAATAAATTTTCTAATTAATAATTTTGTGAAAAATAATATTTTAAAATAATCAAAATTAACTCAAAACATGTGTTGTTAAATAAAATGGCTCACATTAATAAACTTTCGCGGAATGCATGAGACATTAAAAAGTGTATTTATACTTTCATACTTTTTATAAAATTAAAATTGAATGATATGGAGAATAATAAAAAATTGAGGTCTTTTTGTACTCATAAGACTAAAAAGCTCTTGAATTTCTTAAGCCCTCTCCCCCAGGTTGAACAACCAGAACTATGTATAAGAAAAACTATATATGATAGAGAACAAGATAAATAATAAATAAAGGCAGGCGTTGTCTTGTTGCGTGAAATATTATTGTATCCATCAAAAGTACCAAACGCTGAAGAAGAATGGGTATGTTTTGATTTTTGTTAAGGAATAGCAGAATAAATATAATATTTATTGTCGAAATAATTTGTTTCATTTGAAATTTAAATAATCACTCAATGTTCATTATCTTTATAAAGGAAGGAAAGCTAATTTCATGCGTGTACTTTCTATGCATGCCTTCCGTGAATAATCATGTTACCAAAAAGAGAAATTTCACCTTGGTATTATTTCTAAAGTTAATTAAAAGAGGTGAATGGACAGTTTTCTAATAATACACGCATGGCTGAAAAATTACAAAGACATAAGACAAGATAACATTTTTACTTAATCCATATATTTATAAAAGTTGTGAAAGTTCATGCGGCTAAAAATAGGGTTTTGGTTTTTGGAGAAACTAGAAAAGGAAAAAGACATTGGAAGTATCGTGAAATCCCATTGCAAAGCAAGACTAACAATGGATTAAGCACTAATCGTACTAGCTAGCCGTATCCGCAGCACTAGATTTCTTTTATTACCAATAAAATCTATTATGCTGTTTTATCTTCGTTACAATACTGCTTTAATATTATATTATTGCAAAGGATTTTACATCATTTCCATAAATAAATATTTCAATATTTCAATAAATATTTACTCGTTGTGAATCAAGTGTCATGGATTCCTTTTTTGAACTAAAAGTAGTGTCGGATTAAGCGGTTGCGTAGCGTATCCAAGATTATAAAATGTCTGTTTAGTAGCGTTAAAGGAAAATTGTGTTTTTGCAGATGTTAAAGTTAAAGCATAAATTTGAGACAATGTAAGAAATCACTAGTAAGTGAATTGTTATTATTCTATTAAATTATTAAATACTAAACAGCAAATTTATACAGTAGAACGGTGAGTATATGTATTGCTTGACTATTAAATTTTGGCACCGCGAAAGGATTTCATGAGTTTCTAATGATGAATTTCAGTAAATAAGTGGAAACATAGATGATTTGCACATATTTTCAATTGCCAAAATTTAATTCAATATAAAATACACTCTAGTACTCATTTTCAATGACTGATGTTACTTTGTAAAAGTCCTGTGATTTACATACAGATGTGGCTAATAAGGGTCTTAATGACATTAAATAAGGACTTATTAATCATGCAAATGAGTATGTTTCATTATTTATTAATTTAATAAGAATTTTTTAAATTTCTGATGGAATAAATAATAATAAAGGTTTTCATTCACAAACAATTTTGTCAAATTTTACGTGATTTCGATCTTCTTTATCGATTTTTGAATAACTAAAAATATTTACCTTTTTATTTATTATTTTATTCATAAATTACGTTTTTACGTGCTTTTCTTATACATTTACCATAATTTCCAATAATCATTTCCCAAAATTTTTAAGAAATTTCCAATTGGAATTTTATTAAATTATATTTCATATTGCTTTATTTGCTGCTTTCTTACTCATGGAAAAGTGGAAAGTGATAAAGCGCTTGAAATATCCTTATATTTTTATTTTTTGTATAAATTTTTATAATTAAAAATACCAGTAATAAATGAATACTATCAAACAATTTGCCAAATTTCGGATATTTGAATTATATGGTATGTGTGGCTGTATTTTGTTTTATTTTTCTGCTATTCTATAGTAAATACCCCTTTGTCTCTCAGTGTGTATTTTTCTTACATTAGTTACCATAAATTACGATCAATTTAATAATTGATTATAAATAATGAATTTATATATAGAAGAAATTTACACATCTACTTGAAATAACTATAAAAATTTTGGACACAGACATAGATTAAGTGAACTTATTATAGGCGACAGAAATATAAAATACAAACACAATGGGACAAAGACTATGGACAGTTCTAATTTATTACGGGCATTTTAAAAATAAAAATATACAATTTGATGATATTTCAAACGCCTTATCACACTAGCAAGATTGGAGCAAAGAGGAGAAATGTAAATTATAATTTATTTTTTAAAAATTCCAATTTTTCATTTTTTAGACACTGAAAAAATTAGAAATATATAAAATAAAAAGTTGACTAGTTTTATATATTCAGAAATTGATAAAAATTTGGTCGAAATTATTTATGAATGAAAACTTTTAGAAAATCTTTAGCAATCTGAATCGAGCCCAATAACTCCAAAAAAATTTGCACGTAAAAATTATTTATGACACTCAAAATAAAAAAAATAGAGTGATCTAGATTTAAAATAAAATTACGCCTTGAACAGATTAGCATAATAGTGCACAGAGAACGTTAATGAGTTAAATAAAAATATAATAAAATTTACATTTTTGAAAATAAAGCATAATTAAACAAGAAATCATAACCAATAAGAATCAACTTAAATCAACTTTTAAAAATGTAAATTTAATGAAAATAATCATTTTTAACTTACCATCTATTTGTAATATTTGATATTGTGCGTTTGTAATTATTTCTTGTAGTAAATCTTAATTCGTAGTTATACTGATCGTAAATATGAAAGGCGTTTAATTATTTTCAATGGACTTAATTTATTATCGATTTTTTCAATGATAAATAGCAAGAAATGAGTCTAGCGCACTTTGACCTCAATAAACTTCAAGGTCTTCAAAAATGAACTAATTGAATCGTTTAATTTCCTTTGATTTATCAAAGTATGTTACTTTAACTAATTTTAATAATTTTTATTATTTAATTTAATTTTAATTAGCTTCAATTATTTATTATTTTTCTTAAAATTAATTTTATTATTTATTAATTAATTATATTTTTTTAATTAATTAATATTATTTTTATAATTTATTTTAATTATTTAATATTTTTATATATTTATTTATTATTTAATATTTTTCTTATACTATAAACGCTCTCACTTATTGTCATTAAGATTCTTATTTGTTGCAATTTGATGTAATAATGTATCAAAAATAAAGTATAAGAAATTTAAGAAATAATTATAATTAAAAATTAACAAAATTTTTTATTCAAATATTTAACCACAAAAATTAAATATGTTTAAAATAAATGCTTATTCATATTCAAAACTTAAAAAAGGCACTACAAACATAAGCAGATCTAATGGAGCGGTTAATGCCCCATCCTCTACCTTAAATACGTTTTAAGACAAGCCAATGAACTCAGTTAGCAAACTGCCAAGTCGCGGGACGTCTTCTACAATAGACATATGTTTCACATAGATTTCTCATACTACTAGTATTAATTATCAGCTTTTTTCTTATAGGAATCGGAATCTTCTCCCATTGAGAGCGGGCAGCCTTAAAGTCACCCTCTGTGTCTGAGCCAACACAGTAATAATTTTAAGTAAATTTAGGATAATTATTAAAATATCCTCCACTGAAATGGATAAATGTGCCGTGGCGGTGCTGCCTTATGGGGTCAATGTTTTATGGCGAGCCTTTGGGGGAGGGCGTTGAGAGAGAAAAAACAGATAATTATGAAACGAGTAAATTATAACTAACCGAAACGTTTATAAACCTAAAATCATTTATTAATTTTATATAGTTACTGTAGGTCATCCGGAGTCATGGGCACTCATCCCCCAAACACACACTCTTTGACCAGCATAATTAATGATATATTTTATGCACTATAATTTTCTATTCTGGACTTCAAATATACACATTTTGTTACATAAAGAAAATATATTATTTCAAAGTACCTCTGTAACAAGAGGGATGGTCCAAACATCAATCAACAAGTGATTTCTAATTTTCATCAAAAATACCTGCTAAACTTACTTTAATGCCGATATCCTACACAATAATTTATCTTAAATCAATTTTATATAATAATCAAATAAAATTTGGTCAAATTAAAAAATTTTAAAAATTTCAATTTTACATACTAGAAATATAAAAATATTTTATTACAATAACTCATAAAATTAAATACTTATTAATAAATACATTACCTTGAATAATATTCGAATTGACATAAATAATTAAAAATATTAAGCTTGACAATAGAAAAAGAAACTCAACATATTTTACCTAAAAATAAGATTAGACATTATAAATTAAATAAAATCAATACTTGGCTTAGATAATTTAAAATGTGTAAGAGAAAATTAAAAAAAATAGGTAACAAAATTATTCTAATCGGATAATACTTTTTCTTCAAAATGAATTCAACATTATAACAATCACTAGTTGAAAGAACTGAAGAGTTATATGAAGAATCAGATTCTAAAAATATACAATCACATTTGAAAAATCTTGTGAAGTAATTAGTATGGTTGTTTGTTGTCTAAAGAAAATTAAATAAGTATAATCGTTAAAAATAAAATTGAAAAACCCACTTTATATTTATCACTCATTTAAGATATATAAACAAATAATGTATTGCATAAGAAAGTCAATTTTATTAAAAATGATTTGCAATTATGTAACATAATAACGTCCTCAATTAATTGTAATTAATAGAAGTATTGCAATTTCAAATTAGATTTTATTAACAAACTAAATTTTTTAAGTAAACATTTGTTCTTTTCAGAACATTTAAAAAACTTAAATATTTGAATGGTAAGATCATGGTTGATAACTTTATATTATGCTGTTATTTAAGAATCTTTGAAAATATCCAATGCTAAGTATTTTTGGTAAGGAATGTTTTATTAAATGAGCTTTCAATTTGGTAAGTTAAAGGGTAATGCTTTTGGATACTTGATAGTGTTGGGCCAGAACGTAACGGCCTTGGAAAATGTTTAAATGGATCAGAAACACACATGCAAAAATAACACGCAATTTAAATACACCCACTGAAACATCAATTAAACCATATAAAATCTGAGAAATAAAAGAATTAAATATAAAATAATAAACATAAAAATAAATTAAAATATTAACAAAATGCACCAAGATCCGCACGATACCTACACAAATACAACAAGAAAACACAACAAATTCGACAAAATTGAAAAAATCAATTAAAGTTCATTAAAGTGAAATTTAAATCGGAAAATTTGAATTAGCAATAATTCAATAAAAATTCTAAATAAAAAATTATAAAAATAAATCGAAAAATAATAAAAATAAATAATAGAATTTGCTAGAAAAGAACAAGGTCGAATTTTGTTTTACTACATCAAATTTCACACACCAAAAAATTAGGTATATATACTGATCCATTTTCACATTAAATTTTAACCATTTCTAGAACCATTTTGAAAACATTGTTGAAATCATTTGATTTAGAATTCTGTTTAAAAATTTACCTTCAGAACCTCATTTTTAGGTGAGAATCATTTATGGTGGAACCCTCTTTCCACGTCGCGTTCCTGTATCTCGAATGGAGCTCTGCTAGACGTCGGCGTGGGGGGAGTGGCATTTATGTTATTTTATGATTATGTTTATGAATTGTGGAATGGTTAAAATGGGTAACTATGTTGTTTTATTATTAATAAATATTACTAATATATATAACTTATTTTATATGCTTTTATAAATAAAAATGTCGAAATTTTTCCGGCCCACAGCCGACACACAACGCAAGTAAATAAAATCTACACAGTGCAGATGCATGTAAGTGCGTGGAAAATCGCCAATGATATGTACCCGTGAAGACTCAGCGTGCGCAACGCAGCGGTCGTAACGTCAATATTTACCCTTATAGCTGAAGCGAGAAATAAGGAAGAAGTCTCTGGCTGCTTCCTCGTTTCTCAGTTCTGTAAAATCGACCTAAAATCATATTACATACGGCTTAAAATCACCACACCGAGTAGTCCGGTGGGCACTCAATAAATATAATATAAACACAATATGCGCCTAGGATCTACTAAAGGGAAAGGGTACGGGGATAAATTAAACTGAAGTCGTTGATATAGTTAACCGAATTAATAATTTTAATAAATTTGATCAGTAGTACACCAAATTGAATTTATTTTCAAAATAACTAGAAAAATCATTAAATTAAACTACCTTATGGATTAAAAATGAATTGATCATAAATTAAAGTACAGTATGGATTTAAAAGTAAATTAATTTCAATTACCTCATAGATTAAATTAAATTAACTTAGGGATTAAAAGTAAATTGATTACAACTATTTCATTGATAGAATTAAATTAAATTACGGATCGAAAATAAAATTAGTTATAATATCTCTTTGATCAAATTAAATAATGGAATAAGAGTAAACTGGTTCTAAAGACCTCATTCAGTAAATTGAACTAATTCGTTGTTAGGAATAGGTAAACCATTAATTAAATTACTACACCTTGTTTTTATCAAATCAAAGTAATAAAAAGCAATTCTTAGTTAAATGACTATTATTTATTATAAGGACCTTAACGTAATTACCGAGAAAAAGAATAAATGATCCGTTGGATAACCCTAATTAGTTCAATGATTGACATTAGATTAAGTACAGCAAAGGTAGAAAATTCTTGGCTAAGAGTCAAGTAAATCTTCGAGGAAAGGGGAAGTAAGCGTCGACCCATGGAGTAAAAACATTTACCTAATTTCTTAAACTACTACTTAGAGTAATTATCGAAATAAATTTCAGGCAAAATTAGTAATTCGAGTGAAGGAATCAATATGTAATCTTTGAATTCAGTTAGAGTTACTAATGATAAAACCCGCAGTAATTCATCCATAGAGTGATCCCTTAATTTGAATTAAAACAATTCCTCGAGCAAAAGAAATAGACTCGATTGGTTAGAGACAAAACTTTTCGTAATTAATGCAAGGTCATAGACCAAATGAGAAGCGAATATAGCTAGGATCGAATAGGGGGTTGCTAAAATAGATTAATCGACACAATCAAACCAAATAAAATTGAGAAACAATCAGAAATTATATTGATGATACATGAAATAAATAATCGTAAAGTAACGTTAACATCTTATCAGTCGAAAGTAAGGCTTACCGACGGTAAAGAAATAAATATAAATTCCACAATGCAGTTTAGTCATTCCAAAAATACTGAATAAAAAATCCAATAAGATAAGAGTCCACATATATTTGATAGCATCCATTTTAAGATCTGCGATAGCGTCCAGTAATTCTCCCTAAAAAACATTGATGGATTTAAACAGCTAGAATGTTAACTTACTAAAGCAATTTAGCCCAATTGTGCAATCGAATTGGTGAATTTAGCTAAGATCAAATCAATACATCCGGTAGTTAAAATCTCGATAAGCTAAACACCGGATACAGGCCGACCGGATTCGACTATCGCCGGAAATCGATACATCCTGTAGTTGAAATCTTAATAAGCCACACACCGGGTATGGACTACCTGAATTGACCATCGCTGTTTGTATGAAATGTTGAATCATCAGAACGACATTACAAGATCCATTTATCAATTCGACGTAACGTAAATCAATAAACACGCGTATCCTTGCAATAGTACTAACCGATTACAATATGTCCGTGTAAATTTAATCCTGCCATTAATAGGTTTTCCAAAAACGAACTTCTAAGCAAAATAAGCTACCAAATAAGTTCACAGTCAAATGCCCGTTTTATTTCAACTACAAAGCATAAAAGAATTTTAAGGTAATACGACATAGCCTTGATAAATACACTACCCCGTTTGAGATTATTAAAAATAAGCGGACAATGAATAAATTGATCTTTACTCCTCACACGCGAATATCTGACCCTGATGATTTGTTTTTTTATAGAATATGCCGCCGACAACCACCAAGCCAGCAGAACAACCCATCACTACAACCAACCACCGTCGACCGGGACGTAAGGAACGTGCCCGACGTCGCGCAACACAACTCCAAAACACCCAGTAGTAACTGTTGTACCTGTGTTTGAATCAAATAGAATAGTTTTAATCTTAGTTGAACTATAATTTAAATAAAATCGTATGCCAATGTTGTCCTAAACATTTTCATCACCCCGCCAATTCGATCCACAGTCAATTAAGGACTAATCCTGAATAGATTACGAGGGACAGAGCAAAGCGAGCATAAGTCTTCTATCGACAGCTCGTGAACCCGAGGTTTGTCCGAGCAACTATAGTACTAGCCAATGGTACTCAATTTTTGCGGGCAATCCACCACTTGAACACATAATCAACGTTGCTTAGCAACGGGTGCCAAGTGGCGATCAGCATCATTTTGTATGGCGTTACTAGGGTCATTGGGAGGATAAGCAAGGTTTGAAACCCTGTAACCCACCAATAGGTAAGAAAAATAAAGTCGAGACCACTTTCAAAGAGATTCTCATGTCGGGCCAATACAAGATTTTGTTTAAATGGATTGGAAACACCACGCAAACATAACACGCAAAATTCAAAATCTGGTGGGTTACATGGTTTCGTTATTTGTCTATCTTCATGGTTGCCGCAGTAACGCCATACAAAATGATTCTAACCGCCACTTGGCACCCGTTGCTAGGCAACGTTGGTAATGTGTTCAAGTGGTGGATTGCCCGCAAAAATTGAGTAATATCGCTAATACTATAATTGCTCGGACAATCCTCGGGTTTACGAGCTGTCGATAGAAGACCTGCGCTCGCTTTTAATCATTTGGTCCCTTTGCGTTTGAATTTCTATCGTCGATCTAGCTGTTTTACTGGCGTTAATTTGGAAAACAAAACGAGTGGTGCTTTTTAATTGAACCTTTCTACAATGTTATTTCAAAACCTTAAGATGATATAAAGACAATAAGAGATGTGCGGAACTACAATATATCTAAAGGATGTTTTATTTATATATTAAATACACTGATTTGAGAATCGAGCGGCTCGGCGCTTAGCCCGCTCCTTGCGTCCAGGTCGTCGAATAGTTGTTGATGGTGTTGGGCTATAAGCCATCACTAAAACAAAAAAAGTCATGTCGAAAAATGATGAAAATGGCTATTTGTAACACAAGCACGCACCGCAAACAGAAATTAAAAATATAATAAAAACATTAATTAAAACAAAATAAAAATAACATAATTAATTAAAACAAATAATTAATAAATTTTGCACGAAAAATACATAGAAAAATAAAGTAAAAATATAAAACCGCCAAAACCTTGCAAAATAAGGTTTAGAAAATACACAGGCGGAGGAGGCGACCAGAATAAGAATCAGCAAAAATAAAAATGCAAATTTAATAAAATTAATATTAAAAAATTAAGAAAAATAAATAACAAAAAAGAAAAATATAAAATTAAATAAAAGCCATCAAAAAACCCGAAAAAATGGCCAAAAAAGATTCGAAATTAGCTGATTGGTCGCACACACGCACGAAAACAGTATAAATACAATAGCCATTGTCATAATATTTAACCTTAAAAAACCTTAAAAATATTTTTGAAATTGAAAATTTTGAATTCGAACTTTGGTAAGATTGTATTTTCATTTAATAAATTTTTGAAATGTTTATAGTTTTAAATTTTTAATCTTTAATTATGGATGGTCGAGGTACTTTTAGTATCGACGACAGGTCCCCCTAATTTAATATGATTTTATGTTGTAATTTGTGGAAGATGGCTTGGCAGGATTCAATTCCCTCAGTTAAATTTGAGGGATGTTGATGTGTTGCCTTGTCGTCAACCACCCTTCGGTGTCTGCCGGTATGGTCAGGTCTCGTCACACTGATCGCAGAGTAGGACGCCGTCGTACTTCACCGTGGCGGCCATTGCAATGTTGGTCGGAGCGGTAGGGATTAAAATGCGGGAATATCGACATAGTTAAGGGGAAAAACATTCGAATGGATGTTTAGGTAGGGATGAAATTTTTGTTTAAAACCTGTCGAATTGTTATATGAAAAGGGACGACTAGGGTTAAGTCAGTAGAAACAAATGAACGGATTAGAAAAATTGAATGTTTTCTTTTTAATTTCGCCTTTTGGAAGGAATGATTTTATAGGACATTTTTAAATAGAAATTATTTTTTTTTATTCGGTAAAGAATTGGAGCATCAGCATTTTTCTTTTCTACACTGAATATTGTGTTTATTAGTTCTAATGACAAATAGGATACCTTCACAATTAATAGCAACCCATGAAATGAATGTAATAGAGAATGTTTGGGGAATGTTCGGATTAATTAATTTTAAATTTTATAATTATTATATTTAATGTATTTGCAAATCTCACCCACTAATGAAATGAAACTCTCCCTCGTTTAGTCAGGAAAATCTCCAGAAAATCATTCCGAAAATTTTCAGCAAACGTGTCTCAAAAATCAAAATTCTTCTTCTAAAAATGCATTCAGGATACAAAATCCCCAAATCATCGAGAAAATCAGATACCTCGGCATTACAATTGGATCACGATCTATGCCAACAAAAGTATAACAAACTGCTCGCGGAGCACGAACGCACGCTCGGCACGTGGTTCGCTCCCGAAGCGGTCAAAATCCTCCAGGATAAAATCCACCGGCTGTCTAGATGCCGAGAGGATTTGATTGCAGAAAACCGGGCACAACGAATCATAATAAATGACCAGAGCGCCGTCTTGGTAGCATCATTTACGGAAGCCGAATTGGTAAAACGTCTAGCGGGTCGCGATCTGGCCTTAAAGTTGAATTTGATCCCCGCGAGCCATCTTCCGGAACCAACTCAAGCTGGTCCAGCTCAGACCCTCAGGACCAGCAAGAAGCACCATCCCAGCAAAAATCGTCGTCGCCGTGAACGACGCCGAGCTGAAGGCCTCACCATCTTAAATAATGCAGCACAAGTGCTGGAAGAAGCCGCCGCACTCGTCACGGAGCAGCACCCGGAATTTGTGACAGAAGATGTCCCCGCTTCAAACCCGAAAGGATCAACAGAACTGGTGATGCCTATTCAGGTGAAGGAAACTGATGAGATACCAATATGCCTAGATATTTCACCCGTCGAAAATTCCACCACGACAACGAAAGAGAGATCGCCGACTCTCACGAGCTGCTGGATGAACGAATTTGGAGAAGAACTATGTCATACCGTTCCCCAGGTTGGAACTACACCATTTCAACCCCTCCGGAACAAACGAAAGTTCCCCGTCGATATCGACGAGTGACCACCCAGTGGAAGAAGGACGGATTCCATTATCCTGATATTATTTATATATTTGTGTACTGATTATATTTTTTGTGATTCCTTTTTGTTAAATTTTCTATAAATTCAATAAAAGTATATTTTTGTAATTTTTGTTATTTTTAATAATTTCTGATTTTTCTAATTAATCAAATTAAGAATGGATGCTTACAGTTTGGTTGAATTGTATTATGATGTTGATGGGACCTTATGTATGTATGAAGTAGATTGAGGGAGTTCTTATTTCACTCGTAAAGTCGGAATTAAGAAATCTCAGTTAACCAAAATTAAAAATTTTTCAGTTTTTATTACAGAAATACTAATGATTAACGAGCAATTTTAGTTAGAAATGAAACAAGCATTTTCGGAGGAGTTTAGTTTTCTTAAACTATTAATGAGGTGGTGATAAACCCAAAATTTCGGCTGATATAATAGAAATCTCGAAAATTTGCATAATAATTCAAATTTTCACATGTTATTTAAATAAAATACTTTATGATTTAAAACAAATTTCTAGGTTAGAAAATTTACCTATTTTCAGTAGTTTAGGCAATTAAAGTCGGAAAATTTAGATAAATTCGAGGAGTTGAATTTTAAATGTTTATTTATAAATATTTTATTTTTATTAAAGTTTCTAAATCATCATCTTTAAACTTCATAAATTAAATACCAAAAATTAGTTTTTGCTAAATTAAATTAATAACTAATAGATGAGCGACTAAACGTCGGATAAGGGTGCGATTCACTACAATCGGTACTAACGATTTTGCTATGTATTAAAGCGACTAAGGAAAAAACAATATGCAGGACGTATGCATGGGTTCGTCATAGAATTGTTGGGCCAGAACGTAAACGGCCTTGGAAAATGTTTAAATGGATCAGAAACACACACGCAAAAATAACACGCAATTTAAATAAACCCACTGAAACATCAAGTAAACCCGATAAAATCTGAGAAAATAAAAGAATTAAATATAAAATAATAAAACATAAAAATAAATTAAAATATTAACAAAATGCACCAAGATTCGCACGATACCTATACAAATATAACAAGAAAACACAACAAATTCGACGAAATTGAAAAAATCAATTAAAGTTCATTAAAGTGAAATTTAAATCGAAAAATTGAATTAGTAATAATTCAATAAAAATTTTAAATAAAAAAAATTATTATAAAAATAAATCGAAAAATAATAAAAAATAAATAATAGAATTTGCTAGAAAATAACAAGGTCGAATTTTGTTTTACTGCATCAAAAATCACACGTCACACAAATAGGTATAAATACTGATCCATTTTCACATTTAACTTAACCATTTTTGAAAATTTACCATTTTTTCAAACCAAGTTTGAACTTTAACCATTTTGAAAATTGTGAATTGTTTTAAATCTATTTGTAAACCATTTTTCAGACCAGTTTAGAACCATTTCGAGAATTTGTTTTATTATTCTAGGTGAGAAATATTTATGTTGGAGCCATCTTTCCACACCACGTTCATAGCATCTCTGTAGAGCTCTGCTTGACGGCGGTGTGGGGAGAGAGGCATTTATGTTTTCTATTATGACATTTTATGTTTTGTATGAAAATTTTGGAATGGTCATGAAGGGTAATTTCTGTTATTTTGTCCTAATTAATAAATATTATTGAAATATTTAAATTATTCTACATATATCTAACTTATTTTATATGCTTTATAAATTTTAATGTCGAAATTTTTCCGGCCCACAGCCGACACATCACGCAAGATAGTAAAATCAACATAGTACAGAGGCATGTAAGTGCGTGGAAAATCGCCAATGATATGTACCCGTGAAGACTCAGCGTGCGCAACGCAGCGGTCGTAACGTCAATATTATCCCTATAGCTGAAGCGAGAAATAAGGAAGAAGTCTCTGGCTGCTTCCTCGTTTCTCAATTCTGTAAAATCGACCTAAAATTATGTTACATACGGCTTAAAATTATCACACCGAGTAGTCCAGTGGGCACTCAATAAATATAATATGAACACAATATGCGTCTAAGGCCTATTAAAGGGAAAGGGTACTCGGGTTAAATTAACTGAAATCGTTGTTAAAATTATTTGGTTAACATTTTGAAAATAGATAAAAATTTATTGGGAATCATTGAATTCGATTAAATCGAAATTATTAAAAATAACCATTAATTGTAAAAGTAAAGTGTTTTATTTAGATTAACATTCTGAAATAAATAAAATTTATTGGGAATCATTGAATTCGATTGAATTGAAATTATTAAAAATATAACCATTAATTGTAAAAGTAAAGTGTTTTATTTGGATTAACATTTTGAAATAAATAAAATTCATTGGGAATCATCGAATTCGATTAAATTGAAATTATTGTTAAAAATTAAAGCAACCATTGATTGTAGAAGTAAAGTGTTTTATGGCTAAAAATCTAAGTAAATGTTGGGTAAAGATAATTTAAACGCTCGTAAATTATTGATTAGGGTATTAGCAAATAATTCCATCAGTTAGATTATTATAATTCATTTCAATAAAAGCAATCTGCCTTGGAGTAAGAACGAGTAATGTATTGATCTAAACAAAAGCAACCCCGATAAAAATGAAAGCAACTAAGAATCGAATTCATTGATTTCAAATAAAGAAACGTATCAATTAAAGATGAAACAATTTTCGAATAATAGTATGAAACCCCTTAGATTAAATTGTTGATTAAAGATCCGGATTTTCATTGATTAAAGCAAAGGAAAGGTCTTAAAACAAAGTAATCATTCAGTTAAATGGTGAAAACTATTGATAAAAATAAAATAATCTGTTGATTAATAATCCAAACTTCATCGATTAAATAAAAGGAGAAACGTTAGGAATTAAAGATTTATTATAAAGTAATCGTCTAGTTAATTGCTAAGAATTATTCACTGATTAAATAAAAGGAAAAATTACGAATTAAAAAATAAAGCACTCATTTGGTTAAATGTCGAAAAAACGATCGATAATAATAAAATAATTCGTTGATTAATAGTACAAACTCATTGCGTAATAAACGGAGCTTTTCCTTTGATTTAATTAGATGGATTAAAATATATAAATTCCTCACTTAAAAACTTAGCAATCTAGAATAAAATGGGGTATAAAATATTATTCACTGACCAAAATAAAATAAAGTCTGATTAACATAAAGAAATCGTGATTAAAAGAACCAAAATGAATGAATCAACAAATGAATACCAATCCGTTATTGAATAAAATTGACAAAACCCAAGTTAACACTATGGTAAAAAGGCAGGGATAAAATCGAAACTGATCCGAATTAGAAACGCGAACCGATTAATAATATTAGATTCAACTTGATGATAGTCATTCAGTTTAGAAAGATTTTCTCGATATCTGACGAATATCCTGACGCCAAACGAATAACTATAAAGTTAATAAATACACCAACAAAATCACGAGAAATTGACTTACGACGCGCGTAAAATCCGATATAGTCCAACCTAGACGAATAAACACATCAAATGATGAATATCAAAGTGATGCTTGATAAGGAGTCCCATCATTAGAAAGTCTACGCGCACAACACAACCGAAAATTGCACTAAGTCGATAACAGAAGTAGCCGATCGATAACTAAATTAACTTGAGAGAATCAACCGGAAACCGGAAACCTACCTTGAATGAATTTAACATCCGCTCGATCGAAGGGATTGACGTTTCCGCCAACATCGCCCTGACAGGATGTGTGACTAAATTGAATCTCGTCAAATTAAGTACAACCGGTAAACTTTAACTCGGTTTCGAATAAACATTAGGATCATGGAATAGCGGATTTTAGAATTAGTGTAATCAACATCGATGTTATGTATTAGTAAATTGTAACTTCATGTAAATTAATATGACGTTTATATATTTAATAAATTTCAGAATTAATCTCAACCAGCCGTAGGTAGTTGGTAAACCTTAAATCAACCTCAATATCTGATACCATAGCGGATCCTTTGAGTTTTCTAACAGATAGTAGCACTAAATACTTAGTAAATTTTAAATGAATCTTAATTAGTGGTACTTCCATCCACTTAACAAACATTAATGCCTGATAGATAGTGGATTTTCGACTCACCCATCTGCCCAACACTAAAGATATTATCTAACATGTTCTAATTATTACCATCATTAACAAGAGTTATGAGGAGTTAGCCAACAGAATACATCACACCAGGAACGCACAGATAAATAACCCTAGTCGTTTCGAATTGTAATACTAATCAAGCTAGTAGAGTTTAATCGGTCTAAGAGCGATAATATAATCAACGTTTAGTCTAGCAGTATTATAAGCAGACGATTTAATCGAATTTGATAACGATAACAGTTTAGATATGCCTATCGACCAAATTACCATGCAAGTAGTTGAGGAACCACACCCAGGAGAGGTACCAACAGTTGCCACGACCACCGAACAACTTCCACCCCGGTGGCCACACCCGACTATTTGGCGGTTGTTGGGTCTCGAATCCGATCCTTGTGGACTCGCCGGACAACAGTACCCGGCCGAAGAAATATATGATCACGCCAGAAATCTCCTCACCTTCTGGGAACAAGTACAAGAGCAAGTGGACCTCAAGGTGGTCAAAGCCCGGATGTACCTCACGAACGTGGAGGAGGACATCCGCGTCGGACTCATCGCGGAGGCATACCCACCTCACCCAGTCCGCGATACCCGGCGGCCCTATACAGTGGCGGCTCTGAAGAGGAGTTTAGAGAGAGAATCCCCTGAAGAAGAACTATAGTAATGACGAAGTGTTGTAGAAATTGATTTAAATATTAAGTGTTATTGTGTTTTTTTCTTATTCGTTATTATATCTCATAGATAAACCAGCTTCATACAATTTGTTTAATTAAGTAATGAGACTTTGATTTAATGAAGACCATAAAGAATTTAACTGCTCTCCTGTTATAGTGATGTCGTCCCTACAACTTCTACGAGCGGAACTGGAACGAGCAAGACAATCGAACGCAGAGTTACTCGCCCAAATCCTTCAATTAACTCGAGAGGCTCAACAGTTAAAAGCAACCTGGGTTGATCCAGCAAAGGTGAGAGCTGTATACCATCGACTCACAGCGGCTCAGAAAGGCTGGGAGGAAGAGCGGCAGCTCAATCAGAGTCTGCGCACTCAAATTCGGGGACTCGAAGTCGCCCTAGCAGTATGCCGGGAGGGTGAAGCGGTCACTTATCCGCTCATCTTCGCCCCAACCCAAATGCCGCGGACAACCACTAAGCCAACAGAACAACTCATCAATAATCGTCGACCGGGACGTAAGGAACGTGCCCGACGTCGAGCAACGCAGCTGCAAAACGCCAAACAGTAAATATTCCACATGTGATTGATTCAAATAGAGTAGTTTTAGTCTTAGTTGAGTCGTTTCTTTGGAATTGCATGTCAGTATTGTCACAAGTAACCTTATTACGTCTCAGTTTTCTACAGTCAATTAAGAACGAATCCTGTATAGTATGAGGGACAGAGCTAAGCGAGCACAGGTCTTCTATCGACAGCTCGTGAACCCGAGGATTGTCCGAGCAACTACAGTACTAGCACATGGTACTCAATTTTTTGCGGGCAATCCACCACTTGAACACATTACCAACGTTGCCTAGCAACGGGTGCCAAGTGGCGATCAGTATCATTTTGTATGGCGTTACGAGGGCAACCACCGATTAGTTCAAACAAACAATGAAACCCTGTAACCCACCAGAATGATGGGAAAGGTATGCACAGATATCGAAAAGGTTAAAGGAGTTAGACAGACGTAAGTCCTTCTATCGGCCGTCAGGAACCCGAAAGCGAGATTATCACAAGGAGTAGTCTTGGAAACGGGGCTCACCTGCTTGTGGACTCTCGGCTGCTGTATACAGTACCAACATGGGCTTGCCCATGGGTATACAGTGGTTAGATTAAAATTGTGGGGCGTCGGGGTAAGAAAGGAAATACTCTAGGAAGTGCAAGAGTAGTCGAGGAAGTAGTTTGGATGAATGAGCTTAGATTAAAACAAAAATTAATTCTACCCTGTACGCCAACAATGGGGTTATTGGAGTGGTGGTCTCGACAGTGATTGGCGTTGAATGTGAGGTCGGATTCGCTTCGCGATAGACCAATTGAGACGGGGCAAAGACTAAAGGGTAGGTCACCGCTGCTCCGTCTTGACAGGCGGATAACGCTACCTCTAGCCCCCCTGATTCGAGTTTTTAGGCCTTGCACTAACTGTTTTTCTTCTGCCCACCCCTTCTGGGCCGCAGCTAGTTTTTGGTATAATGACTTGACTCTCGTGGGGTCTATCCATGTCGCTTTGATTTGCTGTGTTTCTCGGACTATCTGGATGAGTTGGTCGTGGAGTTTCCTATTGGCCTGTCTCGCTTGGATCAATTCGTTTTGGAGTAACTTCACGGGGTCCATTTCTAAAATAGTGAAGGTTGAATTTGATGATGACTATTACAAAGATAAGTATATTTAACTCAAACATATTTATGAAGCGAAAACTACAATAATAATAAAAAGAAGAGACAGAATTTTTTAAATCTATCATACTAATATTATATCAAGTGATAAAATGTTCAAATCATTGAGGATTATTCGTCTGCGAGGAATCGTTTGATCCCTTCTTCAGGAGAATAACCAGGGATCACGAATACTGGTCTTTTGAGGTTCCGGATTGGTCTTGGAGAAGGCGGGTAACTACTCGCCAGCCGTCCGGCCGCCAGGTCATCTTTGACATTGGCCAGGTATTCCGTGGCCCGTGCTACATCTGCCTCGACTTGGCGCTGGTGCTGTAGAAGGCCTTCCAGAAGCTCTTGGGCCTGCGTCAGGATGTCTTGCGATGGATTTGGTTCGTCAGACCTCTTCCTGAACTGTCTCATAAATTCCTCCGGTGATATTTCCTCTTGCTGATCGTCTTCAGGCACGTCAGGGCACTGCTCTCGATACACCCGATTCCATGCCTGCCTCCATTGTTCCACGATGTGGGCAGGGAGATCAATCATAGCTCCAGTGTGTCCTGAATGGAAAAATTTGTTTTTACTCAGTATCTCTCCTGACATTTTAGATGGGGACGGTGATGTGATGGTTCGCAAAGATGTAATCTTTCTTGTCATTTAAGAAGAAACTAGTAAACTCGATTTCAAATATGCTACAACTTACGGGACTTGACGTTGGACGTGTTTTACGGGTAATGCGTCTGGAGGAGAGGGAGACCGGTATTTTATGCGTTCTCGTGCCGTAAGGGTGCGTTCAAAAAAACATCTTTAGGTGTGCTGCAGAATAACATTGTAATTCATTTATGGTCGCGTTTACGTTAGCGCACAACTGGTTTATTGCTAGCATTAAAATTGTACATATGTACCCATGATTTGACTAGGTATATTTTTAAATATAAAACGAATGAATAATCCTATAATGACAATTTACAAAACAATCTAGATATACATTTAAATGTAAAAATAAAAATGAATGAATAGTACGATAATAACATTTTATAAAATATTCCTCAGATATTTATTAATTTTTCGGAAAGAACAGAGCTTAATGGGCTATCTTTTACAAAACGCTAATTTGATACTTACGCAAGATAAAGAGATTCTTTCCGTTATCGTTTAATTACTTGAAAATAAAACCGTGATAAAGGCTACAAGATGCATATGTAGTATCTGACCCATTAATCGATTGAAATACTTGGGTAATTATTTGATAGATTCGTTCAACGAAAATTATAAATTATTGACGGTTTCTAATGCGACCAAGACAGAATCTTTACTTAATGATTTTCAATTAAATGTGTGCAGCACTGCAGATCTATAGCGATTGACGAAGGTATGTAGCCAAAATTTATTATCGTTTTTAGTGGTAGAATGACCGGATTCGGGGTTCGTCTGGGGTAAGAACAGTAAAATATTTTGTCAATTATGGTTTAATGATTTTTGGGTCGTCCCTGTAGCTCGAATGCGAACGTAAATTTGTTATAACAATAATTAATTAAAATTTACCTAAGGGAGCTTCTGTATTATTTGGGGATTCGAGCTCTAACTCCTCATCGGAAATATTTGGCGAATGCATGGTTTGATAAATGAGAAAAGAAAATGATGTAGGTTTGGTTGTTGATGATAAATATAATGCGGGTTGTGTAATTGAAATCAGACGGCAGGAAATGGATGCCGATTGTAATTTGACCGGAAACGTCAACGGTCAGATTGTTTATTTTCCAATTACGAAATATTATTTTAAGCGAATGGATTGTTTATATTTTCATCTTAAATTTGGTGAAATTCATTTTTGGTATATGAACTTTTAAGATCGCATGATCGTGGATTATCGGGTGAGTTATATGTTTTCATTGTATTTGAATGTTTTCTAACCCCGTTTTTAAGGAAAAATACCTGTATCGTGCTTTCGAATTATGCTCTATTGGGGATTTCATCATCTGGAATTTATTCCTTGGAAATTTTCTTATCGTCTCTCGGAAAAATTCGGATCATCTCATTAATATTGCCGAAAAGTCAGTGGTAAGCCTTTCTTACAGTCTGATATTTAGTGTGATGTTAATATAACGATTTTGCACGTCGTCTTGATTGTTTTATCGTCTTAAATTTTTAGGTATGCTTGATTTTTCATCGGTTAGGTTTTAATTTTTGCATTTTAGGGTTCAGATTTGGGTTTTTCAGTCGCAAAATTCGCTGGGGATAATTTTTTAAATGACACACTACCATTAATGAATTATTCAACAACTCCTATTAACGCTGTTCTCGATTTCTCAATAATGGTATCGACTTTCGTTACGATAATGCTAGAACGTTCAGCAGTGGTTTAATTTTAGCGGATTGTGAAGTGATCGATAAGCGACGGGTCTTTCACTTATTTGCCTTTGTCTTTGATTCATTAATTAGTTTAATCAATAAAACTCCTTGTTTTTACATGTAATTTATTTGACTTCAAACCGAGAAATTACCCATTTTAAGCCGATGGATTATTTAATTAATAGATGATGCAACTTTAAAATTGGTTTGGTCAATTTCTTTAATCAATCAATTACTTTACTTCTTAATCAATAAATCAAAGATTTACTTTCTTTTACTCAAGGGTTTGCTGGATTTTATCAACACATTATTTTACTTTTATTCAAATGGATTTAACATAAATCGAGGAATCATTTGGTTTAACTCACGACTCTCTTTAGTTCACTCAACGAATTAATTTACGGTTCACATTATTTGGCTTTAATTCTCAATTTACATTAAAGAAAATTTTATTTGTTAATCAAGGAGTTGCATTGATTTTTCTTAATAACCATTTTATTTAATGGGATTTAATCAATAAGGTATTTATTGTTACTCGATAATTATTTTACTGGTAATCCATAATTTATAAACAATCTAATTACTTATTTTTACTCAAATATTTGCTCTACCTTTAAAGTATAATAATTTAATGAGTTACTCTAAATTTTCTTTATTTTCAAGCAATAGTTACTTTAATTAAATCAATGAATTCTTTATTAATGATCTCTACTAATTTATTTGACTGGTAAATTTAATTTAGTTCGAAATATTAATCCAAATTAGTTATAACAACGATTTCCATTTAATTTAATCCCCGTACCACTCCCCTTTAATAAGCCTTAAGCGCATATTGTGTTTACATTATATTTACTGAGTGCCCACTGGACTACTCGGTGTGATGATTTTGAGCCGTGTGTAAGATAAATTTAGGTCGATTTTACAGAAACGAGGAACGAGGAAGCAGCCAATAGACTTCTTCCTTATTCCTCATTTCTTCTATACGGGATAGTATTGACGTTCCAACCCTGCGTTCCGCACGCCGGGTCTTCACGGGGCACAGATCATTGGCGATATTCCACGCACTTACACGAATCTGATTTGTGTGTAGGTTTTATTTACTTGCGTTATGTGTTGGCTGTGGGCCGGAAAAATTTCGACAGTTCAATTTATGAAATATATATATAAAACAATTTATGTATATTAATAATATTTATTAATCATAAACAAAATAACATAGTTACCCTTCATTGACAATCCATAAAATATCATAAGATAACATATCATAAAATAAAACATAAATGCCTCTCTCCCCACGCCGACGTCCAAGCAGAGCTCTACCGAGTTGCAATGAAGGTGACGTGGAAAGAGGGTTCCAACATAAATATTTCTCACCTAAAAAATAAATTTGAAAAACGGTTTGAAAACGATTTTACAAATAGTTTCAAGATTTGAAAATATGGTTTTTTGGTTTGCAAATGGTTAAGTTAAATGTGAAAATGGATCAGTATTTATAGCTATTTTTCTCGCATGTGAAATTTGATGCAGTAAAACAAAATTCGACTTTGTTATTTTCTAGTAAATTCTATTCTTTAATTTTATTATTTTTTGATTTCTTTTTTATTATTTTTTATTTAGAATTTTTATTGAATTATTACTAATTCAAATTTTCCGATTTAATTTTCACTTTAATGAACTTTTATTAATTTTTTCAATTTTGTCGAATTTGTTGTGTTTTCTTGTTATATTTGTGTAGGTATCGTGCGAATCTTGGTGCGTTTTGTTATTATTTTAATTTATTTTTATGTTTACTATTTTATCTTTAATTCTCCTTTTTTCTCATATTTGATAGGTTTAATTGGTGTTTCAATGGGTTTATTTAAATTGCATGTTATATTTGCGTGTATGTTACTGATCCATTAAAACATTCTTCAAGGCCGTTTACGTTCTGGCCCAACAAATCGAACCCATAAACATCAAGTAACCACCTAAAAAAAAAAAAAAAAAAAAACATTACTAGTACAGAAATGCAATGAGAGATGTACAGAAAACAGTATATTTAACAATAGTCTATTTCTCTATGAAACGCATTGATTGGAGAGTCGAGCGGCTCGGCGCTTAGCTCGCTCCTTGCGACCCGGTCGTCGACTGGATGTTGAAGGAATTGTTGGAGTAGGGTTTTCGACAGGGGTTGGCATTGCGGATAGGGTCGGATTCGACTCACGGTATGCTAATTGAGCCGGGGCGAAAACTAGAGGGTAGGTTACCGCTGCCCCTTCTTGACTGGCGGACAACGCTACCTCTAGCCCCTTGATTTGGGTCTTCAGGCTTGTCACCAATTGTCTTTCTTCGGCCCACCCCTTCTGGGCCGCAGCTAGCTTTTGATACAACGGCTTGACTCTAGTGGGGTTTACCCACGTAGCCTTGAGTTGTTGCATTTCCCGGACCAGGTGTATGAGTTGATCGTGGAGATCCTTGTTTGTCTGTCGTGCTTGAGTTAACTCGTTTTGTAGTAACTTTACGGGATCCATTTCTAAAATAGTACGAGTGAATTGGATGGCGACTAATGCAAATATGAGTAGTTTTACTTAAACAATTTTTCAAAATGAAAGTTATGATAATGATAGAAAAGATAAGACAGAAAAACTTTGTTCTTGAATCGATCACAATGTCACTGTAACAATAATAAATGTCCACATCAATAGCGTTTACTCCTCCGCGAAGAATCGCTTGATCCCCTCTTCCGAAGCGTATCCCGAGACCACGAGCACCGGTCGCTTAAGGTTTCTGATCGGCCTGGGAGAAGGCGGGTAGCTGTCGGCCAGTCGTCCGGCCGCTATGTCGTCTTTGACATTGGCTAGGTAAGATGTGGCCCATGCTACATCAGCCTCGATTTGTCGCTGATGCTGTAGAAGGCCTTCCAGGAGCTCTTGGGCCTGCTCTAAAACATCTCGTGACGGATTGGGTTCGTCCGCCGTCTTCCGAAATCGCTTCATGAACTTTTCCGGCGATATTTCCTCCGTTTGGTCATCTGTAGGCACCTCAGGATATCGTTCCTGGTATACCCGACTCCAGGCTTGCCTCCATTGTTCTACAGTGTGAGCGGGCATATCAATCATGGTTCTAGTGTGTCCTGAATTAAAAATATAAGTTTACTCCATCTTGCTCCTTATATTTAATAATTCGCTAAAAAATGAAATCGCTCTCATCCTGTACGAGAGAACTCGCTAGCTGGAATTTAGGTGTTTGAATGCTTTGTGAGTACGGTAGTTAGTAATACTGATAATCGTGTGTCGTGCATTAAGCCAAAAGAGTTTTGCGGCTTAGTAAAATAATATGGTGCTACATTTATGACTGCGTCTATCTTATATGGGTGGGTCTATTAACCGCGTAAAATTCACATATGTATCCGTTCATTTAATAAATGTAATAAATCAACTTAAAGTATATTTTTGTTTAATGCAAACCAAAATAAAATGGACTATGTAAGCGATGATTATATTTGGGCTTTATTTTCTTGTCGAAATCGTTGACGGGATTCTTGGTTGTCAAATTGCGAAGCGGAAACGAAGTGATTTGATTCTCGGCGGTGATTGACGAATCTTAGTCAGGCGGCAGGAACCGGATGTCAAATTCGGTTCATCGATCATGGTGAATTGCCGGATGTGACAAGGATTTGTTTAATTTCATTATGCCATCCATTTGCTAGAATGTTTATTTCAAGCGGGTAAATTGGTTTATCCGGTCGTTTCAAAATTTTTATGGTCATTATATGAATTCTCGTATGACCATGAACTTTTCAAGTAGGTGAAAATACTTTATTATGCTTGATCATCATTTAATTTTCTCGTTTAAGGAGCACTAGTTATCGGGTTGCAGATTGGAACATTATATTCTGGAAACTTTCTCTGCGTTCATTGGGGGGCGCGGTCATCTCGTTACCATGGTCAAAACAAAATCAGTGGTAGGTATTTCTCATTGTTAAGTTAGCTAGTTATTAATCGCTTTATTTTTAGGGTTCGGAATTTATCGACACACAATTTTGGGTGATTGCCACTCTGTTAATGCTGAGTTCGAAGTATTCCTCGTGATCGCTCTGTTCCTTTATTCGAGGGTGATTTTTGTGTTTTACGGGAGGAATAAAATCGCTTCATTTGCAAATTTTTATTCCAATCAATAAATTCCTTTGATTATTTGGTTTCGAAATAGTCAATCGTGATAATTTCATCTATGGTTGACCTCGTTAAACAAATAATATAGATGTTTGGTTCGGATAATTCTTGGTCACCCATTTTATTCAATCCATGTCTCAATTCCATGATCAACAAGTCAAAGGTCCCTCTCTTTCACTTCGGGGATTCGTTGGATTCATTTACATATGGAATTTTCATTACTCAAGCGAAATCGGATGTTTATCGATGGATTAATTGGTTACACCCATAATTCTCTGTATGAACTTACAACAATCTCTAATCCGCATGGGTTAATTTTAGTTCTGAAATTTCATCAAGAAGGACCTTGCCTGCTGATCACGAAACTGATTTGATTTTGAAATCCCTTTGTTTAATGCTATACGCCTAATTAACAGTTTTGGTAATTCATGATTTTTACAAGTTGTTTCTTTTATTTGGATATTTATTTTTCGGTATACCTATTTCGTAACTACTTATCTGATTTGAACACTTGTCATCATGGTGAAATGAGTCCAGGAGTTAGATCTCCATTACGTTAAGTAACAATTATCCATTAAATGACTACTTGGTTTAATAAATTGACGAGTCAAATATCTTTGTTTCTTTACGGTACAATATTTTACTTTAAATGGTTGAGTGCGAATTAATGGGTTATTTATTAATTGAATATTTATCAATTAACGTCGACGAAGTATTTATTAAATGAATGTTTAATTTACAATATAGTACTTTAATGAGTTAAATTTCTTTATATTGATCAATTAAAAATTGATGAATTATTAAACGAACACTTGATGAATTAATTTTCTTTTCTTTAAACAATACTAAATGGGTTACTTATCAAATGAATATTTTAATGAATTAACAATTAACGAATTACTTATCAAATCAATGCTTTAATGAGTTTACTTTAAGCAATAATTAAGTTAAAATCAGTGAATTATTTATTAAACGATTATTTAATTTACGGTATAATACTTCAATGAGTTAAATATCTTTACACTAGTCGATGAGTTATTTATTAAATGAGTACTTGATTTATAGTTTAATGAATTAAAATTCGTTACGTGAATCAATGAGAATCAATAAATTTTAAATGATCTCTATCAATTTATTTGACTCGCAAATTTAATTTTTGTTTGAAATATCGATTTGAATTATAACAACGATTTCCATTTTAATTAACCCCAGTTCCAATCCCTTTTAATAAGCCTTAAGCGCATTCTGTGTTTACATTATATTTACTGAGTGCCCACTGGACTACTCGGTGTGATGATTTTTAGCCATGTGTAGTATGAGTTAAGTCGATTTTACAGAAACGAGGAACGAGGAAGCAATCAAATGACTTCTTCCTTATTCCTCCTCTCATTTATAGGGATAATATTGACGATCCAACTCTGCGTTCCGCACGCCGGGTCTTCACGGGCACAGATCATTGGCGGTATTCCACGCGCTTACACGAATCTGAATTGTGTGTAGATTTTATTCACTTGCATTAGGTTTCGGCTGTGGGCCGGAAAAATTTCGACATATTTTAATTAACAAATTATAGATATATATGAAACAATTTATGCATAATAATGTTTATTAATAAATAAAAAAAAATATAACAAGTTACCATTCCCATTCTCAAAAATAGCATAAATTCATACAATAAACCAAATGCCTCTCTTCCCACGCCGACGTCCGAGCAGAGCTCTACAGAGATGCAAGGTACGGGGCGTGGAAAGAGGGTTCCAAAATCAATGATCCTCACCTAAAATTCTGGAAATTCAAAAACGCTGATCTCAAATAGATTTACAGTAGTTAAATAAAGTTTAAATAATTCGAAATATTTCGAAACACGGTGTGTTTTTCAAAATGGTTTTTGGTTTTAAAATGGTTAACTTTAATGTGAAAATGGATCAGTATATATACCTATTTGTATGACGTGTGAAATTTGATGCAGTAAAACAAAATTCGACCTTGTTCATTTCTAGCAAATTCTATTATTTATTTTTATTATTTTTCGATTTATTTTTATAATTTTTTATTTATAATTTTTATTGAATTATTGCTAATCCAAATTTTTCGATTTAAATCTTGCTTTAATGGACTTTAATTGATTTTTCCAATTTCGTCGAATTTGTCGTGTTTTCTTGTTGTATTTGTGTAGGTATCGTGCGGATCTTGGTGCATTTTGTTAATATTTTAATTTATTTTTATGTTTCTTAATTTATATTTAATTCTTTTATTTCTCGGATTTTATATGGTTTAATTGGTGTTTTGGGGTTTATTTGAATTGCGTGTTGTATTTGCGTGTGTGTTTCTGATCCATTTAAACATTTTGAAGGCCGTTTACGTTCTGGCCCAACAATATATTCATTTTGGGTTCTTGGAAGCCGTTGGTAGGTCTTACTTCTATTTCTATCTATACTTTTGTCCAAACTTGTCTCTTGTCAATTTCAACTTTATCCACTTGTTTATTAAGGTATCTTTCAATGATTTAAGAAACATTCAACTCTAATTTTATGGAAAATTTCTTATTCCATTTATTTATTCGCTGTACCAGTTTTGTATTTAAAAATTACCTAACAGATCCTTAACTATCGGCGCACTTCCCACATTTATTTTTCTACTAACCACTCTTGTCGACGTTATCGTCGAGCGCCTCGGTGTATACAACAGCAATCTATGTGATAGTTCAGCTCTACAAGGTCTGAGCTTACAGCGACCACTGAGGGATCAAATATATTGTTATTAGCCGTTACACCCAGGCAAAATTAACTTTACACTAAGCTTAGCGTTCAGAATCCTTGAAAGTTCTATTACAATACATAAATGATTTTAGGGGACCTGTAGAAAAATACCAATAAGTATGTTCGGCTTTTTAAAATGATATTACATTTATTAAAAAGAGATATAAGCATTTAGGGAAAATTGATTAAGAAGTAAATCATATCAAAAACATTTATTAATTTATGAAAATTACCATAGAAAATTTAAATTACCAAATTACAATTCAAACTTACTCACCACTGCAAATTTCCATCGATTTCTGAAATAGCGCTTAAATATGAATCAAATTCTAAAAAGTTGAAAGAATAAAATTTATGCTACTATCTCGATAATTGCTTATACGCCCATTAAATATTGTTTAGGCCAATTTACCCAATTTACCCTATTCCATCTACTCGCTGGGTTTTCCTCATCTCTCGTGTTTCCCATTGCCTCAGGCTTCCCATTAGTAATTAATTTTTTTTTAATTATTTTCTTTTTTTGTCTTATATTATTTTCTAGGGACCCCTCACTAAATTTATATTATTATTTCTGGACTCGTCTCTCAATTTGGCGTTCAACCATACCAATTTTTCCTGATCAATACTACTTTCGAATTTTTATAAATTTTTTAATTAATATTGCACTTTTACCATTTTTGTGTTTTATAGATTTTACTGTGCTTTTCGTAATACTCCTACATATCTCCCGCCTTTAATAAAGATTTGCCCTTGAATCTATTTATTTGATTATGTGGGATTTTGGGTTTCGTCGTTACCTTGACCCCAAATGAAAATGTTTTCTGCCCCCAATGGCAACCCGTTGCTAAACAACGTTGGTAATGTAACCACCGGCGTCAAGATCGCCAAAGGCGAGCGCCACATCGAAACTGCTCTGGCCCGACCTCGACTGGGTTCAACACACTGCCGTTAGAAGGCCTATGTGCGGTTTTCTTCCTTTGGTCCCTTCCGAACATATGTCCACCTTTTGCAGTTGCTTCTCATTATTACGGTGAAAAATCTTATGCACGGTTTATTCATAGTAACACATAAAAGAAAAATTTTATAAGAGAAAAAAAAATTTATTAGACATTTCCAGGAGATTGTTTACACTTGAGTTTGTCCACCTCGCACTTGAGACGCTCGTCGTTTTGCGCGCTCAGCTCTTCCTGGCCGGTGTTTATTGGGTTAAGCTTTGAGGGTGGATGAAGATGTCGATAGAGATATCGTGTTCCGATAAGCCAGCTGTGCCGGGGCGAAAACCAATGGGTAAGTTACAGTGGCCCCCTCTTGACACGCCGACAATGCTGTTTCCAGACCCTTGATTTACGTTTTCAGATTTTGCGACAGTCGTCGTTCACCAGCCCATCCCCTTTGGGCCGCTTTCATCTTTTGATAGATCGTTTTTATCCTTTTCAGTTCGATCCAGGTCCTTTTGACTTTTTGGATCTCCCGAGAAATCTGTACAAGCTGCTCTTGTAGGTTCCGGTTGGCAGTCCAGGCCTTGTCCAGTTCTTGTTGCAAGATGGAGAATTGACGCCCTTCCATTTCTGTAAATAAATCAAATTTATTCATGCTGATTTCCACAGACGTAATCATCTATTATCGTATTATTTACTATTGGGTCGTCGTAGGGTAGTTAGAGTTTCGCGTTTGAATTTCCATAACCCAGGTAAGCAATTGTGATTACTTTCTCTCACTCTTCATAATTCTTTTTTGAAAATATCTTTGCTCCTTTTTATTATCATCGATGTAATCATTATTATCGTTATTGTGACCACTTGCTGCACATAGAGATACTTCGCTTTTTTGATCGGTTTTCAGTTGTGCTCCCACACTTGCTATTTCTCTATATTGATGATGAGTAATGAAAAATCTCGCTAAAAGGGGAAAACAACCAATAATCATTTTCCATGACCATCCAGATATTACGTATATTCTATGAGCCGATAATATTTGTGACATTATTACCTTTATTGTTATGATTACAACATAGAATCCAATTAATCCTGCGCATGGTTGTCCTAAAAACATGAATTTCCTCCAGATCTTTTTCATCGTTTTATATGTTTCCTTTCTAAAGTGATCTGATGTTAGAAGGTCATCATAATTGACTTTACTTTCCCCGTTAGGCAATATTGTATCAATCATTTCTGAGATTACACGTTCCTGTTTTGACGGAAATAAAAAATTTCTTTGAGCTTCTTCAATATCCTCACTTGCATAGAAACCCATTTGTGCCATCTTATTTAAGGATGTAAAATTTACTAGGTATTCTAGATTTTTTAATTCTAATTTATCCGGAGTTCTCACTCCTCGGTAATCTGGTAATGCTATCCATGAATCCTGTGCTAAGCGATACAACGGAGCAAGTAATCTATTGCATTGAAGAATTTTTGGCTTAGTATGCTCTTCCAGTAATATTCTTGTTATGGGTTCACATTTTTCCGTTTATACTCACCGGCAATTCATTTGTACATTTTTCGTATTTCATAATTTTTACTGTAACTGCTTTGCATTTGTAGCTATAAAGGGCCTCTCCGAAGATTCTGGCAAATACACCATTTTCTAATATTAGCATAGGTGCTACTAAGTTTGGATTTGTAATGGCCATTGCCATCCTGTTTCTAAGTATCTCTTTATTCAATTTGCAATCATTTAAAATCATTTCCCGATATATATTCTCCATTATGTTTTGACTAAAATGGTACAAATAATCAATTTTATTGTTAAAATAGTGAGTGAGTTTAATATCATTTGTGTGTATTTTAGTTTTCGCCTCATGCACCATCATTTTTGATACGTAAACACCTCTGTAATTTGTTGCATAAACCATTTGCCAACATTTATTGGTAGCCTCCTTTTTTATAAAACGCATACCTTCTCTAAACTATTCTCCACTTAACTCTTTGAAAGTCATAGTTTTCAAATGCGCTAAATTACATACATTAGTTTTAACATCAAACACTAAAATATATTCTCCGGTTTGACAATTACTTTGTCTCATATTACAAAACGGATGCGTTTGAAGTTTTCCCGTTTCATCATCAAAAACTCCTTCAAATTCTCTCAATTCTGTCAAATATTCTTTAACCACCACTGATTGTTTAATAATTTTCGCATTCACTTTATATGGTTCTCCTTCTCACGTTCCATCTTGTTGTATTACTCCCTTTACAACAACTGTCTCTCTTATTCTGTGATTTACTTTTGCTTTTAATTTAATTTCCGGATTAATTTTTAACTCTTCTGTTTGAAACGCAGCTAAGCAGTTTTCTGGCCTTACCTCTACTGGTCGTGGAATAGCGTGCATTTTTATCAATGTGTGGCTCCATTTACCACAGAAAAATACAAAAGTAGTTCGCTTCACAATACATTCTCTAACTTTGGGTCGCCGTTGATCAGATTCCTGATACTTCTTGTCCGTTAGAGAAATTGTCTACTGGGATAGCGAGTGCCTTATTTGATGATAGGTGTCTCACATTCTTTCGTAACATTTTAAAAAGGAGGCAGAAACAGACCTCTCTTGATCGTTACCTTGTGAAGGTCTCACGCACTGAAAGTCAGAAAAGTGAGGCCAAAAAGGCATGGCGTTAAAGTGATGATAAATAAATATTATGTGTGTTATTACTCGTTTATTTATCTACAAATTGTGTATATTGTATGTAATTTAACTGTGTTCTGGGTTAGTTTCATTTCGTTAGAACGCATTAATCTATATTACATTATTTTAAATAGGAAAAATTGCTTTGAGATACAATTTTATTGACATACGACGATGATCGAGGAACTAATTAAATTCGTATCTCAAGGTATCACTGTATTTAATATTAAATTTTTATTTATCATTGTTATTATTATTTTTTTCTTCGGGATGCGGCATGCCAAAAAATAAAAATAAGACAAACGAGATTAAATTTATTTATTATTAATTTTTAATAAATTATGGATAGTTTATATGGATTTTGGGTTCATTTTTATCTCTACACGTTCAGATTCATGTTTATAAATATGAATTGATTCCTCTCTTCCATACACAACTCCATTTATTGTGATATTATCTTCTCCAACATTTATGTTTGACGAATACTTCCGTTTTCGACTTGGCCGTCACTTTGGCATTGGTCCATATTCCAATGTTGATTAGATCCTCTCTATCTTCAGAATAGCCATTGGAATAATAATTTCTTCTGTTTCTTCAAGGAATGCCTTATTGGCCCATTTTAACTCAGTGGAAAAATTCTCAACCTCCATTACATTTTTATCCACTGTTAGATCAATTTCCGTCATCGAGGTATCTTCAAGAAATTGTGGCCATATCTCTCGTGTTGTTGATGTTGATTCTGTCCCCAGAAGCTTTCGATATTCACTCAATGAGTATTTTTTCGATGACTGCTATTTGAGCATTGGTATGTCATCTATCCATTGATTTTCTACCGCCTGATATACCTTGAGAATGCTTTTGACATCTTCCAACGCGGAGTGTATCCCGATTTGAATTTCTTCACCACATATTTCTCTCACAACTGCTTGCAGTTTGAACCATTCATCTCTCCTTGTTACTCTCATGTTTTGGAGGACTTGTGATGCTGCAAGATCCTGTACTCCGTGATGCTTCTCAATCCAAATTCCCAGGTATCTGGATTCTGCATGTAGGTCATGGCTTACTAAATTTTTACCCACTGTCAATCTCTGTATTTCTAAAACCTCCGCGTATTGATCCCTCTGATTCCTACTGGATACCTCTGTGATCCCATCAATCCTCGAATTGAAATACCTGATTCTTCCTCTCGGAGTTAAATAGGTATTTTTAACTACCCCTCCATGATAATTCATAATTGCCACAGCCAGTGGTATCATCTTCCCAGTTTCTGATGTCCCATCTTCGGCATTTACAAATAATATCTTATTACGGATCTCCTCAAGACTCATTTCCTTCCTTATAAACGACATTTTCTTTTTTAACATGTCTTCTGAAATAGGTTATAATATCGAATCTTCACTTTCACTGGGTGTGCTTTCAGTACTTCATGCGCTTCGTTCTCTGTTCTAATTTCGATGGCTATAATGACTTCTTCATTTGCCGCTCGCATCGTTTTTGTCATTGTTTCTCTTTGTATCTTCCATGATGTTAGTTTTTTAGCTCCATCCATAATTGATTTTCCTTATTCAGGATTTCTATCATTCCCTTGATAATGCGTACATAACACTCCCCCTTTTTGAATATCTGCATCTCTTCCGATAACTTTAACTCGACTTGTCGATGAACTTTAAGAATTTTGATCTTCATTTTCCTATCGTCAATTCATAGAAAGTTTGTGATCTGTAGATTATCATTGATTTGGAATCTTTGACCTGCTTGATTTCTCTGTAGTTTGGCGTAGCTGTCATATACCAATCTTGCCCACTGAATTTGTTCCATTTTATACTAAAATTATTTACAATTAAAGTTAGGTTAATTTTAGATTTTGAAGCCAGGGTTAAGATGAAGCACCCGAAGGTTACTGTCTCATCCACTAGCTATATAAATAATAATAGTAATAATAATAAATTTACCGATTTAAAAATTTTAAAAATTTGAGAATATTTTGAATATTTGTTTAGTTATATGGATTCACCCCTACCTTAAATACTTTTTAAAAAAATTTTTCATTGTATTTTTCCTTACCCCCTAATCCCGCATCAGCCAATCTAATTGATTTTTCTTGTATCTAATGAAAAAGTGCAGATTCACACAAAATTCTAACAATATTCATAAAATAATTGATTTAACTACTATTACACTATTACTACTTTATCAAATTGCATGCAAATTTATGTCTTACTACACAAATGTTTCCTCATAGCCAATCCAAGGTATTGGAGTCCTGGATTGATTCGCAGAAGATTTAGACAATAATCGGGATTCATATAGAACAATGGCAATGAGAGTCGTGACACATATTGTTATAATAATGATCGTCACGAATAGTGTTTTGCACGCAAATTCATTATCATTTAGTGTTAATGATATAGTTTTATTGTTCGGAACAGACACATTGGTATACGAAAAGTTGGTTTCATTGGCTGATTGTAAGGTTCGAATAACTTGGTTTGATTCCGGTAGATATAATTATTTTCAAAACCGTGATGCGGAGTTTGAACATATTTGTCTTCTACAAATATTAATTTCCATAAGTCAGAAAATAGATAACGTCGATAATATTTGATTTTTACAAACACTAGTTTTGAGTTTATTGTCAATGACAACCGTCGAAAAGTTAATATCTGGGATTTATTCTCGCCTTCTAGCACCGATTGAATTTTCCCAAACTAATATATAACAGCTCTTTGATTTAGATTAGCATGTCTGGTAACTTTTATAGATTGATTGAAATAATCGAAAGTCACTCGATTTGTTTAATTTATTACTTGTATCGTTTGTTGATCGGAATGAATCTTGACCCACTGATTGTCGCTATCCGTTCCGTTTTCATTTACGGATTTTTCATAATAATGAATTAGGACAGTATATGTCTGAAACAATTTTAAATCAACATACTTTATAAATGGCTTCCTGCTATTTAATGTATCTATAGCATGGTGTTGGGAAACCGTTTTTACTTGTTGGGATTTCCGAGGTTCCCAATACACATTAATCCCATTAAGCACTGGTTCAATTGATACTCGGTTCCATAATTTTTTGTCCAAATATTGATACGTATAATAGTTTGTATTTTCGTATTATTACTTTTTGAATCCCATTGTATAATTAACCAGGGATATTCATAATTCATTCTCAAGTGTCGAGCTACATGGATATCTTTATTGTAACGTAATTATATTAGAGGTTCAAAAAAATTCAATAGACCACTTATTTCGACTTCATCGGCCATTCCACAATGATAAATCCATACAATTTGAGTGCATGTTAAGTATATTCTAATTTTCTCTAACAATGGCACGGTTTTAGTTGCATAAGATGGAAGCATTCGCTTTGCATTCGTACACAAAACATTCATAATCATTACTGTAGCAATCAATAAAACTTTTTTAATGTAACTTAATGGAACTGGGTTTTTCGTAAATTGTTTTCGATCTTAACGGATATCGTGCTACATCTTCAGCTGGTACTTTTTTACACCTATTTACATGAACAACAATCGTTTCAGGTTTTTTGTTGTTTTGCGGACGCAATTTAAGATTAGTCTCTGTTGTATCACATACTAGATATGGTCCTTTAAATGGTCTCTGTAATTTTACTGATAACCCTTTCGTAGGCTCGGGTTTATTTACATACACAAAATCTCCAACTTTAATATCATGTGCATGCGCGCGCTTATCATAGCATTTTTTATAAGCTTCTTGGTGATGTTTAATTGCAGTCGTTCTTGCATAATTACTTTATAATCAGTTACTTCCACATATTGAGAAATAGGTGGCTAAAATTCAAGATCAATTGGCATATTGTTCCGCCGTAAATACATGAAATAAAAAGGTGTTTCACCCGTACTTTTGTTTACTGCATTGCGGTACGCAAATAAGCAAGGTTTGATAAACAAATCCCAGTCCTTATGCATCCGGTTTACATATGAAGATATCATATTAATTAATGTACCGTTAAATCTCTCCATTAGACCATCTGTTTATGGGTGATAATGTGATATACTTAGTTTCAATATATTAAATAGTTCCGTTATTGACTTAAATCAATCTCTTTGAAAATTCGTCTCTTGGTCAGTGAGCAGTTTCTTCGGCGCTCCGTACCTAAAAATAATGTTTTCCACAAATATTCTTGCCACTGTTTCTGCTTTCTGATTTTGTATCACATAAGCCTCAGGACATTTAGTTAAATAATCCGAACGGTAACACATTAAACTCATACAGGCCTTTACCGTCTGAAAATGACGTTTTCCTTCTATCTTCCTCTTTAACTTTAAATTGGTAATACCCTTTATTGAGATCGATTACTGTAAAAATTGCACCTCCCCATTTGATCAAACATTTCTTGTGGGACTGGTATAGGATATGTATCCTTTCTAGTAACTTGGTTTAATTTCCTATAATCAACACAAAATCTTAAGTCACCATCTTTCTTTTTCACTACCACTATAGATGATGAAAATGGTGATGAGCTATATCGAATTATTTTGAATTCTTTCATTGCTTTGATTTGTGGGTCACTTTCCTCTTGATGTATATATGGAATTCTATACGGCCGTAGCTTGATTGGGGTTTCGTCTTTTAACGGTATCTCATGCTCAATTATTTGAGTAAGTTCCAAATCATACTCATGCTTTGCAAATATTTTTTCATATTTTTTTAATAATATCGTGAATTCTTGTTTTTGCTCTATTGTTAAATCATCCTTTATAACTTGAGGTTTTTTATACATTTAAATAATTCTAGGTAACTTCTGAACTTCTTCGGATTTAATTTTTGTTAATTTTCTCAATTTCGTTTTTGGTTTCATTTGGATGTACTTCGTACTGCAATTATGTATTCTTACTGGTACTGATTTGTTTTTGACTTTTACTATGTCATCACACATAGATACATCGTAATTTTCGATTAGTTTTTTGTTTGGTTCAAAAATACAATCCTCCTCTGATGCATTCATTACATTAGCATAATATATTACTTCGCTGTTCGGTGGCACTTCTAGTGTTTTTAGAAAGACTTCCCCGGCTCTATGAACAATTTCCCGTGTCTGGCCTTTTACAAAATTCCTGGTTTTCAAATCAAGAGAAATCCCTTGCAGTTGCTCCATAATGTCCATGCCAATAAGACATTTTACTGGACCTTTGTTCATCACTGATACCCAATGAGTTATTTCCTGATCCCCAATGATAAACTTGGCTTTTAATTTTCCAATAATATTTAACACATTACGTGACATTGATTTAACTTGGCTTTAACTTGGCTTTCTCCTGCCTGGTTAAGAATTTTTTTGACACTATTGTAACTTGACCCTGAATCTAACAAAGCTTCAATTTTCCTTTTACTGAACTGAATGGTTGTTCGAGGTTGTTTGCTCCCAACCACTGTTGTCATTAATGCATAACTACATTGAAGACCAAGCATGTTCTTTCTTTCAATTTCACCACTCGTTGGTTCCATCTTTTCTAACTCAACTGCTATATTATCGACTGATTTCATTTCTTTCAGTTTTTTGCCTGGATATACCGGTGCTGTTGGCACAAACGTCGGGATGTACCACCGAGTAAGAGTACCAATTCCGCTCAATTTAGGCATTGGTTCCAACAAGAACCTGGACTCTGGTTCCGTTGTTCTTTTCACTATCCCTTTCCAAAAATTTCTTTGCTCGGGCCTGCCACCGTTGCTATCGTTATTATGAGCACTATTTTTGTTTTCTGATTGACATAAAAATTCCTCGCTTTTTTGATCATTTTTGAATTGTGCTTTTACTTTTGCCATTTCTTTGTATTGATGATTTGTAATAAAGAACCTAGCCACAAAAGCAATACACCCAATAATCAATTTCCATGACAAATAGGAAATGACATATATTCGATGGGTTGACAATATCTGTGATACTATTACCTTTATTGTTACTACAATTACATATATTTCAATTAAACCGGCACATGCCTGTCCCAAGAACATAAATTTACCCTAAATCATTTCCATTGTTTTATAGGTAACTCGTTTGAAATGATCAGGTGTTAACAAATATTCGAAATTAATTTTTCCTTCTCCATTCGGTAATATCGTGTCAATCATTTTCGAGATAACTCGTTCCTTCTTAGATGGAAATAATAAATTCCTTTGAGCTTCTTCAATATCTTCACTCGCATAAAGACCCATTTGTGCCATTTTATTCAACGATGTAAAGTTGATCAGATACTCTAAATTCGTTAGTTCCAATTTGTCTGGCGTTTAGACTCCACGATAGTCTGGTAGTGCCATCCATGATCCGAAGTTAAGCTAGAAATCGATTACATTGTAAAATCTTTGGTTTACTTTGTTCATCCAGCAATATTCGCGTTATTTGTTCCATAAAGCGCACTTTCCCGCCGACACTCACGGGTAATTCATTTGTACATTTTTCATACTTAGTAATTTTCACAGTGACTTCCGTGCATTTGTAACTATATAATGCTTCCCCAAATATTCTCGCAAACACTCCACTTTATGATATTAACATAAGTGCTACTAAATTTGGATTTGTAACCGCCATTGCCATATGATTTCGGAGAATTTCTTTGTTTAACTTGCAGTCATTTAAGATCATTTCTCGGTATGCATTTTCCATGATGTTTTGACTAAAATGAAACAAATAATCAATTTTGTTATTAAAGTAATGAGTTAATTTTATATGGTCTCTATGAATTTTAACCTTTGATTCTTCAACAATATTCCTTAACACATAAACACCTTTGTAATTTGTTGCATAAACCATTCGGCCACATTTACTAGTAATATCCTTTTTTATGAATCGCATACAATCTGCTGGTAACGTTGACATTAGAACTGTACTAGTTTGTCTCGTCCACACTGGGGTTGTTTTAATTGTATTATTAAATTTATAGTTTGCATTAAAACTATTAGGTCTTTCTCTAAACTGCTCTCCAATTAACTCTTTAAAATTCATGGTTTTTAAATGCGCTAAATTGCATTTATTTGTTTCAACATTATAGTCAAGGATTGATTCTCCAGTTTGAAAATTTGTCTGTCTCGTATTACAAAATGGGTGTGTTTGTAATTTGCCTGTATCATCATCAAAGGCTCCTTCAAGCTCTGTCAACTCAGTTAAATATTCTTCCAATACAACTGTTTTTTGCACAATTTTACCATTCATTTTGTATGGTTCTCCTTCATAATCTCCATTTGCTTTCAGTAACACTTTCACAACTACTGTTTCTCGTATTCTATGGCTCACTTTAGCTCTTAATCGAATTTCTGAGCATGTTTTTAACTCCCCCGTTTAAAAAGCAGCTAAACAATTTTCTGGGAGGACCTAAACTGGTCTGGGTATAGTATGTATTTTTATGAGTGACGTATGACTCCACTTGCCACAATAGAACACAAACGTTGTATGTTTGACAATACATTCTCTCACTGGAGCTCTCCGTAAATCCGAATCTTGGTACACATAATACTTTACATCATTTTCGATTTTTAGTTTACTCGGGTATGCATCTGGGCATTCTGACATATCCACAACTGAATAAATCTTTCTCGTCTCTGTTTGTGAGCAGTCGTATGCAACGAGAGACGCTGACTGTGTAATAATTGCACAAAACATGATCATCATAAACATGGACCATGGATAAACCATTGTTTTCCTCCATTCTAGTATAGCTCTTTCATAACCGTCTTGGTGGTGAATTTAACTCACAATTTTTATTTTCTTGCATTGAAGGCGGTGGGCACACTGTTTTCCAACCACCTTTTTCTTTCATCCAACTCATCAAAAATCCATGAGTCCCAATTTCTAAAATAGAATAGGTTAAAATTGTTAGCGCTACTTTCTCATAATTCCATCTTTGGTTAAGTCTTCAATTATTGCTCTCTCACAAAACGTATCTACTGGCCAAACTGCTGAACAACGTCAGGAAGTCTATTTTTCATTTCTTTAACTATCCCTTTTAGTTCATCGTCCATTTCTATTTCTATTTCAAACATCGGATACACTATTTTAACGAGACCCCTCAAAATTTCTTTTGTTTCGTCGACATCCTGTTCTAATCTCAATAAATATTATTTAATCTCATACAAAGTTCTAACCTTCTTTTCTTTGTCATTTAACTTATTTTCCGATACTCTAAGCTTCTTTTGCCTTTCTAATTCTATAAACTCATCTTTAATACAGCACTCATTTTGAACATCCTCATTTTCATTTTCATTAATTTCTCTATTTTCAATTATTTAGTCTCTTTTTTTCCGTGTTTCCTTTATTTTCTTTTATTTCTTCTCTTCATCTTTGGTATCTGACTTACTTGAATTATTATTCCATTCAAATCTTAACCCTTTTCCTGCTATTAAACGATTTTCTAAATATCCTACATTTCCGTCCATTCTTAAATATCCATCTTCATCTAGTGCCTGGGGTACTAATCCACAATCATATAAATATTCATCCTCATCAAGTTCCTCGCCTTTATATGTCAATATAATAATTCCATCTTTTCCCATAATTTTAGCAGATCTCTTTCTTAGTCTTTTGACTTTTGAGCACCAATGCTTTTATGTATACTCAGTTTTCCGGTAACCTTCGTAATCAACTGCTACTACAAATTGAGAGTTAACTTTAATTCACTGATCATTTGTGTTTATTTTATTAAAACTTTTCTCACCATTACCCTTCACCCAATCTGATCGCATTTGTTTTGGGCTTTGCTGCACATTATTCTTGAACCAGCATTGATTACTATCATGTCCCGCTTTTTGGCAATGTTCGCACTGGATTTGAATTGGGCTTTTTTGAGGTCTATTTTTGAGCCAACATTGATTAACGTAGTGCTCCAGCCTCTGGCAATAACTACATTGAATTGGACTTTCTTTTCCGCCATTCTGAATATCTATCGTCTTATTTGATTTAAACTTTGGCCTGAACTTTGGTGATATGCTACTTGCTTGTTGAAGGCGATTATTTCTAAATTGACTTATTGATCTCTCTCTGGTTTCAGTGATGATTGCATACGATTCTGACTTGGTTTGTGCGCTTTACAAATTCAGTTCAATTTTCATTGCTTTCTTAATTAACTCATCAAAGTTATTAAAATCTACATAACATAAAGCCTTTTTAATTTCCTATTTAACTCCTGTCAAGAATTGATCTTGTAACTAAGTGTGTGCAACGACCTTTTTCTAAAATATCAATGGATAAAGAATTGTGGTGCGCAGATACACAACCACTTACTGGTGAGAAGAAAATAATAACAACCCGACATAATAGCGAGCAAAACACACACCTACACGCGATCGAAGAAGTGTGCACATGTCACAGAGATTCATGCATCGTTAGATACACAATACATATATGAACCAGTGTGATTAAGAATTGTTCATTTCAATTCGACTATTAATAAGTCCCGAAAACCAGAGCAGATTTCCAGGAAACGTCAGGATTGCGAAGAACCCGACATCGCAAGTAACAGCGGACCTTCACATGCAGGTAAATCTCCAAGTTCTTTTTTGTTGTTTTAATTTTATCTTCCGAGTCTTAGCACAAATATGACCCAATCAGTGAACCATTCCGGATACAAACCTTAATGAGCTTAAACCAGAGATCGATGACAATCTATTACTGGACCTAATAAATATGCTGATTAAATCAGTCAACCTATATCGTTTCATTTATTAAATTTTTGGAATTTATATTGGGCACGTTTTCCAGTAGACAATCATCACGGTTTCCTTTAGTAAGTATTAGTTTTAATTTCATTCATTTTAATTCGGGTTATATCTCGCTAGGAATTGTTTTATGAGTAGGGCATTTAAACCGAATAACAGCCTCATTCTGACCACCTCTATTTCACGTGAGGAAATTGATCACTGTCGGTTTATGCATAGGATGAATTCAAAATATCATTAGGAAATTTACGAAGCTTATCGTTTGTATTTCATTGTAAGTTGTTAATGGGTTTGGTAGATGATTTTCTTGTGTATTTTAGGGGATTTAATATTCATGATCAACTCTTATTTTCGATGGGTTCAATTTCTATTTTACTATGGGCTACTCTAGTGATTTATGCGTGATTTGTCGGATTTATTATTTGAGTGTGGCAGATAATTTCATTTACAAATCGCCTTGACGATGACCAGCTATCTATGGGAAACAATACTATCCTTAGCAATAGTATTGACGAAGATTGATTAAACGGCTCTCTATTTCCGATGACAACAACTGCGGAAGAATTGTGAATCCTGATGGCGTATCCATATTGGTATTTTTAGCGCGTAGAAAGATTGTTATCAATTTTTAGTGAATAAATGATCTAGAATTTTGTCTTTCAAGATGATGTTGAAAATTTTATGATAACCATACATTAAATATCTGTCTATTCTTCGGTTGATATATGCTAGGGAAGATTTCATTGGGTGAATTCTTTAAAGGTAAAGTAAATTTGTACCATATTGGTACCCTAGTTTGCTAAGTTATCAGGTCTAGAGTGGGTCCTGCTAATTTATTTAAAGTTTTTGCAGTTTATGGCTCGAGTTCATTTTAAATTGGCATCGATTTATAATTATGGCGAGTTAATTTGTGCTTTGCGGGATCTGGTATATTCTTGTATCTGATTAACCATTACTATGTCGAGGAATTGCTTTTTCAAAAAACAAGAAATTTTTGCTATATTCTATTTCCTTTTTATTTCGTCAACTGCGATCGTGATTATTTATCCAATATTTATAGTTGATTATAATTTTTAGTAGGCAAGAATTCATTGTAGTTAGGTCTTTTTCCTACACTTTGGGTTTGATTAAATTCTTTTAGGACATGATTTTAGGGTTTGATTTGCATTTATTCTACTATTGATTTTTATTAAGTTCTTTAAGAAGTACTATTAGAGTTTGATTTCTAGGTATTTTACTAAATTTCTTTACGATGTAAAGTTAGAAAGATATAGCAATGATCTCATAATTTTAGTTTCCCGTCTCCATCCCTTTTAATTGATCTTAGGCGCGTTTGTGTTTATATTATAGTTATTGAGTACCCACTGGACTACTCGATGTTTGAATTTTAGCCGTATGTGAGAAGTAATTTAGGTCGAGTTTATTTGAAATGAGTGATGACGAAACTGCCAAAAGACTATTTCCCCTTCACCCTTTTCCCCTAAAAGGAATGATATTGACGATTCAGCTCCTGCGTTCTCACGCCGGAGCCTTCACGGGCACGAATTATTGGCGATTATACACGCACTTACACAATTCGAATTGTATATTTGATTTTAATAACTTGTAATATGTTTCGGCTGTGGACCGGAAAAATTTCGACAGAAAAGTCTATTCGTTTAAATACACATATATTTTTGCCATATACTTTGCATCATAGTTGCCATTTATAATATTCATACATCATATATCATAACTTTCTCTCCCCATGCCGCAATCCAAGCAGAGCTCATTCGAGGTTGCAAGGATGCGACGTGGAGAGAGTGTCGAACAATCTCTCACTCACATCAAAATTTCAAGATCTCCACTGGTTAAACGAGTTGTTTAAATTAGAACTGTTTTCCCGATTAAAACTGATTCAGGTTAGAACCGATTTCAAGTTTTGTAAAATCTGATTAAAATTATGTGAAAATAAATCGGTATATATACCTATTGTACGACCCTAACCTTGCGTGTTATTTTTGATTTAGTAAAACAAAATTTGATCTTGTGATTTTCTAGTATATTCTATCCTTAATTTTATTATTTTGTAATTTAATTTGACAATTTTTCTTTTGAATTTTTGAATTGAATTGTTTCCAATTGGTATGTTACTGGGTATCGTGATTTGTTTCGTGATTTGTAACGCCATATAAATATTTTCTAGCTACCACTCGGCACCCGTTGCTAGGCAACGTTGGACATGTGTTCGAGTGGGTGGATTGTCCGCAAAAAGTGAGCATTATTACTAATGCTGTAATTGCTCGGAGAACCCCTGGGTCCAACTAGCTGTCGTTAGAAGACTTGCGCTCGCTTTAAATTATTCGGTCCCCTGTCTGTCGTACGTTTACCATTAGAGTTTATCGTAATACCCAAAAAGGATTAGACAATGTTATTTTATAAACAGTCCTAATCATTTTATTGTAGTGATATATTTTGTGTGTTGCATACGGTGTTACAGGCACTATAAATACGAAATAAATACCTAAAATCTATAACTCAACAACATTTATTCACAAACTAGGTACATTTGCTGAAATTATCAGGCCTTGTTCAGCAATCGAGCGGCTCGGCGCTTAGCTCGCTCTTTCCGCCCGGGGCGGTAACTGTTCGGAGTTGGGGTTGTTATTGCGGTCGTGGTGGGGGATGTTAGAGCCTCCCGGTAAGCCAATTGAGCGGGAGCAAATACGAGGGGATAGGTCACAGCTGCCCCTTCTTGACAGGCTGACAGTGCGACCTCCAACCCCTTTATTTGTATTTGCAGACTTTGCACCAACTGTCTCTCCTCTTCCCATCCCTTTTGGGCTGCTGTAAGCCGCTGGTGAAGCAATTTTACCCTTTTGGGCTCCATTCAAACGTCCTTCGTCTGCTGTACTTCCCTAGCCAGCTGGACATTTTGCTCATGGAGATTTTTGTTAGCTGCTCGGGCGCGTTCTAACTCCAGCTGCAGTATTGGTAAGGGCTACATCCCTGTAATGACGAACATCAAAACCTTTTATTAATAAATCCATAAATCCACACACGGGTAGTTACTTTAAACATATTTTACCAGATGTTTACGAATGGGAAGAAAACGAAACGAATTTTCAAATAATTATTTATTGCACATAAACAGAATTTACGGATTGGTGAAGTCACGAGTCCTCGAAGAACTTCTTTAGTCCCTCTTCAGGAGAATAGCCTGAAATCACAAACACGGGTCGTTTCGTGTTGCGGGCCGGTCTCGGACTGGGTGGATAGGCATCGGCGAACGTGCCGTTGGCAATGTCCTCCTCGACATTTGCTAAGTAATTACTGGCCCAGTCTACCAGTAGGTTAGTCCGTCGTTGGCGGTACTGGAGGCAGGCCAGGAGGGCTCGAGCCCGCTCGTGAATTTCTAGGGCCGGACTTGGGCCGCAGGGTTGGCCTTTCTCCCTGAATTGTTTCATGGTGTCTTCTATCAGGAGTATATCTTCTCGCCGGTTCTCTCCAGGTTGAGGCCTGTCGGGGTACCTCTCCTTGTAGGCACGTTTCCATGCTTGACGCCACTGGTCTGCAACGGAGGTGGGGACCCAAACGAGAGGTACAGAACTTTCTAAAACAATATTATGACTATGTAAATTAATTAGTATTGAAAGCATGATTAAAGAACTAAGTATCATTTCTACCTGGTGGTGTATCACTTAACGATTCCATTTTGTAGTGCATAAAAGATGAAATAAATGAAATGAGTCAAATAAAAAAAATTGATACTCTTATAATTGGTGGGTTACAGGGTTTCAAATCTTGCTTATCCTCCTGGTGACCCTAGTAACGCCATACAAAATGATACTAACCGCCACTTGGCACCCGTTGCTAAGCAACGTTGGTAATGTGTTCAAGTGGTGGATTGCCCGCAAAAATTGAGTACCATGTGCTAGTACTGTAGTTGCTCGGACAATCCTCGGGTTCACGAGCTGTCGATAGAAGACCTATGCTCGCTTTGCTCGGTCCCTCATAACTATTCAGGATTAGTTCTTAATTGACTGTGGAAAACTGAGACGTAATAAGGTTACTTGTGACAATACTGACATGCAATTTCAAAAGAAACGACTCAACTAAGGCTAAAACTACTCTATTTGAATCAATCACATGTGGAATATCTACTGTTTGACGTTTTGAAGTTGCGTTGCTCGACGTCGGGCACGTTCCTTACGTCCCGGTCGACGATTGTTGATGGGTTGTTCTGTTGGCTTGGTGGTTGTCTGCGGCATTTGGGTTGGGGCGAAGATGAGCGGGTAAGTTACCGCTTCACCTTCCCGGCATACCGCTAGGGCGACTTCGAGTCCCCGAATCTGCGTGCGCAGACTCCGATTTCTAATAGTCTTCCCTAAGGCTAATTGGATCAATTATTACTCTAGCCCACAAAGTTATTTTAATGCTAATAGCTTTAAATCCGTGCATCGAGTTTTACCTTAATTTACATCGAAAATTACATGATTTTTACTAAAGAAACTGTCTTACGGTTATTCAATCCATCTGTAATTCTAATCTTTAATTCTCTAATCATAGTTCATTAAGGAGCTTATGTTATTCATCCTTATTCAATACTTTACCTTACCAAAACTAGATTATTTGGGTTTTACTCAATAGTTACCTGACTTAGTTTAATCAATGTGATATTCCCGTTTACCCGAAACTCATTTTAATTGTTACCAATGAATAGATTTAATTGAAGCGACGATATACTTATTTTTATTCATATTATTTTTAATCAATAATTTAATCTAAATACTTGGATTGCTCAATCCCTTCTTCAATTTTATCAAGATGAATTAACAGTGAATTATGTAGTGTTACACTAATTTGAATCAACAATTTAATTAAGGAATCCCATACTTTTATTCGAGAATCGTTTTACGTTTAATTGATACATTTCTTTATTTGAAATCAATGAATTCGATTCTTAATTACTTTCATTTCTATCGGGGTTGATTAGATCAATACATTACTCGTTCTTACTCGAAGATCAGATTACTTTTATTGAAATGAATTATAATAATTTAATTGATGAAATTATTTGCCATTACCCTAATTTTAATCAATAATTTACGATCATTATGAATTATCTTTACTGAAATTTTAAGCCATAAAACACTTTACTTCTAAAATCAATGGTTAATTTAACTTTTATCAATAATTTCAATTTAATCGAATTCAATGATTCCCAATAAATTTTATTTATTTCAAAATGTTAATCCAACATAGTTATAACAACGATTTCAGTTAATTTAACCCAAGTACCCTTTCCCTTTAATAAGCCTTAGACGCATATTGTGTTCATATTATATTTATTGAGTGCCCACTGGACTACTCGGTGTGATAATTTTAAGCCGTATGTAACATAATTTTTGGTCGATTTTACAGAATTGAGAAACGAGGAAGCAGCCAGAGACTTCTTCCTTATTTCTCGCTTCAGCTATAGGGATAATATTGACGTTACGACCGCTGCGTTGCGCACGCTGAGTCTTCACGGGTACATATCATTGGCGATTTTCCACGCACTTACATGCCTCTGTACTATGTAGATTTTATTTACTTGCGTTATGTGTCGGCTGTGGGCCGGAAAAATCTCGACATTTAAATTTAGTTTTTAAAAAGGAATATATATCAAACAATTTATACATATTAATAATATTTATTAATTAGGACAAAATAACAGAATTACCTTTCGTTGACAATCCATAAAATATCATAAAATAACATAGCATAGCATAAAACAAAATACCTCTCTCCCCACGTCGACGCCGAGCAGAGCTCTACTGAGATGCAACGAACGTGACGTGGAAAGAGGGTTCCACCATAAATAATTCTCACCTAAAAAATCGAAAATTGACTTGGAGATAGTTTCTAAAATAATTTTCAAAACGATTGAAAGGTAAATTTCAACGTGGCTAGTTAGAAAATGGTTTTAAACAATTTTCAAAAATGGTTACTAAAAATGGTTTGAAAAATGGTTTCAAAATGGTTAAGTTAAATGTGAAAATGGATCAGTATTTATACCTATTTGTATGACGTGTGAAATTTGATGCAGTAAAACAAAATTCGACCTTGTTATTTTCTAGCAAATTCTATTTTTTAGTTTTATTATTTTTTGATTTATTTTTATAATTTTTTATTTCGAATTTTTATTGAATTATTACTAATTCAAAATTTTCGATTTAAATTTCATTTTAATGAACTTTAATTGATTTTTTCAATTTCGTCGAATTTGTTGTGTTTTCTTGTTGTATTTGAGTAGGTATCGTGCGGATCTTGGTGCATTTTGTTAATATTTTAATTTATTTTTATGTTTATTATTTTATATTTAATTCTTTTATTTCTCAGATTTTATGTGGTTTAATTGGTGTTTCCAGGTTTATTTAAATTGCATGTTATTTTTGCGTGTGTGTTTCTGATCCATTTAAACATTTTTCAAGGCCGTTTACGTTGTGGCCCAACATAATACAACGTTGCGTATCAAAGCAAGAAATTCGATTCTATTTATGCTTAATTGTCAATTTTTGTTTCCAAAAAGTAAATTTTTTTTTTCTCTGGCGGCTAGGATCGCTTCGTTTCATAATAATGAATAAACCTATTCAACGAATGTCATAACAAAATGTTTTCATTAAAATCTCTTGTTTTAAAACTCAATTCATTACCTTAGTTATTTAAATAATATTTATGTGGAACTTTGATTCAAATAGGAAAATCCTAGTAAAAGTTTTATCAAGAAAAATTCGCTTGTGATTCCTTTTCTACGAAACTCTAAAAGATTTGGGAAATTGATGAATAGGATCGTCGACTCCACGAGTTATTGGTTAAGAAGAGAAAAACCTAATACAACGGTATATTATTTTAATTATTAAAATGATTCTTGAAACGTATATCAACAGTTACTCATGATTTCTAGCTGTGATTTTTAAAGTATATCTTGAAGGAGGATAAAATGACCGGCGTAATGAACTTTCAATTCTCTGGCGATTAACACTGGGGGAATGTATCGAGGGATTCATGAATGTTGAGCTGTGGGTTATTATTTTTAGGTCCTAAATAAATTTAAAATTACACATGGTATTTTATTATGAAGAGTTTCAATATCACAGTACAAGTAAATGTTACCCTATTTCTACAAACAAAAATTTAATCCTTGGATGATCCGTCGATGCGATGAAAAATGCAATTAATAGTCAAGAAATTAGATTCGATTTAAATCATTAAAATATCATTATTTCGGGTACATCACAGAATTGGCTACAAAATTTCGTGGCAATTAATAAAAGATTTGAAATTCCATTTCTTCAATTGAAGAATGTTTCAGTGTTTTCAAGGCAAGATATTTTAATAAAATACCACTACTACAGACGAATTCGGATATTAAGCAGTTCGCTACGGATGTTTTTGGTAAAATGAATGAAGATATTAGTTTAAACATGAATGTGTTGACGTACACATGAGGAAGTTCATGGAGTTAGCCTACACTGGTGCCTTTTTTTGAATAAAAGTTTTGTTCGTATTTCTTATTGTTTTTAATGCAATATTTCTTAATTTAATTGATGAATTTGACTATGCATTTTTAAAATATCGTGTAAAATTATTTAACATATAGCCAGCCCCCATAGAGCGCTATTCAAATATAGCGTCATTCCCGTGTATCGCCTTAATTCAAAAATTCTACAATTTCGCGAAATTTAACGCTATATAGGGGTTGACTGTACTCGTATAAGAATATTTGTAGTTGACCAAGCATTTAAAAAACATAGAAAATATATTTGATCGGTAAAATGCAACACTGGTCGTGTAATATAATATGGGATATCGCTTAATTTAAACAACGACTGACAAACATCATATATATAATAATGAATAACACACACACACATATATATATATATATACATTTATGAATAAACCTGTAAAAAATTCAAATTTTACAATATCATAATTTGAAAAAGAATTTCTGACAATTTCTTAATCATCGATAGGTTTGAACACTAACTTGTAATATAGATGAGTTTATTCATTGCAAACAGCTGCATTATTGTCAAATTTAATTAATTTTGTAAATGTTAAATTATTTGAAAAACAAAGACATTGCAGTATACATTTTATTGCTTTTTGCAGTTTGACATTTCATCAATAGTTTTCGACGAAAATACTTTCGATAAAATAGCAGAGTATGTTCCTTGTGTATCCTTTTCCCTCTTTGATGGGCGACAAACAACCTCACCAGTCATTTCACTTATTTCCCAGCTTCCTTGACATATTGGGGTAAAAAAGTCTTCATATGAGTAGTGATATAAACCGGGAAATAGATTTTTAGCCCGGCCTGGTTCTATATTCACACTATCGTATGTCAACCGGCTGCTTCTGGTAGGAGTCACAACTGTCAGACATGACTTATCATATTTATTTCTTTGATTAAAGTCTTCAACAAAGAAATATTTCAATCCAGATCTTTTAAGATATTTATTCGAATTAATAAATGGTATAGTGTTCACTGTCAAGTCAGTTTTTGGTAAAAAATCTAAGTCTTCATTCTCCTGGAAACTTTTACTACCATCATTGCTTGGTATTGAATAAGTTTTGTTAGATTTCAGTTTGAATAAAAATTGCGACCCAAAATTTTCTGATTTCATCCGATTGGAAACTTTCGAAGGCAAACTCAGTTGATCAAGCACCAAACCTTGACTTGGACGTAGAATTTTTTCATATGAAAAATACTTTTTATTTAGAGAAAATGAACTTACACCAACATGATCTTTGCTATTAAGCGACGTTTCTTTCTCATCAACAATTGTGGAATCAAACATTTCATTTTTTGATGTTCTCACAGACGAACAGGAACTCGGAAAAGCGGTGGTTGTGTAAGATTCGTCTTTTGAAACTAAACGGAAACTTAATTTCCCATGTTTTTCCACTAGTTTTGATGAACTATCGGGCATAGTAATCAGTATACTTGAAGTCGGACTATAAAGGCTTTGAATGATTTTTGAATTTGTAATGCTATCATTATCCATAATTCCAAAGTTCTCTTCGATCATTAATTTGATATTTAATGCGCCACGTTTCAAAGTCTCTGAATTGTCAATTGAAGGATTAAAATCAATTTTTATTCTACTCGGTTCATTTGAGGAGACTGCCAATAGGTCTTTGGTTTCTGAATCCACAACATACCTAGAAGTAATTAATTTCTTCTTCTTTAATCTTTTGAAAGAGGATTTATTTTCAGAATTTTCTACAATGTGTTGAGCTATCATGATTTTATTTCTCAAAGTTGTTATCGGTTGGTTCTTATCAGTAGAGAAAGATTTCACAGATTTGGACTTTACGTTTACTATTAATGGCATCAGAGGTTTGGCGGATAGAGTATTTGAAATCTTTCCATTTTCGGATTTTGATTGCGAATCTAAATAATTCTCTTTTTTTATTTGTTTAGTCAAAGTCATTTTACCCGTCATCCCATCATCTAAACCTACTTTTTTATTCTCTCTCTTCATTTCTAACCTTGAAAGAGAAATAGATGCTGAAGATTTACTTTTTATATTTCGTTGCAAAATACTTTTCTTTTTATGTTTTTCTTTAAATACTTGTGGCATTTTACTTAAAACCGTTGGCCTCTCGTCTGTTTTCACGCCATAAGGCGAGATTGAAGTTTGAGATTTGTTTTCAACATTGTTCTTTCTAGCAATAAAACCTTCACCAAAGGTCGAATTAACCAATTTCAAATTGGAAATAATATTAATTGCTGAATAATTATCCGTGTGATATTGAGATGGTTTTTGGTGGAAATTCGAAAAAGGTACATTTGATTTTGAAAGCATTGATTTTGTTTTCCCCTGCACCTTTAAATTCAATATTCCATTTTTAGGGACTGAAATGAAAAAGTAAGCACCAGGCTCTTTGGTGATATTTAAGACAATTTTGTTGTCGTAAAGTTTTGACACAGACATGTTTGTCGAAATTTCAACGGGAAAGGCTTTTAAAGACGCCACAAAATTTGAGAAATTCGGAAGAATTCTTTGTTCTGGTGATACTCGAGTAGTAATTCTTTGATTGAAGACATCAAAGGTTTGAATGTCATCAGGTTGGATTTTATTAACTGATTTATAAATTATTGGAGATTTTCTAGGTGATTCTTTTGATAAAGACTTTTCACTTAATTTGAAGGTCATTGATGGATCTTTGATATTTCCAAACGGATATAGACTTGGATTTGAAGGTTTTTTTGATAAAATCGGTTCAACAAATGGAGCTTGAATTTTGTTTTTGATTTTAAAGTCAGTCTTTGGATTAGGTTCTTTGATTATTAAATTTGCAGGTAAAATGAGAGATTTCGTGAATATATAAGGAAATATCCCTTGAACAGATTGGTAATCGCTTTCTTTTCCTGAGTATGAATGAAAATCAGGTCTTGATTTAAACAATTTATTTTCACTGTTGGACGGCAATTTTGTCAGTTGCTTTAAATTCTTTTCGTTTTCTGATTTTTCATCAATTTTAATCTTACTTCTCATATTAATGTTTGATAATTTATCCTGAGAACTTTTTTTGTTGTAATTCATTAATTTTTTATCGGTCGGCTTAGACGTAGGAAAACTGGTATAGCCAACGTCGACTGAGTTGTCTTTGGGTTTTATTTTAAAATCATAGAGATAATTATAAAATTCCAAATTGTGAAGACGTTTAGTTTGCAAATTCATGGGCTTCTGGGGAAGTATTTCCATTTTTTCTGACTTCACATTTTCTGAGTGAACGCTCAAGTCGACTTTGGCATCACATGTGACGCTTATGATACACTGAGATTGGTCTACGATTAAGACTTCCATATTAATTGTTTTATAATTTGTGGAAACTTTGTCTCCATTTAATGAGTTTTCAAATTTATATTTTGGGATTTTTTTGAATTTGTTACAAAATGCATATTTGGAAAGAATTATTTTATTAGATTTTTGTCCACTAGTTGAGGGAACATCGAACTGAAACGAGTCACATACTTGATGCTTTTGAATAACCTTCAAAGGGTTTTGAGTGAAATTTTTAACGAAGTAGGAGACATTATTTAATTCTTTTGAATTATTGTTCTTTTCTTTTCTTTTGTTTAAACTGTATAATTGAAAATTTAAATTCAAACTAAAGCTCGAGTCAAATGAATTAACCAATTTGAAAAAGTACCAAAAGAATAAATAAAAGAATTTTCTTGCCAAAAAGATCGTCGATATATTCCCCATTAAATTCCGCTTTTCGTTAGATTTTTTCTGCAATATTTCATATTTTTTTTCTTTTAATTGAAAATTTTTCATTCGATTAATTTAAATGATTTATTATATTTCTAATAAATAACCGTAATAATATAAGCCGTGAATAATAAATCATTAAATTTTATTAAACTTAATAAATATCTCATAATTAATATTACAATTTTCATTTACAAAAGAAATTCTTACTTGAAAGTAAAACAAACAATTTTCAATGAAAGTATCAGATAACACTTAGGCGGGTCCTCAAACTTCTTTGTGGGGATTACAAGTGTGCAATGGACCGAAACGCGTTGCAAAAGCTATTTTACGAACCGATTTTTTCAAGTTCTTTCAAAAGAACTGCACAAACCAAAAAGTGAAAAATCATTTTCAACAGCACTTTTTAAGGGTTCCATTTGTCGGCACATCGATTCAATAAAACTTTCTTAATCTTAGAGAGACTATTTATGTGGACAGTTCTGAAAGTAAATATATTTGATTTTGATTTTTGGTAGATTTCAAACCGATTTTCAGCTGGAAAATTCAATATGGCGGCTTGCTTTTTTTATTTGTTTTGTTTTATTGACAGGTCAAACATTAGGCTACTCAATATTTGATGTATTTTCTCATATAAGATCATAACAACCATGGTTCGTTGAAATTCATATATAGAATAAGAGCCTGGTAGTATGAATTGTGAAATGCTGGTTTTCATGATAGTACTCCGAGTATCGGTCTCACGTAGTCTGGGATTGAAGTGTCATAGTCAATATCGTCAATATTTACTCCAGATGAGAAAACAAATGTCTTCTTCTCTGAGCTTGTTCTTCTTGATTTTATTGGTTGTAAGAAGTAGAACCTTTAAAAACGCAATCTGCAACACTATTTTCTATGCCAATTATGTATATTATTGTGCAGTTGTATTCAACAATGTATTTGTCTCTGTTGTCGAGATGTCTTTCATGGTTATGCATACCGAAGATTTATGGTCAATGAATATGATGAACTTTCGTCTTTCCGAAAATGTGAAAAATGTTTGATGAAGAGGTGAACTGTTAAATGTTTGAGGTCAAAAGCTAAGTACTTTAGTGAGATTTTGTGAGTGAAATTATAATGATTTCGATGTACTTTGTTTGATTTGATACAGAAAAACTCCAAAAAATGTTTGTATTATTATTAGCGACTCTTTAGCGTGGTGAAAACAGTACAAAGCTTTATTGTTCAACTTAATTACTTCATAATTTCTTCTATTTGTCATTGGCCATAAGATTTTTAATATTTCAAGCATAAATTTGTAGCAATATTTACTTGTGTCAGGATATATCTGTGCGAGTGAATAAACATAAAGTGGAAAGTCAATTAGATTCAGGCTGTAGTATCCGTAGCTGTATATCCGAAAAGATATTAACAATTAAAGAAATATTGAGAATAAAGGATACTGATGAAGCGGTAAAATCAATTTTGGAAAATCATTTAAAATTATTAGACAAACTCGAAAGTAAAATATTGATAGACCATAAAAAGATAACGCATTATATTGTTGGGGTTGTCGGTGAATTTGAATAGAAATTATTGTCGATCTGACTCCAAGCGTGCTTTAAACAACAGTAACGAACTCCAAACGATATAAACTTTATTGATTAATACACTTTATCTTCACTTTAAAATGACACAACGAATTATTAATCAATCACAATTAGTGCTTATTGCGACCCTTCGGGAAGAATAGCACTTTTCGGATCAATTAGCTTTACAATCACCTGACTACTGCGGTGGGTTTCTGAGATCGGTAACTCTGATTTAGTTGCTTTGCTTTGCTTTGACCTTGCTTAACTTCTGTTTCAAATTTATCTTTAATTCCTTTTTGTCTGTTTTTGTCTTCTGCAATTCTTTGTCTCCTGCAAATTTCTTGTCACTCGCAATTTTGTCTTTCGTAGTTTTTGTCTTCCGCAAGTTTTTTCTTATTTTTTTTGTGTTGTTGATTTCAATTGCGCTTCCCTTTTATACTGCATCATTCAATAACACTTACTGCTGTCGAATAGAATCTCTTACCGCTAATTCATTTTGGGCCACCATGATCGATGACAGCTATCCAGATAAATCATTTGTTGGAGATGCCCTTTCCCAGATTTTATCTTGAAAGGGCTTTCGAGATGATGTGCGAATTTTGTTTTTGTTTTTGTTTTCCAAAATTTGCACTTATTAATTATAAATGACCTTCTTTGATTTAATTGTCTGTTTTTATTGATTTTCTCTTATTCCTTTCTCGTTGTTCAAAATTTCTTTTTCATTCTCTTTTTATGAGGCTCCAGAACCACATCTTACTCCCTTCTCATTGTTTCCCCCAATCATTTTACATGTTTATTAATTATTTTATTTCATTATTTAGGTATCCTCAACAATATACTGGTAATGAAAAATAGCTCGATAAAATGCTCGATAAAATTTCAAGGAGTTTTATTAGATTTAGCCACAGCAAAACTAACCAAAGGTAGTAAAAATGAAATTGTGTATTTCTGAATCATACTTTAAAAGATATGTGGCAAGTGTGTCAAACGAGGAATATATATTTAAACCGAGTCAAGCATTAATAGAAAAATGTAATACGCCAATGTTCGACAAAATAGTGAAAATGCAAGACCAATTAATCCCATTGAAAATAGCAAACTATGATAATAAATCAGCTCAATTGAAACAAAAGACAAAACTGGGAAAAGTGTCTAAATCGAAATGACCTTTCAAAGGACAGTATACTGTATGTGAAGAGACAGAAACAAACTTAACTTTACGACCAGTGAGAAATAAAAAAGCAGAAACAATGCTGATAGTTGGAGAAAAAATTCTATCAAATGATGAAATGAGATACTCGTTAAGTTCCAAGCAAGAAAGAATAAATTATGATCCGAATATTAAACAAAACATTTTCAAAAAGCCCACCTCGCTGAAACAAATTATTAGAATACTGTTTGTGACATTAATGATATCCAATTTATTCTGTATAAACGAATGAATTCAGCTGACACACCTTTGCTTTTTTTCTATTACTTCTTGACTCATATAAATAATCTTTGAGGTCTGGTCAACAAGAAGGGTATAAAACCATATTTAACTCGAATTTAAAAATCTAAATAGTGCAATTCTATTAACTGCTTTTATCATATTCCCAGCAAGTTCTAAAACTTGATTTCTTATATATGGTGGGTTACAGGGTTTCAAATCTTGCTTATCCTCCTGGTGACCCTAGTAACGCCATACAAAATGATACTAACCGCCACTTGGCACCCGTTGCTAAGCAACGTTGGTAATGTGTTCAAGTGGTGGATTGCCCGCAAAAATTGAGTACCATGTGCTAGTACTGTAGTTGCTCGGACAATCCTCGGGTTCACGAGCTGTCGATAGAAGACCTATGCTCGCTTTGCTCGGTCCCTCATAACTATTCAGGATTAGTTCTTAATTGGCTGTGGAAAACTGAGACGTAATAAGGTTACTTGTGACAATACTGACATGCAATTTCAAAAGAAACGACTCAACTAAGGCTAAAACTACTCTATTTGAATCAATCACATGTGGAATATCTACTGTTTGACGTTTTGAAGTTGCGTTGCTCGACGTCGGGCACGTTCCTTACGTCCCGGTCGACGATTGTTGATGGGTTGTTCTGTTGGCTTGGTGGTTGTCTGCGGCATTTGGGTTGGGGCGAAGATGAGCGGGTAAGTTACCGCTTCACCTTCCCGGCATACCGCTAGGGCGACTTCGAGTCCCCGAATCTGCGTGCGCAGACTCCGATTGAGCTGGCGTTCTTCGGCCCAGCCCTTTTGAGCTGCGGTGAGTCGTTGGTAGAGTATCTTCGTCCGTTTAGGGTCTAAACAGGTCGCCTTGACCTGCTGCACCTCGCGAGTTAATTGCAGGACCTGACTGAGTAGCTCTGCATTCGTCTGCCTCGCGCGGTCCAATTCAGATTGTAAGATTTGTAAGGAAGACATTACTACAATCAAATAGATGATGTTAATTTATTATTGATCAAGTTATATAATTGTTTATTTCGTTAAACAAAACACGAATAACTCTAGCGATAAGAAAAGAAATAACAAGTAAAGTTCTAATATTTTCAATCAGTTACTACATAAAGTCTGTCATTGTTGGTTTACTCGTCCGGACAATATCTCTTCAGGCTCCGTTTGAGAGCCTCAACGGTATAGGGTCTTCTGGTGTCTCGAACTGGGTGAGGTGGATAGGCGACTGCAATCCGCCCGGCAAGGATGTCTTCGACCACGTTAGCAAGGTACATCCTTGCCTTAACCACCTGTAAATCTACCTGCTCCTGCACCCTTTCCCATTGGGTGAGGAGCTCCTGTGCGGAGCTCTGCAGCTGGATATTGCCGTTCCGAGAGACATGATCGTTGCAACTGATTGAGTATCCTCGTGGTCGGCGGGACTCCTGTCGGTTCCTGTCTGACGGTCTCTCGACGGGTAGTTCGTTTGGGCGACATGTCTAAACATTACTGTCATTAGGTTCGCTTGATTTATCATTCTAAGTTATTAGCAAGAGGATAGTGTCTGTGTTACTAGTAAGGGTGTCATACGCGTGACCATTGCCTTCCTTTACGCGATGGGACATTAATAAGCAGGTTGGGTTGCTTAGTGAGTCTGGTTCTTTAAGGTGCACTCCTTTATAGGGAAACTATATAATTAATCGTATGGATGTGGTAACCTGATGTTTAACTTATTCGATATATGCGTATTAACATAAAAGTTTTTCATGTAGGCGGATACTCGTACATTGACTTAAGGGAATTTGTACATCGATTTAAAGTTTGTTTACTAACTTTAATTACAGTTGTTCGAACTTTAAGATTTAGGCCGGATGTTGATCCGAGATAACTTAGTCGCGTGTAGGCGTATCCTGGTGGGCGAACGATTTCCGGCGGGTTTTACCGTTACCACTTAAGCGGTTGACTAAAGGTGAATTACATTGTTTACATCCGGTGATTGTATTATTCGTGTCATATTTTCAGAATTACTGGTCAAATGTTCGCCTACACTCGATTATCTCCATTTCCTGTAAGTTATTTCGTTGACTAGTTTAAATGTACTTTATTAGCAAACTTTAGGAGGACTTCTATGCTTACCGAGTTTTCTAAATAGATGCGATACCCTTCTGTTGGAGCGTGGAATTTAATGTGATCTTAATATAAATTCACTTTTGTCCTAAACTTTGATTTTTCCAATCCTACTAATTTAATTTACGTAATAATTCATTCACATTATCTTTAATCAGTTTGCTGTAATTACCGAATTTATAAGAATTGAAGAAAACCTTTCCCGAATCTGTGAATTTATTTTGGTTTTAACTAAGGGGTCGTGTTATTGGTAATGTAATCTGATGTCCATTATTCAAATTGCTAATAGTTTTCCCTAAGGCTAATTGGATCAACTATCACTTCAGCCCACAAAGTTATTATTTTAATGCTAATGGTTTTAAATCCGTGAATTCAGTCTTACTTTAATTTACGTTTTTACGGTTATTCAATTCATCTCTAGTCTTAATCTATGAATTACTTTCATCTACTAATCATAGCTCGTTATTTTACTTATTCTTATTCAATACTTTGCTTTACCAAAACTAGATTATCTGGGTTTTACGCAAAAGCTATTTGGGCTAATTTAATCATCTCAATTGTCACCAATAAATTGATTCAATTTAATCAACGATATTTTTATTTGTATTCATTTTATCAATAATTCAATCTAAATACTTGGATTGCTCAATCACTTCTTCAATTTTATCAAGATGAATTAACAGTGAGTTATGTAGTGTTACATTAATTTGAATCAACGATTTAATTAAGGGGTTCCATACTTTATTCGAGAATCATTTTACTTTTAATTGATACATTTCTTTCTTTGAAATTAATGAATTCGATTCTTAATTGCTTTCATTTTTATCAGGAGTTGATTAGATCAACACATTACTCGTTCTTACTCAAAGATCAGATTACTTTTATTGAAATGAATTATAATAATTTAATTGATGAAATTATTTGCCATTACCCTAATTTTAATCAATAATTTACGATCATTATGAATTATCTTTACTGAAATTTTAAGCCATAAAACACTTTACTTTAATTTTTGTCAATAATCGCAATTTAATCGAATTCAATGATTCCCAATAAATTTTATTTATTTCAAAATGTTAATCCAACATAGTTATAACAACGATTTCAGTTAATTTAACCCAAGTACCCTTTCCCTTTAATAGGCCTTAGACGCATATTGTGTTCATATTATATTTATTGAGTGCCCACTGGACTACTCGGTGTGATAATTTTAAGCCGTGTGTAATATAAATTTAGGTCGATTTTACAGAATTAAGAAACGAGGAAGCAGCCAGAGACTTCTTCCTTACTTCTCGCTTCAGCTATAGGGATAAATATTGACGTTACGACCGCTGCGTTGCGCACGCTGAGTCTTCACGGGTACATATCATTGGCGATTTTCCACGCACTTACATGCCTCTGTACTATGTAGATTTTATTTACTTGCGTTATGTGTCGGCTGTGGGCCGGAAAAATTTCGACATTTCAATTTAGTTTAGAAAAAATATATATATCAAACAATTTATGTATATGAATAATATTTATTAATTAGGACAAAATAACAGAATTACCCTTCGTTGACAATCCATAAAATATCATAAAATAACATAGCATAGCATAAAACAAAATACCACTCTCCCCACGTCGACGTCGAGCAGAGCTCTACTGAGATGCAGCGAACGTGACGTGGAAAGAGGGTTCCACCATAAATAATTCTCACCTAAAAAATCGAAAATTGACTTGGAGATAGTTTCTAAAATAATTTTCAAAACGATTGAAAAGTAAATTTCAACGTGGCTAGTTCGAAAATGGTTTTAAACAATTTTCAAAAATGGTTACTAAAAATGGTTAAGTTAAATGTGAAAATGGATCAGTATTTATACCTATTTGTATGACGTGTGAAATTTGATGCAGTAAAACAAAATTCGACCTTGTTATTTTCTAGCAAATTCTATTATTTATTTTTATTATTTTTCGATTTATTTTTATAATTTTTTATTTATAATTTTTATTGAATTATTACTAATTCAAATTTTTCGATTTAAATTTCATTTTAATGAACTTTTATTAATTTTTTCAATTTCGTCGAATTTGTCGTGTTTTCTTGTTGTATTTGTGTAGTTATCGTGCGGATCTTGGTGCATTTTGTTATTATTTTATTTTATTTTTATGTTTATTAATTTATATTTAATTCTTTTATTTCTCAGATTTTATATGGTTTAATTGGTGTTTTTCAGGTTTATTTTAAATTGCGTGTTGTATCTGCGTGTGTGTTTCTGATCCATTTAAACATTTTTCAAGGCCGTTTACGTTCTGGCCCAACATATATTAATATCCGATTTTACTCATGAATAATTTATGGTTAACCATTTGTTTCTCCTCTTCACATGTGGAAAATCAGTAATTAATTTTTAAAAAATAAAAATTTAAAAAAGGATTTTCATGCTAGTAAACCCCAGTGCCCATCAATCAAAACTTCCACTAAATGGAGAATTAATCCTGCATTTGGGATAATTTAAATAATATGAAAGTTCCCATTATAGGACAATTTTATTATCTCCATTAGTCGGCATTCCTATAATTCTCAAAGAGAATTTGAGAGAATGTATCTAAAATATCGTCGACAAATGTTTATGTGAATAAATTATTTTAAATCCTCAATCATTCAAAAAATAAATCCAGAACGCATTTATAAACAGTGAATCTTATGAGTTCGGAATGTTTTTGTTTTTATTTTTGATCAAATCGTCAAATTTTTATGATGATTTTGAATTTCAGATTATTAAATTGAAAGTACGAATAATAAGTAATTATTAAAAAAGATTTAACTTTATTCATAACTCGTTTCAAATTATGTTAACTTTTGGATAATTAGTGTAAACTAATTAAAATGATTTGTTTAGTAGAGATGATATAATGAACTGTGTGTGTAGACACTAATTGTCAAAGAAAGGTTAACGATTACCAACGAGCTGTCGATAGAAGGCCTGTGCTCTCTTTCAATTTTTAGGTCCCATTATTCTCCTGTCTCTTTCAAAGGTTCACCTGTATTCTCATGTCATTCGTTGTCAGGTCCATTCCCATAGTCCTTCTTATCGTCGTCCGTGTAGATGATTATTCTATGGCATTTACACCCTTTGTTAGGTTAAATATTCTCACATTATCCCTCTTACTCTTATCCCTATTATAACTACAATGTTCTCTATTATTGATACTAGTATTGTCATTGTTACTATTATCTGTATTAACTTTATTAATTGTTACTACAATTACCTTTATTATTATCTTTATAACTACCATTATTGTTATTACTACTATTATCATTATTACTATTATGATTATCGTTATTAGTACTATTACTATTATCTATTACTATATATTGCTACAAAACATAACTGTAGATTAATAACCTGAAAATATTGATAACTGTAGATAATTGATCTGAAAATATCTGAAAAAAATCACACAACAAAGTAAGATTTTTAAAAAATGTGCATCTTAAATTTGGTTGAAATTAATACTACAAAGTTTTAGTTGAAAATTTGTGAAAACACATCAGTATTTATACCTATAATTTGGCCTTAACCTTGCGTGTTAGTTTTATTGTGATTAAACAAAATTCGACTTTGAAATTATTTGTGTTATCTAAATTAAATTTTTATTTATTTCTTAATTTAAATTAGTAATTTATTTTTAACATTTTTTAAAAAAATTTATTCAACCAAAAAATATTTTATTTTTATTCATTTAATTCATTAATTTTTACTTTTATATAAATGGTCATTTTACGGTCGAATTTTCTTGTTATTATGTTATTTTTTATGTAAATTTCGTGCGGTTCTTGATGCATTTTGTATTTATTTTATTTTACTTTTATGTTTTTGATTTTATATTTATTTATATTCTCTCAGATTTTAAAGTGTTTAGTTGGTGTTGTATATTGTATTTTAAGTTATCTTGGTGCGGGTTTTCATGCTGTATTACTGATGCATTTAAACAATTCTCAAGGCTATTTGTGTGCTGGCCTAATAGTAATTTAAATTAAAATTTTTGTCTTTTTAAATTTTAGTAAATTAGAATTTCTTTTTGGTAATTTCGAATTAGTTTTCATAAATAGAAAATTTGAAATAAATCTTTAACCTGAAAAAAATAAAAAAATTTCTTTAATATTATTATATTATAGGACCCAGAGTGTCCCCAGCAGTGGGCATGGCGCGTTGACCAGTGTCACGGCCATGAGCACTGTTGTAGATGCTCTCGGGACGTGTAAGGAAATAAAAGGTGCATACCCATCCCTTCCCCCGTCTAGATAGTATGATACGTCTCCGAAAGATATTGTTTAAAATATAAAATTATATTAATATTCATCATGAATGATTTAAAATTAATGAAGATAAGAATATAAAGAATTTTTGTTCAGTGGATTTACACAGAAAGATGTTAGAAAAGTTTCGCAAGGACATATCCGAATATCACCAAACGGTAATAACTCAAACTCAGAGGGCGGAGGCCATGGTGCGGAAGTGCCGCTACATGGAACAGATGTGGCTTCGCCCGGAGACGGCAAACAAATTAAGAACAGAAATGGATGCATTGAAAGCCCAGTTAAGTCAGAAAGATGAAGCCCTGCGGCTGGCCAAGCAGAAGGCCCAGGAGCTTGAGAAACAAGTGGCCGAGTTGAAACTCAGAGATGACATCCGCACAGGCTTCATGCAGAGCGGAGCCCTACTATCGGCGGAACAACAAGCCATAGTAATGCGAAACATTACAGGGAAAGACGACGGAGTAAAAGCTATGACTCCAGGTTCCTTCCGTCCACCGGAAGTCTTGCCGAAAAGGAACCGAAGAAAGAATCGGCCAAGCAAGAAAGAAAGGGAGCGACAGGTCAAATTGAAACGAGCTCGCCTATTAGGTCATATTTTGGACGCAAACAGATTTTAGCTCTTGCAGTCAATAACTTTCAGCACTAATAAACTGACTAACACTGTGATTATTTATTAAATTTGAAAATAATTTGTCAATGTCAACCATTTTTGTTAAATTTAAATATAATCGGTTCATGTTAAGTTTGGTGTTAGAGATGATGGTGACGTTTGAATATGAATTGCAGTTGTTGGATACGGGGATGCTAAATGATCAAGTGATTAGGTAAATTATTAATTAAATAGATAGATAGATGAAAGGAGGACCGATCAAGTAGAACATGAAGTCTTCTATGACAACTCATGAACCCGAGGGGGGTTAGGACATTAGCAGTTCTTGAGAAGGAGCTCACCTTTTGCTAACCTTCCACCCACTAGTTCACAGTACCAACGTCAATTTTGACGGGTGACTAGCGGTTCAAATTCTTATGTAGGCGCTGTGTGGGGAATAGTAACCCTTAAGCAGTTCAAACTATTTTAAGGACCCATCAGTGCCCAGCAGATGTGTCACCTCCAGGAAACCCTCCTAAAAATTTCCCAGAAGATGGGATATTTTTTTTAAGTCACGAAAAATATATACATTATATAAGTAGCATACATATTTTTCTCAAGAGAGCCATTCAAAATTAAGTAGTTCAAGCCAAATTTCCAAAGTTTTTCTAGAATTTTTGAAAAGCCAAATTTTTAACAAAATTCTGAAAGATTAATGTTTTACTGAATAACATGGGAAATACATAAAATTTATGTATTTGCTTGATTCTTTGATATTATCCAATTAAACAGATTCCTCATTGGCTGATTGTTTTCTTGTACAGTAAATAACCGTATGGTTGACTATACAGATCCTGAGAGTGAAGATCAATCTGTATTGAATAAAGATTTTATAAGAGGAGATCTTCTGAAACGTGTGTAGATGAGAGAGGAACATTATTTTGGTGTCCTGGTGTGGTGTTTTAGTCTCTCATCGATATTACATTTTCTTGTAAAGGAGAACTCCACTCCCAGATTACAATTACTTACGGTGGGAATTCTCTCTCCACAAAGGTATGCCGGTTGCTCCTGATCATTCATAGTCATATACCCAGATTTGGCAGGCTTAAACTTTATGGTAACTTGTTTTGCGAAGTCAACAGTCCTTGTAAGCCCCAACATCATATATTTATGTGAGTGGGCTATCAGAACTAAGTCATCAGCATATGCACAAATGCTAATGTTGATGTAATGCCCATTAAATGGCAGCGGGGGATGATCTAGTACGGTAAGTAAGAAGAAGTCAATCGATAAACAGAAGAGTGTCATGGAGAGTGGAAACCTCTGTTTCACTCCTTTGATGATTTATACGAGATCAGATCTCTCATCTTTACGATCAAAGAACGTGTTTACTCCACAATACATGGTTTTGATTAATGTGATCGTTTTGATGCACATCCTATTACGTTTAGGGTGTGCTAGATAAGATCATAAGGCATCTGAAATGTTTAACTACATGATATGAAAAGGTTTTTTTCATTATCAGTGAGTAGTCCTTAAACATGTAAATCAGCAGTTCTCAACCTGTGGGTCGCGACCACAGCTGGAGTCACGTGACAATTTGTCAGGGGTCGCCTGAGACCTTTTGAAAACAATTTGTTTACGCTAGTCAATGGTTTCTTACTATCATTTTAAATTTAAGCGATACTCCTACTCTAACTTAATAGCATAAAATTAAAAATATAAATAAAATAAGATATTGAGAAGTCAAAAACATAACAGTTAGCTTAAAAATACAGTGACTGAGAAGCAACCCTATTAATTTTATTGATAGTGTCACCAAAACTTGGCAAATTTTATTAAGGGGTCTTGGCACTATAAAGGTTGGGAACCGCTGGTGTATATGGTTAAATAGTGCTCGACACAGCCATCTGATGCTCCAATGTCTTTTTGATTAGAGCAGGTGAGGTTTCCATCTTTAATCCATTGCAGGAGCCTGTCATTTGTCAGAGTTGCAAATATCCATTACGATGTGTTTATAATCACTAGAAGCCTTCAAGAACTATCTAAGATAGACATTTCAGATTTTTAAATTTTTGTTGGACCAAGACCGAGTTTGTTTAAATGAGTGGGAAATAGCATGGAAACACAGCAATGCAGATTTAAAATCTGACCTATTAACACCAAGTACAACACCCTAAATATGAGAAAGAATATAATTAAATATAAAAACATAAAAGTAAATAAAATTATATACAAATGCTCCATAAACCGCACAAAATTAAAATAGAAACAACACGAGAACATAGGAATTTAACCGAAAATAGATTAATTTATAAAACCAGCATGTTACCGAATAAAACTACTTAAAAATAAAATATTTCTAATTAGAAATATTCAATTAAAAAATAATAATAATATCTATTTAATGTAAGAAAATGACAAAATTAAAATTAGATATTACAATTAAAATCAAGGTGAAATTTGGTTTTAACGCATCAAAAAGTACACACAAGGTTAGGATCACAAAATAGGTATATATACTGATTCATTTTTACATAATTTTATTTCACTTTTTCCTGGTGTAAAGCTCTTATCGTTTTTCACTAGCAAAATACAGAAGCGATTTTGTGATACAGGAAGCTTGTGTGAGAGAAATTTTCTTTACGAATCAACTTTATACAAGTGGTGGGTTACTGGGTCTTACCATTTTGTTTAAACCACCTATTGTTGTCCCGGTAACGCCATACAAATATTACTTCGACTACCACTCAGCACCCGTTGCCAGTCAACGTTGGATATGTGTTCGAGTGTATGGATTGTCCGCAAAAAGTGAGCACTATTACTAATACTGTAATTGCCCGGACAACCCGCGGGTTCAACGAGCTGTCGTTAGAAGACCTAGGCTCGCTTTAGTCTGTCCCTTGTGTGGAAATTCAAACCCATGCTGGTCAGTAGGAGGAGAACACCATTTTCGACGACATGATGAGAGAGTTCACGACTTTCCGACGATCATTCTATTTATAATTATATCGAGAACACACTATTTTTGATTTGATCACAATTACAATTTCAAAGAAAAATATAATAGTTCATCTGTCAGATCAGTCATTTAAACTTGTTTTGTCTAGTAGCCGTGCGACTTTACGGCGGGCACGTTCTTTGCGTCCCGGTCGGCGACTGCTGGATGGGACGGTTGGAGAATCTTTGGCCGATGTGGAGTTGTGGATCTGATTCAGGTAGGGCAACTGGGATGGGGCGAAGATAAGCGGGTAAGTTACCGCTTGCCCCTCAAGGCTTGTAGCCAGAGCGACTTCCCGCCCTCGGATTTGTGTCCGGAGACTCTGATTCAACTGACGCTCCTCTGCCCAGCCCCTTTGAGCAGCTGTTAGGCGTTGGTAGATAGGCTTCAGCCTGGCTGGGTCCACCCAGGTAGATTTTACTTGCTGCACCTTCTTGGTGAGTTGGATGATTTGTCCGTAGAGTAATTGGTTGTTCTGCTGGGCTCGGGATAGCTCCCGTTGCAATAATCGAGTAGGTTCCATGGCTAATACAAACAAAGTTAAGTATGGGGATTCATGATAAGGGTGAGATCGCACCATATTAACGTTAATTTAAACCAAATTCGTGTAATAATAAGAAAAATTTCATCGAGCAGAAACAACTAACGACAATTTACAAATTTTATTTTTTATTTTTAATACTGATAGAAGAATAGCACAAAATCACAAGTTACCGATTTAATTTTTGTTATTTATCAACAAATAGAACATGAAATTGAATCGTCACTAAAATTGGCTCGCCACCCACTCTTCAGGTGTGTAGCCTGAGATTGCCATTGTTGGCCTTTTAGTATTGCAGGTTTGGGCCGCGTTGTTTGGTGGGCCTGGTGGGGGTGCCAGTAAGAGTCGGCGATCCGACCCGCCAGCAAATCTTCTTCTACATTTGCCAAATGCTGGCGAGCTCGGGTCACCTGCGAGTTCAGGTCACATTGTTGCGACACCAGGTTCTCCAGTTGCCGCCGGGCCTGTTGATATATTTCTTCCGACGGGCTCCATTGAGTAGACGTACCCACTCCCAGATTATCCCGGTCGAGGAATTTCAACGGAGGGAAATCCGGACATCGTTCTTGCCGGTATTGGGCCCAAGCCCATCTCCAGCGATCTGCGAGGGAAATTGTGGAGTTGATAGCTAAAATTAAATATCATCAATAGGGTATTCGCTTATAAGAACGCCTTATAAATCGTCATGTTTATTACTCCGTTGTCTCTGGTGTTGAAGATTGGCCCGCAGATTCTTACCTTTAACAAAGATTTCATTACCCTACGGTATTTGCTAAATCGCCCTCTACTGTCAGCCTTCTACGTACTGCATTATGATGTATTCAAGCGTAAGGTCCTTCACGGATTTTCCAGGGATCGTTGGTCCAAAATTCCCATTACTTCCCACGTCTTTACTGCCATTATCTCAAAAACAGGGCACGATTAAGGTCAAATAGGTTCGCATTTTAGTTTGGACGTGGAGGTCGCTAATTTCCCAGTTTCCTACTCTGCTAACGACTCGAAAGATTTGTGGACATTGTTGGGTTATTTGCTATCTGTGGTTCCCGGTGAATTAATTTAACTTCGTGGAATAGACTACTACTTATACGTTATAAGAAAAGAAAATATTTATTATTATTGATATTATACCTCATAAAATCATTCAAGGGTATTAGTATTATAATCAAAACTATCTAATGAAATGAATATTATACGTTATGAATAAAACATTTAAGGATGTTGGTAGGTTACATTATGATTAAACCGTTTAATAATATTAACAGTGTACATTAGAAATATAATCATTTAATGATATGCATTGTAGTTATAATCATCTAATACTATTAAAGTAAGAAAATAAATATCATAGAATTCGAAATAAATTACCAATATTTGTAGCGACCAATTTTCCCGATCCTTCTCCCTCCGAGGACATTCCTGATTTTATTGTTGCTTCATACGAATGTAATGTAAATTCCATTATTATAAATTTTCTGATCAGATTTATTGATTTGTCTCAGCGAATTCTCAGGATACTAGAATTATTAGTGGTAAATCAATGGTTGCATGATATTTGTTTATGTTATTGGCCCTATTTGTAGGAGGAATGCATATCCTGCCGGATTTGTCGGAATCAGTGAAATGGTCAATGGTCGATTATTGATTTTCGGCGATTATCGATAATCCGAAATTTTATCATATTTACATGATTTGGTAAGTTCTCTGCTTTATGTATTAGTTTTTAACGTTAGTAGTTCCTTTTAGATGTTGTTGGATATCTCGGTTTGGCCTGCCGAGAGTGGTTCTAGTTATATCAGTACAACAGGTTCTGCAAATGGTTAGTACTTTAATTAATTTAATTTCGCACAAATTTGCTGTCGTTATAGGAATTCGGGATTTACTCTTTAGCGAATGTTGGAATAATCATTTTAATGGAATAAATTTTATTACTTTTCTCACTTAATGGAGTTCAATGATGTTCAATTAATTTAATTAATTTGTATTATCTTATGAGATTGTTCCGAAAAATGCATTTACTCGTACTCTAACTTGGTGTTAGGCTATGGTACTGAAATTATTGGGTGAGTGGGGTGCAATTATTATAATCAGGTATTAATTTGGTTTTCCTTCAATTATTTAAGTAAATTATGATTTCTCTTTTCTTTAAATCCATATTAATTATTAATTGAAAAATAATCGTTGGATTACATAGCGGCATTGCGTAGGGCTTGATTTACTGTTTTACGTTATTAGGGGTTTGGAACTATTTATTTAATACTGATCATAAATCTACAACTTTAGAGTTCAGTTGAATTTATCAATTTATTTCATCTTAGATCGAATAGTTTAATTTATCAACGATTTTATTTTATTTCATAACAACGATTTCGTATTAATTTATTTTAATCAACGAATTTATATTAATTTATTCCCCGTGCCCTTACCCTTTAGTAAGCCTTAGGCGCATATTGTGTTTACATTATATTTAATGAGTGCCCACTGGACTACTCAATGTGATGATTTTGAGCCGGTGTAAGATAATTTAGGTCTAATTTACAGAAATGAGAAACGAGGAAGTAGCCAAACGACTTCTTCCTTATTTCTCTTTTCTTCTATACGGAACAATATTGACGTTACGACCCCTGCGTTCCGCACGCTGGGTCTTCACGGGTACAGATCATTGGCGATTTTCCACGCGCTTACACGAGTCTGCACTGTATAATGATTTTATTAACTTGCGATGTGTTGGCTGTGGGCTGGAAAAATTTCGACAGATTAATTTTATTAAATATATAAAACAATTTAAACATTATAAATATTTATTGAAATATATTAAAGTAAAATACAAGTTACCATATCCATTCCAATAAAATTTTCATAAAAATACTTCTCCCCCCACGCCGACGTCCAAGCAGAGCTCTACCGAGGTTGCAAGGATGTGACGTGGAGAGAGAGTTCCAAATAAAACTACTTCTCACCTAAAAAATAAAAGGCTTCACGATAGATTTTCAAACAAAATTCAAAATGACTTTCGATTCAAAAATGGTTTTTGGTTAAGTTTTATGTGAAAATGTATCGGTATTTATACCTATTTTCTGTCCCTAACCTCGCGTGTTAAATTTGATGTAGTAAAACAAAATTCGACTTTGTTATTTTCTAGTGTATTCTAATCTTTAATTTTATTATTTTTCAATTTATTTTAATAATTATTTATTTAGAATTTTTATTGAATTATTTCTAATTCAAATTTTTTGATTTAAGTTTCATTTTCATGAACTTTTATTGATTTATTAATTTTCGGTCGAATTTGTTGGGTTTTCATGTTATATTTGTATCGTGCGAATCTTGTTGCATTTTGTTATTATTTTTATGTTTATTATTTTTTTCTCATATTTGATAGGGTTTAATTGGTGTTTTAATAGGTTTATTTTAAATTTGCTTGTTATGTTTGCATGTGTGTTACCGATCCATTTAAACATTTTTCAAGGCCGTTTGTGTTCTGGCCCAACACAAGGACTCACGTTAAAGTAAGTGAGGATATATTGATGAATTAATATGCTTATAAATTTAACTATTGTCGATGGTTAATTATATAGGTTAGGCTGAGTTCCAAATAATTAATAACGAATAATTTAAGTAAGCCAAAATTATATTTATTACAGAAAAATTTTATTAGGGACTTTGGATTTGCAAATCAATAGCTTTTAAATGATTCATGAGCTTTTCCTCACATTTTTCATCGAAATACGGCATAATATATTTACGTTTCAAGGCTTTACGGTGTCGAGATTTCTCCTTTTCTTGTTTAAATATTGGGCAATCAAAATCTATTGAACGTTTAACAATGGTGATGTTGGCATTTTCCTTTTTCAAAACGACTCTTCGTCTTTGTGAAATATTTCTTGTCTGATTAGGTGGGTTTTCTGAAATTGTAAAAAGCATAGATGGTTCAATTTTTGTATAAGTTTGACTATTATATAATTTCAAAGCTTCCTCTTCACTAGTCGCTTCAGCAATATTTTCACTGACTCTGTTACTCTAAACTGAATTTTAAGATTTTAATTTCTTGTCAAAATGAAAACTTTTATTGATTTTTTAGTATTAAGAACAGATTTTCGACGTTTTATTTTGGGGTCTGCGGTTAGATTTTGTGAAGATTTAAAACATGAATTCGACTCTGATTTATCAGTTATATCAACAATGAACTTTGATTTTCTTTTTGTGACTTCCTTTTTCTAAATGCAAATATATAATAGATTCATATAAATAATACACTACTCATCGCATACTGAAAACCAATTCACTAATCTTTGAGTCAGATACAAATTAAGATAAGCTTTTACTACAAATAATGAATTAAATAAAATAAGAAAATTTTCAATCTCTCCAATGTCAAAAAGCTTTGTGTTTTCCTTTTCATTTGATGCATCCATTTAAATTTAATAATACTTTTTTAAAAATGATTACCGAAAAAAATAACTTAAAATAATTTTTATTAATAAACATTTAATTAAATAAATATTATGTCACTTATAAAGAAATCAGAGGTGAAACACAAAAAGGCCTTATAATAAATAAAATTATTATTTAAATTTTAAAAATTATTGTAAAAATTTCATAGTTTAAAACATAAGTGTACAAAAATTAATACTGACAATTTCATTTGTGTTTGATATTATTATGATATTTAAAAAATCTTAAAATTATTACGGTACAATATACCAAACTATTTTCAGAGCACTGAAAACGAAGATAACTCGAAACAGAATTGGATTTAATTAGGATATTAACTTTTTCACGGTTTTTGCTAAAAATTGATAAAAATTAATTGTTTTAAAATCAAATTTTTTTTCAAATTAATTACAAAAATCCGAAAACTATTGTCAAATGAATTGCTAATATTAGAACTTTTTATATTTTTGGACAGTAATTTTTATTTAACCCAAAAAACATATTTTTCTTAATTTTTCGGCCGAATTTGTGTATTTTTAAAAATTATTTTCTTTATTTTCCACCCAATTTTGTGTATTTCTAAAAATACATTTTTCTTATTTTCCCCTCGAATTTGTGATTAAAACCGTGAAAGGCTTAAAATAATGAATTTATATCCTAAAAAAGATGCGAAAGAATTTTTTTATAAATATCTAAAAGAAGTTTTTGGCCTTCAAACTCGCATTATACACAAATCTTTGATATTGAGACTAGCTCTGATAAACAAAACAAAACATAAAATCTTTGCTCAACTGTCGAACACAAAAGAAAATATGTCTCCACGGAAATGTTGTCAACCGTATATCGTGCAATATATAAGGCTAAAAAATATAAAAAGGAAAAGCAGCAATCCTTTGAACATTGAAACAGCTAAATTCTGATAGATTGAAAAGTAATATTTTAGAATTGAAAATTTTCTCATTTAATCTAACAGATTATTTGCAGTAATAGTTTATTCATTTACTTGTTTTACAATTAATATATGCTTCTACGAAGAAGCCATTAAATTTAAAATATTTTTTTACAATAAACTAAATAGTGTGTATAATATTCTTATATTTTTTTCGTTTATCATTGACTGACTAACTGTAACGTTAATAGAATTTATATAGGAATATATAAAAATTAAATAATATTTTTAATTGTTATTCATTTGCATAATATTAGCAGAAATTGAATTTTTAATAATTAATTCCTGTGTTTATTATTGTGTAGTATCAAGTCTTTTTTATGCAATAGATACATTCCTTAGAAAACAGCATAAAAAACACGACTTAAGTTGTATAGAGATGCGTTCCATAATTTTTAAAAAGCACATAAAACCAAAAAATCATTAAGCGTCGGCGGAGAAATTGAAAAAACATAAAGTTATGTAATAATAAATATGAAGTTTAATCACTTTTTTTGCTTTTAATATTTTAAAAATCTTAAACGGAACCTTATGATTTGAATGATTCGAAACTATCTGGTTGGTTTGGGTTTTAGTCATTTTCTGGACCGAAGGGGGAAAACCACATTACTTCAAAAACGCATAAAAAAGAATTGACTCTATTATAGATCGAATTTTAATAATTTTATACTTTGAATTAATATTGGAAAAATATTATTAAAAATTATAATATAAAAATAGTTTAAAAATATTCAAATTCATAAATAAAATTTAATTAAACTAATCAATAAGAAACGCATATTGTGCTTTTTAAAACAAAAAAAAATTTTGACTAATTTTCGAATGGTATATACGATAATTTTCAGAAAATAACTAGTTGTTTATCAAAAATATTTTATTACACGAGATAAGAGTGGTTTCAATTGTAACAAAAGATGGATTTGAAAAAGAATGGTTTTAGAATAGAAATTTTCTGTAAACTATAAAAGTAGCTAGGTAACGCGATTAATTCCCAATAGCAAATTAACCAAGTAGAATCATCCATTCCATTGTGTTTGTGGAAAAGAAACAGTTTTAATAAACATAGTTTAGCAATGTTGGAAATTTAGATTGGAAAATTCAATAAGGTAATTTTTTTAATTTTTAATGAATAAAAATTGATAATTAAATTAATTAAAATAGTGAAAAATTAATGAAATATTATTTTTTTATCCCATAAATATATTTCTTGCCCCATAAAGATTTGGAAATAGGAAATAACTCAACAAAATCGATGCAGTATGAAATTTTTATTGCAGGTTTATACGAAGGGAAAATGCTGGACTTTGTGAATAATGTATTAGGTTGATGCATAAGTAACGTATTTTTTTTAAGAAACAGAAGTTTATATTTAATATTTTTATAAGATTTATTAAATCAGTCAATTACATAATTTACATTATTTTTAATGACTGTCTCCAAACTTTCTGTCAATTTTTTTAATCCTATTAGAATAGAAACTTTCAGGTTTCGATGCAAAGAATGTGTCTAGTGCTGTTTTAATCTCTCTTGTATTATTTTGTTTCCGTTTAACTAATTTTGTAGAGATAAAAACAAATGAAAATCTGAAGGAGCCAAATCATGGAATAAAGCGGATGCTTAGAAAAGACAAATTTAGCTTCTTCAATTTATGCTGTGTCATCATCTCAGAATGTGTCCATACATTGCCATGGTGATAGATGATACTCTTGCGATTGATTATTTGGGGGTGTTTTTTTAAGAGTTCCAAATTTATTTTTGCAATTATTAGGTTTCAATAACTCGTAAACCTAATAATGCCCTTCATATCCCATCAAAAACAAATTTTTTTGATGAAGTTCTGCCTTAAGTGGCTAACGGGACTTGTCCCGGTTTGACCCAATGTCGCCTACTAGTTTCATTATTATAGGTAACCCATTTTTCATCCCCGGTCACTAATCGATGCAAAAATGGCTCATGCTTTTGTCTAGCATGCAAAGAAAAACCACGTGGAAACTCGACCTAACAGATTTGCGGTTGAAAATTTGTGCGAGATCCACACACGTACTTGGAAACCATTCCAATGTGATGTAGATTGATCGATACCCATCCTCAATGGAATTTCACTGATATTTTGATGGAAATCAGCCTCAATTATAACATTTAGAATAGAATGCATTACATGTTTTTGGTCACCGCAGTTGCATTATAGCCTTTATTGAACTCAAAAAGCAAACAATGCCGAATATGCACTCTTTTCTCTGACATTGTAAAAATTCATCGGTGCTCTGTATAACTCAAGCCCTCGTTTAAACAGTGCAAAGCCATCATTAAAAGCAGATATAACATAAAAATAAGACGTCACTTATGCATCAACTTAATATTTTCTATCCATTGTCAGCTATTTGTGATGATAACTTTATAAAGGAAAAGATGGAATTATTTTATAGATTTTTAATATCTGATAATTATGTGGATACTTGGTGAGTGTGCGCAATTACCAGAAAATGGAACTCACTGTATGCAAAAGACATATTGCGAAAAATATTGAAGATTGTGTAAACTTTACCCGTTAAAAGACCAGAAAATAAATAACGTTTAAGACCAAATGAATTTTCTACACAATAACTTCGGAACAATTAGTTTTGTGAAGTTTTATGTTAATCTTATTTCAATTCTTTATCGACCAGGTATGTTCTCAGTTTATATTGTTTGCTATTACAAAAATATATTGCTTGGATATGTTTACAATATGGTCTTTAAGTTTTCATAGCAACATGGGCTCAAAATTATGAAATATACTCTAACTGATAAGTCTGAATCATGAAGCCATTTTGGAATAAATAGGGTAAGGCTATTGGGTCGGAAATTTGAGTTCCGTTACACGATAACAGTTAAATTATCCTTTTGAGAGGCGGATTCAGCATATTGATAATAAAAATTGATATTGATAAAGGAATGATTATATAAAACACAAAAATTATGGAAGCAGATATAAGTGTCGTTTAAATAAGTGTAGAATTAGAGATTTCGGAAGGAAAACTATTTAATAAGAAAAACAGTGAGTCGGATTACAATTTATAAGCAATATGTAAAACTGTAAAATTATAATTTTAGATAAAAATTTTTAGCCAATTTGTACGTTGAATAATTTATAAATCAATTTCGGGATCGTGGTTTTTCACAAATTGAAATTAAGGCTTGATGTCGTGAATGAATCGCAATAAAGAGCTTATAAATGTATTTAAAATCGTATTGGCAAGGAATTAGGTTAAAATAAGTTTCCGTATGTTTTTATTATTACTTTTAGAAACAATTTAAATTGTTAATTAGACATATAATAATATGAATCAATAAATCACAGAGATTCTGAAACTTTTAAGTTGCGGTACCCGTTTAAGAGCCACTAGAATTAAGCTATTGAACAAATCGAGCGTAACTATTAATTACAACAATTTATATATAATAAATAGGAATATTTAGCCGTCATTCGGTTAAATAAAATTGATAATACAAAACCTAAAAATATATAAACTAATAAATTATTAGAGAATCAATATTTAGCAATGAATATTAAAAAAATGATGCATAAAATAATTTTCAATGAAATATAAACATTATTTGACATTTAAAGATAAAAAATTTTAATACAAATATATTATTAAAGTTTTAGAAATACGAAACTAAAAGATATCTCAAATTTACTTTGACAATGCAGAAAAATAACAAAAATTTATGAGGCTAATAAAAAATTACTTTCAAAATAGGTTTCTTTAATTTGTGACAATCATATACTCTGGTAGAAGTTTCTGTAGATTTTTTATAAGAATTCATATTTAAATTAAGGTTTTCTTCGTTTAACAACTAAATTTAGAATTAAGGTGTTATTGTTAATTCAAAAATGTAAATTTGAACCGAAACATTATAAAAATTACCCCAATATTTAATTTAGGATTTTCTTTATTCGAACGTGGTCTAAGTTTCTAAATGAAATAATATTAAAGAAGTATATAAAATATTTTTAAATAAACCATAATCTTTAATTTATGAAAGTAATAAAATTATGTTCAGATTAGTTTCAAATAAAATAATTTTTTCAAAGTATTATATAAACAACTTTTGCTTTGTTCTAAAAATATTAGTTTGAAATCTGAAATTTATAATAAATCTAAGATAATATCTGAAAAATTGGATATTTTTAAAATATTTTATAAAAATCTAATGTTTCAAAAATTTACAGAATCTCATAAGTTCACAAATTATGTTGAAATATAATTGGTTTTAAAATTGACGAATAGAATTGTGAAATAAAATTACCTCTGTATTTTCCAAGAATATAATGGGATTTTAAAATTCTCAAGGAAAAAGGTAAGGCATATTTATTCCATTAATTTAAAACGGAAAAATATCTTTGAACTTTTTTATTTAACAATTACAGCTTTATTATTCCTGCTTATTCTTACAATGCAAAATTTTAATAAGTACAGTAGAAACCTTATCCAACATAACAGGTGTATGCAATTTTTCTATGAAAGTAGAAGATATAATAATTATGATTCATAATTTCTGACCTAGGTATTTTTTAGAGAAAATCCACAAAATTAAAATTGTCTACTGATTTTATTTTTTAAAGTTTCAAAATATTCAACTTTTTTGTCACATTTTTAATATTTCTCGTGCCATTCATTATTTCGTTTTTAAACGCACGATCCCAATTTAATTATTAATGAATGTAATTTAATTAATTTCTCATTTTTATTTTTAGCTTAATTGTCAATCTCAGATCACTTATTTCTTCATGTTTTCTAAATACAGAGAATTTCACTTTAATTTTACAGTCAGAGGCACATTAAGATCTTTCAGGAAACCCCGGGAACTAAACTATAAAATAGACCACTGCAAAAATTTAATTAATTATTTGAGGGAAATAAAATGATTCAAGCTAGTTTTTTAGAAAATTTTTCGGAGAAAAGTTTTGTTCGTAAAAATTTATTTACATAACATACTCAATATTTAATCATTTCAACTAAATTTTCTACTATATTAATCAATAGTTTTTAATGATTTTCTGAAACTTCCCTTGAGCAAATTTTATAATAATTTTTTCGTAATTTATTTAAGTTCTTTTTATTTTTCCAACGACTTTTTGTCCATTTATAAGGTTATATGAAATCATTTCTTCAGTGAAATGGCATCGCCATAATGCAATTTCTTTTCAATAATTGAGATGATTTGATTGGTTAATAATTAGTTTATAATTTTCATCTCCTAACTCAGAGTTGACTAAATAATTAGCAGGTGACTCAAGGCTAGCATATTCTTTCTCAGGTAGCATGATTTCAGCTTCCTCGTTTACGAATTCAACTTCATTTTTAAAAATTTGGGTAATTCATCCTGAGCTCTTACTCAATATGTGTTTTAAATGGGGTTAAAAATTTTAATAACGAGCCATTCGGTTGCCAAATTGCATGTCCTTTTTTCTTTTTTAAATCATAGTGTATTGGGAGTACTATTTTCTTAAAATGAAATACATTTAATAAATTAATCATTAATTGAAAATAAATTTAAAATTTTTGCTACTTTTGATTTACCATAATTATTAGTACTTGCTCGTTAATATTGCAGTAAGAGCTCACGTTGGGACTGCATAACGGGGTCGAATATCCATGGGCAGTTAAGCCTCCTTTCTTGGAACCTACTTCCCAATCGATTTTATCTTTTTTACTTTTGTATTTCAACAACAGAAAGATTTAGTCTGATTTGGAAAGACGTTTAAGTGTTGGTTTTAAGGTATCAAAAAATATACGTAAAAAACTATTGTATATAAGTCGATGCCGAATATAGAAAAGTTAGTCTTTTAACTGACTAAGTTCTAGTGTAACTTAAGCATTAAGTTACGTTATTTTTATTCTTTACTGTTATCATCATCAAGTATGCCGGATCTTAATTTATTGTTATACCCACGTAATTGTTAGTATCGATTTTATTATTTGTGATTCAAAATACATTTTAATTTAAATTGGGGGGGGGGGTTGTTTTATTGTTTGTGATTTTTATTATAATATTATATCGACATTCAGACATATTGTTGATTTCTCTTTGGTTTTGTTTGACTGTGAGCCTCACAGTGTGAGGTGTAGTAAAACTGAAGCCTCGTTCCATATGATTTTCATCAAATCTTTTGTCAAATCTTTTTCCACCTAATTCATATAATAAATTGCATAACATAGCACACAACCTTTATTCAAACCATTATGTTAAACCTTTTAGATCTAAATTTTTTGAATAAATTTTTGGAAGTATAAAAAATAAGTCACCAGAAAAGCAAAATTAGTACTGATGAAGTTAATTTTTTGTTTTCCAATAGATTTCAAAATTTTAACTAAGATTTTGAAAAAAATTTAAGTATCTAAAAATATCAGTACTTTACTTTTTATAGAATTTTTGTGTGTGCGACCGCGCAGTCACGCACTCTAAAGGGAACATTAGTTTTACTGCTTAGTTTTAAAACCCTATATAAAAAGAGCAGTGAGATCAGAATGTTTATGTCTCGGCCTACCGATCCATCTGTGATTATAGTTACATTTTGAGTGAGTTTCTATTTGCTTATAATTAAATTTTTGAAGCAATAAATTCTCATGAAACTTTCCAGTTCATAATACATACAAAATTCTATATCAAGTAATAAAAAAGATATATAAAAATAATCAAGCCACCCCGAATAATAGTGAAAGAATAATATTTTTACAGTTTTATTAGTATGATATTTTATTATTCATAGATTTTATCATCACTAAAAAATTATAATAGCTTTTGTTACTGAAAGCTTATTTTCCCCACAAGTTATATATCTAGTTTCAAATGCCCTGCTTGTAGCCGTTTTAAATTTTACTCTAGAAAATTATTATTATTTTTATTATTTTTTTTTTTTATTATTATTATTTTTTTTTTATTATTATTATTATTATTATTATTATTATTATTATTATTATTATTATTATTATTATTATTATTATTATTATTATTATTATTATTATTATTATTATTATTATTATTATTATTATTATTATTATTATTATTTTATATTATATTGCAATAGCAGACGTACCATTTTTATAACTTGTTTTTTATTGAAACTTTTTTATTTTCTGCAGATTTACTCGGAAATAATACTTCCACAGCCAATATCTTTACATCAATACCATTTGATAAGAGCCTCTGAACGTATGATGTGAACCAAATTTTAACCTAAGATTAGATAATAACATCCAAGGGTCCTAGAAATAAAGAAATTCTGAATTGCAGAGATGTTTTATGAAATATTTCAATTAATACGAGAATCGGGATAATCTCGAAATACAAGCGTATAATCGGTTGGCATCAACTTGTATCATGAAATTTCACAATTTGTAAAAAGTGTTGCCTCGTTCTTATATGGTTTTTGCACCAATCTTGATCCTTAGTTAGCAAATTTTCTGCCTCAAGAACAGAAACTTCTTCAATTGTTGGTCTGCCAGTTTTCTTTCAGTTCTTCGATTTACTTTATATCAGGATTTTATGCACAAATTTGAGATAAAATCTTTTTTCTATTTTTTCTAGATATCTTCTGCTTTTCTTAGTCATATTTCTTCTTTTCAGTTTTTTCCAATCTCTTCAACTTTTACTTTCTTTTCTTTAAGTTCCTTTTCATTGTCTAAACTTAAAACACCTCTATTTTTCGCTTAAACAAGCCAATCAAGTCACTCTTGATGATGTTTATCTGACCCTTGAAGTTGCATTTAGTTTTTGATTTGTACGCGACAAATTTTGTTTTATATTACACATTGCAATATATTACATTTTACACTCTAGATAAACTTATTCCTGTATAAATTTTATCCTTAATAATATTTACCTACAAAACTTTATGTATCTTCGTAACATTGTACAGAAAACATAGAGACTAATACGAAAACAATGTAAATTAAAAATACATTATTTTTAATGTTTGAAAAATGTCATATAACAAAAGCAAATTGCTTTATTTGTGTGAATTCCTGTAGGTAAGATGAAAAAAATAAATATGCGAAAGATAATTTTTAATAACGAGAAAAAAATTTAGGAACATTTTATTCAAAATGAGTGAAACAATTTCATTTATTGTTTTAAATAGATATTTAAAAGATTTGCAATTCAATAAATTTTAAAATGTTGATAAGTTCTATCGGCAAAATTTTTTAGTTTTGTAGAAAGAAATAGTTAAAACACTTGATTACATATAAAGATTTATTAAACAAACATAACAAGATCACTTATTTAAATATTAGTGTATATTGCACAATTTCTAACACATTGTATTATGTTACGCAATATACACTAAACTGATTAACATTTGGTCTTTGACCTTTAATGTAATATTAATTCTCTCCTCTTCTTAAAATTGATGCCATCGCTTTAACCATTCGATTCGTCAGTGCCTCGTTGTATTTGGATATTGCAATTCGACCTGATGTTCTGAAATAAATCTAAGAATTTTATAAGGACTATCATATTGAATATCATTTTTGTTTCTTCTATGTGGTTCTCGGCGTACTAGTACCTCCTCAACCACTTCAAAATTTCGTTTGATTATTTTGTCGTCCTCGAATTCCCTCATCTTTTGAACAGCTTGTTTGGAATTCATTTGAGTTTTCTCCGAAATATCTTGTACTTGATTTTGGAATCTAGAAATAGTATGCAATGTTATTTTCCGTCCATATGCTATCTCAAATGGTGAATATTTCGTAGCACTTTGATAAGTGACGTTTATACTGAATTCAATTCGAGGCAGCAGTTCGTGCCACGGTTTTTTATCACAGCCCCCTCTCATCGTTGCCACAAGTAAATCTCTCATTGTTCTGATAGCTCTTTCTACTAAGCCATTCGACTGATGTTGATACGGCTCAGCGAATTCTTGTCTTATTCCCAGTTGTCCTAATTTATCCTTTAAATATTTGTTTTGAAAATTTCGCCCTCTGTCCGTCAATATATTCTAAGGTTTACCGTATTTGTAAATCCAATTGTTCATTAGTGTCTTCCAAATAGTTTTTGCATCTTGGTTTGGTGTGGCAGTTAGACTAACTAATTTGCTAAACCTATCAATAATAACGATAGCATACTTTTTATAGGTTGAAGTTCTCTCCATGACAGCAACATCCATAACAATCTGTTCTAAAAATTCAGAACTTTCGCGTGGAATTAAAATTTCCTTTGTCTTTCCTTGATCTATTTTTCTTTTTACACACGTCACACATCGTTTTACTATATCTTTAATAGTTTCTTGCATTTTTGGCCAAAAGAAATTTCCTTCTAGGTAGTGAAACAGTTTCTTTATTCATACATGACATAAATCTTCGTGTATTTTAATCACTAATTTAGATTGATAGTTTTTTGTGATTACCACTAGATCTATCTTATCCATTTCTATTACAAGCATATCATCTGATATCTTTAATCGATCTTTATATTTAAATTAAAAACTGTTTTGAAACCATTCATTTTGCGTCTATCTCATTCCTAAGAATTTCCATCACTTCCTTGAACAATTTATCTTTCTTCTGTACCTCCATAATCTCTATCATTGTCTGTGTTTTTTGAATAAAATTGATATATCTTACTTTTTATTTTTCTTGTTTATGTTGTACATATGCTGTCTGACATTGTGTGCACAAACTTCCCCCGATTCTTGATAATCCATCTGCATTTGCATGCTCTTCACCTTTTCGGTATTTCAATTGGAAATTGTATTCCGATAGATTAGCCATTCATGTCTGAAATTGTGAACTTATTGGTTTTTTGTCGTGTTCATAAATAGCAAAGCCTTATGATCGGTCCGGGCCACAAATTCTTTCCCGTATAAATACTGTCTAAAATATAAAAAACATATTCATGCAACGTATGCTGTTGAATCTAGAAATAAAATTTCATTTTATTTTGTTTGTAAAATTTACTTTTTAGTTTGTATGTTGTTTATTCGAGTTAGTATGTATTTAGTATTTTTGGCGGAATTGTAAATTTAAAATTTGGTTTGAATTGTGGTCAAGGTTGGATGATTTGTAGTTTGAATTATTTTTAATAAATTAAATTGCTAACAATAAAACGAATTTGTCTTAAAAAGAAAACATATTTTAAAAAGGTTTCATATGATCGATGATCTAGTAGTGATTCGGAATCAGAATATTTTTCAGCGGAAATTATGCAAAGTGATATGTATATAGAAAATGTTTTAAAAAATCCTCTTGATTATGATTCTCATTGCAAGTTTATTAATGCACTAAAATATTCAGAAAAGATGATTGAAGCAAGAGAGTCAAGAGAAACTATGCATATTTATTATCCATTGTCCCCTAAAATGTGGATTGGTTGGATCAATGAAGTAAAGTCTATTAATTCAGACAAAGATTTCATACGTGCTCTATTAATTCATGCAATTGAAGATTATAGAAGTGTCAATGTATGGTTTTAATATTGCCAATTTATGTTGGAATATTTAACTGATAAAGAAGAAATTAGACAATGTTTTGAAGTTGCTATTGCTCAAGTTGGGACTCATTTAAGCAAAAGATACTTAATATGGGGGACTTATCGTATTTATGAAAAGTCACTTTTTGTAGATGATGGTAGTAATGAACAAAAGGAACGAATATATAAATTATATTTAAGACAATTATCTCTCTCTTTACAAAGTAATGATGAAACATTAAAAGAATTTCATGAGTCTAATCAAGAGAATAAGGAATAGGAAAATCAAATCCAACAGAATGCAATAACTATTTCTGAAACATCTTCTTTTATTTGGCTAAAAACTGATCCAATAGCTTCAAAACTAGCATCAGTATCTAAAATAAATTTCAGACCTATTCGAGGGAAATCAAGAATAAGAGTTTGTGTTAAAGCATCTTTAAGTTGACTAAAGCTTTTTTCACAATTTTCTGACCATTTGATTGTTTTATCAGAGACTGAAGCTGCTACATGAAGGTGCTGCTATTTTTGCATAATCTTTGACAAATTGTCTACAGTGTTGGGATTTTTATGTAGAAAGTCGGTGCTTAGGTCTGGCTTTTTGGTGTCCTTCTTTAATCGATTCAATTAACCCAAAACAATAAGGTTTATTTCCAATTTATATATCACAAATTTATTCACAACTTTCACAAAAATCGATTCAATTCACAATACTCTACACAATTACTCGGCACGATTTCACAAAATTCAATGCTTAGGGATACGTCTTCCAAAGGGAAATGTACCTGTCTGGTACGCAATTTATTTGACTGGTTGATTTATCTTCAAGTTTATTACCTTCTTTATTCTGCTCTCTGAAATATTCTCTTAGACCAACTAGCAATTTTGTTGATCTGCCTTTTCTTTTTATACTCATTTCGCAACTCGAATCACCAGCAAACTAAATTGGTTTTGGCATTTTGACATCTCATCCAAAACCAAATTAGTTATTTCTGGGCTCCTGGGGTTTTCATTTGTTTACAATAATTATTTTGGTGGCCGGTTTCTCTTTGATTCCGGGTTTCCTTCGTCAACCATTTCCGTTTTCCTTAATTAGAAAATTTGTTGACGTTCCGGGTTTTCTGTTGGCTCGGGTTTCTCATTAGCCAATTAATTTTTAATTAATTTCTATTTTTATTAAATATTTCCTTCTGGAGAACCATAATCGATTTAATTTTATTATATCTGGATTCTTCTTGTCATTTGGCATCCGTCCATACCCGTTTCCCCTGATAAATATTTATTTTCAAATTTTAATTGATTTTGCCTTTTTAATTATTATTTCGAATATCAATGTTTTTATTGATTTTCGATTTTTACTTTTGTGAATTTTGTTAACCCAAACAATAGTAATTCGCCAGACACAGAAATGATCGAACTTGTTTTGCACACTGCGGTTTTGTCGCTTCAGTAATTGACTTGATCTTCTCGGAATTTGTCTGTATTCCGTATTCACTGATGGTATAGTCAAGAAATTTTCATTTGGTTTTGTAAATTTAGCACTTCTCCGGATTTATTCTTAGCCCTGGTTTCTGTATTCTGTTAAACACTTCTCGTAATCTCTCATTATGTTCAGATTGATTCTTGTCATATACAAGAATATTGTCTAAATCAGAGTTCTTCAACCTGTGTTCCGCGGAACCTTTGGGTTCCGCTCAATTTTTTAAGGGTTCCACGTGAAAATTACGAAAAATATAAATTTCATATGTTATTGAAATTTTATATGTTATTGCAGGATCTATCAGTAGACGAATTAGGTGAAAGATACTCATATTTAAAGTTCGTTCTTTTATATATTAATAAAGTAGAAAAAATGACCAATAGGAACAAAACTATAATTTACATGATATTATTGTTATTAAAAATAATGAACTCGATGAAAGTGTTAAAAAGTGTTTGTTGCAGCATTTGTTAGATTTGCAAAAAACTTATTTGGATTATTTTCCTCCTCAGGTAGGAAATTTTAATTGGGTTGAAAACCCATTTATTGAGTATTGTGATACATTCCAAATACCCATGAAAGAAATTGGACAATTTAAAGACATTTCATGTGACTTATCATTGAAATCAAAATTGATTACAGGCGGCGATATTTTAAAGTTTTGGCTTCAAATTTATAAGCAGTACCCTGAACTTGCAAAACGAGCAATTATTCATTTAATGCCGTTTGTCACAACTTATATTTGTGAAAATACTTTTTCACTTTATATTTCCACAAAAACCAAGTACCGAAACAGACTAGATGCAGAAAATGATATGCGATTGCAAATAATATCAATAATTCCAAATTTCGATGATATTTGTAACGGAAAACAGGCACAACCTAGTCACTAGTGAATTTTTTTATAATAGAAAATGAACTATAAATGAATTTTAATTTAATAAATGTATTTTAATTTTTAATAAATGAATTTTAATTTTTAATCAAACATTTTTTAACTTCATGAAGGGTCACCAAAAATAGGGTTTCTTGAAAAATATTAACAGCAGGAAGGGTTCCGAAGGTTGTGAAAGGTTGAAGACCACTGGTCTAAATAAACAATTACTCCATTAAACAATATACCCTCTAACATTGTATGCTTTAGTCGCTGAAATGTTGCTGGAGCAGTTGATAATCCAAATGGAAGTCTGTTAAAATATTATTGACCTTCTTTGGAACTAAAAGCCGTTTTCTCTTGCGCTTTTTCTGCTAATGCAACTTGATAGTATGCTTGTCCCAAATATAAAGAAAAAAAAATTTAGATCCTGATAGGTTATCAAGTAATTGAGATATATTGGCCATAGGAAAAGATTCCCTTTCTGTGATCTTATTCAACTTTCGATAGTCTACGCACATTCTTATTGTTCCGTTTTTCTTTCCAACTACTACCAATGGTGAGCTCCATGGACTTTTACATCGTCATATAACTCCAGTTTTGTGAACTCTTTTATCATATCATCAGTTTTCTGCTCAAGGTGCATCGGTTGTCGTCTTATAAACTGCATTGTTGGATTCCCAGATGTCTTAATTTCATGTTCGACGATTCTTGTGAATCCTAAATCAAATCTAGCTGCTATAAGTATTGACTCAAATTCATCTAATAATTTGTTAATTGTTGGCATTCCATTTTTTCCTACATTCATTTTTCACTTTTTGTCTTCTTTCGTTATCAATGTAATTACTAATCTTTATTTCGGATTCAATGTTGTTAATTTCCATTAATTGTACTCCAAATGCTTTCAAAGTATCTACTCCACTAATAAACCCTGGAAATATATTTTTAATAACAATTGTTCTAACAATCCTCATTTTATTGTGCCAATAAACATTTGCTTCTGTGCATCCCAGTGGTTTTTGACTTTCTGGAAAAACTCCACATATTTTGATTTCACTACTGCTCAACTTTGGACTGCCAATTTTATTCCACGTTTCCTCATTCATCACTGTAATCGAAGCTCCGGAATCCCATAAAATCTCATACTTAACATTATTTATCATCATCTTGCTCCATTCTGTTTCATCTTATATTGCATATCTCATTTCTTCTGCTCTGCCATTCTGATTTCTATTCTTTACAACCCATTGACAAAATGTATGCAATAGAGTTCCTCGTGTTTTTTTCATTTTCCACATCATGAATTGCATTATCATTAATCGATTTTCGGGTTTCTGTATTATCAGAGTAATTCCTTTCATTTTCTTTATCATGCACACAAGCAATTATTTTCTTCTTCTCATAGCTATACTGTTCTTTCTTTCTTAATAAATAACAATCATGAAAATTATGTCCTCCTTTACCACATATTAAACATTTAACTTTTTGGGCATTCTAATCTTCTATATCCATATTCTCCAGAGCAAAAACATTGACCTGACTGTAATTCACCATTTCTTGGTTCAGAAACGCCTCTAAATCGATTATATAATCTTTTTGGTTATAAGAATAATCCGGTAAAATCTCTCTTCTGAAATTGCCTTAAGTTTTTGAATGCATTGAATTAGTTCTATTTGTTTCTCTCGTAAACGTTTCTGGATTCCTTCTTCTCGTTGCTTCTGCGTAGCTGCTCTTCTTTATTACCATAATATCTTCAGTATTTTCATTTGATTTCACTTTTTCGTAAATTTTTTCCAGTTGATTACGTTCATCTGTGGTCATAGTTGGTTTTGTTGTTAGCGCATCTTTTAATCTACTGTATCTGACTCGTCCAGTTAATAATTTCATTGGCAATTTCATCTACCTTCATTCCTGAATTGATAACTTCATCCACTAGTTTTAATACCCTGATTTCAAATGTCGCGTATCTCTCGATTTCATCTTGCCAGATTGCAGCAAGTTCCTTAATCTTGTCTATAATAGTTAATTTGATGGTAAATGTTTCAATAAACAATTCTTTAGCTATCTTATCGGTTGTTTTTTCTGTTTTTTGAAAATTTCCCACAGCGTAGCTGCTTCATCGTAAAGGATAAAATTTCAACCGATCCAATCATCAATTGCTTGTATCCATTTTAAGGTTTTTTGGTACATCTGCCATCGTATCTTCTAATTTCCATATCCCGGAGTTCTTGAGCTCATTTGGCAGTGCACCTCTTGCAGATTTCTACCATCCTCCTTGGGTCGTCATTGTGTGAACATTTTCGGCCTAGTCTCCAGTTAAAACACTTGATTCCATCTAAAGATTTATTAAACAAACATAAAAAGGTCAGTCAGTTAAATATTAGTATATATTGCGCAATAACTAAAACATTGTATTATGTTACGCAATATACACTAAACTGATTAACATTTGGTCTTTGACCTTAAATGTAATATCATTACTGAAATAATATTAATTTATTATCCAATGATGTTTGTTAAAAATGCTTAAAGAAAAAGAAAGTCGTTTGTTATAGCTGAAAGCAGTGACGAACCCCAAGATTTAAGCTTGGGGGGTGAAATTGATCAATGTTAAAAGTTAACACGAAAAATTAGAAAAATAGTATTTTTCACAAGTAAATGTATCAAATATGTTTATTTGGAGGGGCAAATGCCCCTCATGCCCCTCTTAGATACGTCCTTGCCCAAAAGAACTAGACTTTCCATCAAAATAAAAAAGTTCAATTAAAGCTAAGCATTAAAGAGACTAATGGTATATAAACAGTATTTAAAAGTCTTTAGTAAACGAGTTAAATGTGGTGTAAATATTGTTTGTTTAATGAAGCAAAATTTTGTCAGTAAGTTTAATAAAGTTTCTAATATGCTTATTTCTATTGGTTTTCTCTATTAAATGTCTGAATTTTCTTGCATATAATATAAAAAAAAACTATTGAGGAATAACTAAAACATTTTATAAAAAGATTTACCTAACGAAATCTGGAACATGTTTTTATTTCAGAATGTCTGTGGGATATTCAGTGACCAAAGTTTCATGAATCAAGAGGGTTACTGTCATAATAACAGCGGCAAATTCGATGATAAATATCTACAAAAAATATTTTTGTATTTTACTCAATTTCTTGAAAGAACCAAATAGTTTCTCCATCTAATTAATTCTGTAGGCCAATTATCCATATTTGGGGACGTTTTAATAATAACTATGCAATATCAATTATTTAGGTTTTTAAAAATTTGATTAAGATGTGTTTTCATATTTCGATGTTGATGATATAATAAAAAACAATTTTTAGTTTCAGGTTTCATTGAAAATACATTTCGAAATTTAACAATGCCTATATTTTAAAAATGAATAACTTAACATGTTACGAAACACACAAATTTAACTGTGCGTTGAAAATACCATTTCAAAATATTATAATTTTGTCATGTGGTAGACAAATTAGATAGAAAAAATAAACATGTCAACATTATTTCAGCTAAAACAACAGTTTTAAAATATATTTTTAAATATTTCAATGTTGTAAAAAATCAAAAAAAATACAAATTTATTTATGATTGAAATTTAAGGGCATGCGCAGAAAAAAATTTCGGGCGGGATTTTCAAAGTAAGTTTTCAATAAACGGTTTTATTGATTTTTTATACATATTTATTGCACATGTAAATTATAAACTATAAAAGTTTTATAATCTTATATGACTACAGCATTTTTTAAAAATAAATTAGTAATACTTTGACATATCATTATTAGTCCACATTAAGTTGAAAATTGACATTTAAATCTTATTTACTTTAATAATAACCACTAGACCAGTGGTGACCAACCCAAATCAATCAAAGGGGCAAATTTTCCGAAAAATAATTATCGCGGGCCACAATAAATTCATTCAGTATTTTCAGTAAATTTATTCATTGTTTTCAGTAAATAGTACACAGTAAATAGTATGCAGTAAACAGTACATAGTATTTAAACAATTTTAATGCGATTGCTGCTTCTCAATTTCCTCCGAGAGTTTGGACAAGTTGATCTCACATCTTGTTGAATAAATTCTCAACTGATCACTAAGATGTTTGTCGGTCAATTGTGTGCGACCTTTGCTCTTGATGCGTTTTATTGTTGAGAATAATGCTTCGCAACTATATGTAGTAGGGAAAACACTAATTATCTTCAAAGCAAGAGTATTGAGATTCGGGAAACTTTCAGTTGTAACAAACGTTTTGTAAAACTCAATTTGAGGTATTTCTTTGAACCAATGTTTCAAGTCTTCATGAGCTTGAAGATCAATAAATTCCATTTGATACTCAAATGGGGTTTCGTCAGCCTTCACATGGAATGGTGTTAAAAATAAAGCTAATTCTGTATTAAATTTATAGAATACAGCGAATCTACGTTGGAATTCAAATTTCAGTTCCCGAAGAATATCTGCATAACGACGAAAAAGTTTTTTTGGCTATTGAAATAAATATAACTCGTTTTTACGATTCAAGTAAACTTAGAATCAATTTTTTAAATTTAAAGTATGCTTAATTCGATTATAAATTCTAAAAAAGCCAAATATTGAGCTGATGTTTAGAATTGCTTCGCGGGCCACTGGTTGGCCATGACTACATTAGACGTTCTACTGCCATAGACCATAAGTAAACCATCATTTAAGTTGTTTATTTTTATTTTGCTATAAAAATCGCAATACTTTGAAATAAAATAGGGTTAGATAAATGGAGAAAATAGTTTTTAATATCTATTGAAATTTATTTGAAAACCCCTCTTAAAAAACTGTAAACTATAAGAATATTGATAAATTTACCGCCTTTTTCTTTTAAAAGTAATTCAGTATAGAAAAATTGAATTACTGGTATAAGGTAAGAAATGAATGTTTCAGTGATTTTAAAATATTAAAAATTTTAAAAAATCACGGAGCACAAATCACATACGCTACTTAACTGGCGCTTTCTGTACGATGTACATTGACTATCAAACCCAAGAACACGAATTTAGATTTTTTATTTACCAAATTATTTAACAATATTCAATTAAATTAACCAAATTAAATTTACCGGTAAATTATAAAAATTTACCTTCATAGTGTGAAATAAAATTACAGTTTACAGTATGTTTTAATTTTATTTAGTACAATTTTCACCCAACACAAACACTAGTTTTTAATTTTTGTTCTTTTTGAAATTTCGGGGGGATTCATCTCCCTAACGCCCCCTGCGTACTCCCTTGTTGAAATCACGTATTTTTCATTAATATATATAATAAACACACACACACATCTATATATATAAATATATATATATATATATATAAATATATATATATATATATATATATATATATATATATATATATATATATATATATATATATATTATTCGTCGTTAAATGCTATCTTTTGAGATCAAAAGGCGATATGTTAAACGTTTACTTGATATATTTAAAATGTCATAAACAATTTGATTACAAAAACGACATAATTGTAAATTACAAATATTAAAATTACAAAATTCTCTTATAATTAATAATAAAAGTTTACAATTCCTATTTGATACATAATTATATTTTATTATAAAATTTATTGTTGTTTTACCTTTTGAATAAGATGTTATTTTCAAATTTATTTTTTTCAAACATGTCATTCAAATATTTAACAGTGTGATATAACTCAAAACAATTGTTTTTGCCCAACCCTATGTCACATTTAACATATTGATTTCTGTAATTATTTTTTGCATATTTTCCCTGTTGTAATTCAATGTCATTTATTTAAAATTAATTTGAAAAATCACTCAAACTATAATGATAAATTTCAATTTTCCGTAAATACTTGTTTTCAATATAAAAATATGGCTTATTTATAAATGGAGCTCAAATTCAGTTAAATTACTAAAAATGTAAAAATATCTTTAAAATCATTAAAAAATATTAAAAACTACTACTAACATTTAATTATATAAAAAGTAATGAAATATATAAAAAATGAATAAATGAAATTTAGAAATAAAATGCAGTTAAATTATTTTTATATGATGAACACATTTAAATGGCCTTATTGACAAAATTTATCCAAATTATAAAATGGCGGATTGGTAATAATTAATTAAGTAAGCAAATAAAATAAAAACGGAAAAATAATTATACAAAATGATTTGTGTTGATTACAAGTAGATTTTCTCTACATCGTTTTCACTGTTTTTTTAATATGAAAAATGAATTTAAATTTAAAATCAAATGAAAAATCATTTGAAATAATTTGTAATAAAATTAAGAAATATGTCTATAAGAAGCTATAACATTCAATTCATCTGTCATCAAATAAGTTACTAAGACTAAATAAATCCAAAATTATATTTCATTAAATCTGCTTATTTAAACAAATATTCTTGGGACATTTTCTTTTTATAAATTTTAATTTCAACCAAATATCAACAAACGATCAACATACCACATTCATACTTGAATTCTTATTTTATTAAAAAATATTTTATTTCAAAAATTAAAATTAAATTATTCATTTTAATTTTAAACCATTTTAATTCTAATATATTTTAAATAATTTAAGTTTCAATTTTAATTTTACAAAATTTAATCATGAAATAATTTTACTTTATTATTTTAATTTTAACTCCTCACAATGTCAAAACCAAATCATAGGCGTCGTGCTCTAAGAAATTTTATAGGACCCTAAAGACAATTCTTCGACTTAATGTATTTTATAATATTTAGAGGCTGCTTGAAAGTCTCAAAGGCTTTATAAATTCGTTAAAATTGTTGTCTGTTCCTTTTATACTTCTGGGTTGCAATTAACTTAGATTAAGGTTGAAAAACAACTTTTTACTGGTCTAACGATTTATTATCTATTTTGCAAATCCTGGGAAACCAATTACACTGACGTTCAGCTCGGCGGCCCTTGATTAACGGATTCTTTGGCAAATAATTTATTTAATTAATTAGTTTGTTTTTGGGCTTCTGATCCTTTAATATGCCCTTGATCAATCTAATAGTATTTTATTCATCTTCAAAATCAAATTTGCTACCAATTACCACTTTTCCCACGAAAAATATTGATTTTTACTTTTTTCAAAATTTTGATTAATTTTAATTGATTTTGATAATTTTTAAGTTTTATATTTTTATGTTTTATTATAACAACAACAAAATTGTTTTACAACCAGGATTATTTTGATAGGAAGATGATCTAAGATATGATAACTCTAAAAAATATGTTTACTATGAATTGTTAATTAATATATATTTAATAATTTTAAATTTAATACAACGAACCTATTTTCCATACTGTAATAATAATAATAATAATAATAATAATAATACTATGAGTGTAAATTAATAATTTATAGTATAATCTTAATTACGACTAACGAGATGTTCGCTTAGGTGAATGTATAAAAGAGACATCTTGAATTAGATATGTATTATTTGACCAATTAAGTTTGTCATTATAAGAAAATTTAAACTCTTCTTCATGAAAAACAATTTTTTTCTTTTTTATTGATTTATTAAATTAGTAATATAGTTTATTAATGTGAGTATATTTTGTAAAATTATTTACTTGAAAAATAAACTTCAAATGTGAATAAAAGAAATTTTTTAGCAAAATTTAAATATAAATAATGTTTTAATTTTCTTATAATAATGACTAATTTATGCAATTTTTTAAGATTTAATTAAATAATAATTCAATATTTATTTTCAACAAACATAAACCTTATTGATTCTCTTTTTGGTATAATTAAAATATTTATTTTATATATATTAATATTTATTCAAAATTCAAGTATTTTATAATAATATGGAGTTAGTGTCTTTATTTTAATCCATTGTTAGAATATCTTTTTAAGCTCGGTTTCGGGTATTTATTCACATATCCTTGCAATTTCTTTTGCTGAACTTTGAATACTTATATGAATGTCGAGACACTTAAAGAACAAGAAATTAAAGGAGCAAGGTCTAGGAAGTTATAGTGAATATCCACCTTTACAGAAAAGTTACAATAAATTCAGCAACATTAGGTCACACATGGTCATGATGGAATTTTAGAATTATGAAACCCATGTTCAGTCTTCACATTTATATGGATTGAAATAATGACTTCAAACACTCTTATATGTACTATTCCGAAGGGGTAACGGTTCCTGGTAATATGTTACTAGAATTATACCGATGATCCAAAACATGAACCAATTGTTATTTTTAGCTTGAATTATATTGTGAATTATATTTTATTACTCTTAGTTATGTAAATTTACGGAAATAGATGAAGAATGCTTTGGGACAGACGATATATAGGGTTTATTTTAATTTATTTTTCCTTTTAATCTGTACTTCAACTTTTGATATTTTATTTTTTTGTTCTCTGTTTTATTTATCTATGATATTATTCATTGTTTAGATATTTAACCTATTTCCATTTAGTGTTTTTCGTTATTCAACGTTAGGCTTTTTAAGATATTCGCTGCCTCCTATTCTTCACTATCACGTTTGACACTATTCATCCTGTTTCATATAATTTTTTTATTTTGCTTCTTACTGTTTTTGTTGAAATTCATTTTTCTCTGATATTTTTCGAATTCTTTCTATTCCGTCATCAATTTTGTCTTAATTAAAATTTTGATTTAATTTTGACACATTTTATTTGTTTTATGAAATTATGTTGCTGTTTATTCTGATATTTGTTATATATCCCCGACCGAGGGTGCACTGATAAAATTGTTTGTTATTTCATATTTTTTTATTGCTTTTAGTCTTTCCTATTAGCATCACTTTCATCCTACTGAGACTCAAAAATCTTATTGGTAGGCCGGTCTTTCGCTTTCTATAATTTCGTTTTGGTGATCTTTATATGTTTGCATTCACTTTGGTTTTTGCTTTTATTAATTAACTTTTTCCCAAAAATTATATGAATTAAATTGCAGACGATTTATTTGGGATTCTTATATCAAGTCATCGACTTATTTTTTGGCATTTGTTGGATGTCGGTTATTTTTTGGGTTTTCAGTCGGCTAATTTTTCACGACCTGTCGATTCTTTTTTTGACTTCCATATTCGACTATTCTGAGTTTTATCAATATTTACATATGAACGTAAATGTTTTCTACTCCTTTCTCGATTTTATTTTATAAACAATAATTTTCTCATTATTTTGCAATTTTAGATATTATTAATTATATTATTTTCATTTTCAATTATAATAAAATGAAAACTTTAAACTTAGTTCAATAAATAAAAAAAAGTTTTGTTTAAAGGTAATCTTAACAATTAAACTTCAAGTAATGTGAATCTGGTTTAAGTACAATTGTTTAAATATAATTATTTTTAAATTTTAAAAACATCATTTTATTAACAATTTCAACGATAAAGCTATAGTTATAGTTTTAGCTATAGATGTTATAGCATTTAGTTCTAATAAGCAACTTTAACATTTACTTTTTTTTTCTTTATTTATGTTTTACCTGAAGTATTGAAGTTGTATTGCATAATTTTTTTCTTTCTTATGTCCTTATTAACTTTTTGGCTTATTTTATAAACATTACTATAGTCGATTATATATGGTACAGGAGCACTCGGAAGAACACCATAGTCTAGAGGGGTGACACCAACCTCAGTGACACCTCTGCATATCATGTAAAATGAAATGCTTATAAAAACCCTAATTTTATAACAGAAAAAATAACATTCTTTTGTTTTATTAAAGCAGTTTTAATTTAGAAACAATTTCTGAAATCTACACAGGAGTTATAAGTAAATGGATGGTCAAACAAAGTGCTGGTCAGCGATTGGCCAGTTTGATGCCTTATCAAAGTGTATGACCGAATTTATTACATTATATAACTGAATTGTATTTCAGATATTATTTTATTCTGTGCAATGATTTTCGGTAAATAGCTGGTGAGTGATATTTTTATTATTTTATTGATTATTCGGTTAGATTTAGCTTCTAATCATTATTTCACTAACAAATGTAACAGAAGTAAAATCATATTATATAGTAAGTAATTTAGAAAATAATAACATGAATTTATTTATTATTTGTAAATTATAATTAAATTAAACTAATTAAAGTTCTTGTTTTCTATCTTCCATTACATTTTTTTTTCTTGTCAATATTTATAATCATAACATATTAATTAAAATATGAAAAATTTCAATATTTATTTTGTAAACATTTAAGGTGTATGCATAAAATAATCAAAGAAACATAAAAACACTAATTAGTATTTATATTCAATTAAGAAATTATTTTTTATGTAATTTGAAAAATCGATCATTATTTAATACAATATATTATTATTATTATTATTATTATTATTATTATTATTATTATTATTATTATTATTATTATTATTATTATTATTATTATTATTATTATTATTATTATTATTATTCAAATGACATTATATTTATATTTATTAAAAAATATAACTGACTTTGAATCAGTAAAAATATCGATGATTTTTGATATTCACGAATAACTTGAAAAATGATGTGTTAAAAATTCTTGAATATTAAAAACTTCGATATTTTTACTAAATTATAGTCAGATATATTTTTTAAAATAAATAATAATAATGCGGTGCTAATTTAATAAATTCAAGAAATAAATCGATGACTTTCTTTCTGTTTCACAAATGAACACAATATTCAAATGTAAACTCCTTATATAAGGTAAAATCAGGTCAACATACCTCTGATTTTTAAATCCAAGAAAAAAATCATCCACATAACGTTTGATAAAAAATTTGTGTTTTATTGCAATACTTGTAAGGTTTTACATATTTTAAGAGAAAGATAAAGAACTAGTTAGGACATTTAGAATATAAGATCATTTCTAATTAATACATGTTAATTAATAAAGAAAAAATCCGGTTGGATATTGTTCGGATCCAGTTTGCCACTATACGTGTAATTGATGTAATGCCACATACATAGGATAGTATTCTAGTCATCTCTGTACTCGAGTTCTTAAACATTGTCGACTGAAGGGATTGACAGATATTAGGAGCTTGAGAGTAAAATAGGAATGTCTAATTTTAAATTTTCATTCAAAGGTAAATTAAAAATTAAGTAAAAATAAGTAAAAATAATGTTTTTTTGTTTTAAAAATTTTAATTTTTAATATTAAGATAAAAAATTAGTAGATGGTTATGTCACCGCTAGACCATGTCACCGCTGGACCAGTACCCCTTCCCCGGGATAACATTATTTTCTAAGTCTAAAACTACAAATTTTTTCTGATACAAAGACAATGACCATGAGTCATTCAAGGTCATTGGATGAGTCATCACTATTCTCAAGGTAATTAAAAAAAAGATCACGAATCATTCAAAAAATTTCTCAAGGTCATCAAAAAATTTTAAATATATTTTACTACTTAATGTTATAAGTAGTGTTATAATCATTTATATTTATTATTATTATTATTTCTATTATTATTACTAACTATTATTATTATTATTATTATTATTATTATTATTATTATTATTATTATTATTATTATTATTGTTATATAAAAACAAAGTTATTAACAACAAAATTTTTTATTAAAAAGAAATAATTCGAATACAGTAATAAGGTCGAAGAGCTTTATTCAAAGCCCATTCCACACACTTCCGATATCGGGCAGCTCAGCAATGGCATCCATCACCACATAGATATTCGGGTTCCATATCCTTTACCATTTTGTTTTTGACGTCCCATGAGAATTCATCATTATCGATGATTTGCATCAAGAAGCTAACAAAGAAAAGAATTTTAATAATTTATTCACAAAAATCAGTCGACATGTTGGTGTTACTGTGATTTTTATTACTCAAAATCTATTTACCAAGGTGGCGCACATCGAATACGGAATTCAAATGTTCAGTATTTAGTTATTTTCAAGAATCCTAGAGATGTAAAAGTTATTGATTTTCTTGCTCTACAAGCATACTCTAATAATCGTAATTTTTTTATCAGTGCATTTCAGGATGCTACAAAATCACCATTTAGATATATATTTATTGATTTCACACAACAATTCAATGATAATTAACGAGTAAAAACAGATTTTTTCAATAAAAAAGGTTCCATTGTTTATAAAATGTAAAATAATTTATGAAATCCAGGCTTAAAAATGTCAGAAAACTTAGACAAAGTATTAAAATAAAAAAATAAAATCGGAAAAAGTTCCACCAAAAATCAGTTATACACCATATAAAAAGCTAATAACCGAAAATTTCCCTACAATGAATCAAATGTCGAAAAGCCCTAATCCTATAAAAAGGAATACGAAAAAGAACAGGGTTAAAATTGTAACAAATCATAGGAGTTTCATATATTTTAATGCATTGTTAAAGGCTTCGACTATGAAAAGAATGTCTATTTTACAATCATTTCCAAATTTTGTTGTTGATGATTTACTCAAAATTCTACTAAAAGTAATCAGAGGTAAAATTAAAATCAGTAAATCTAAATAACTAGTATTGAATAAACATCGAAAACCTGTGTTATCGCTAGTAAATAATAAAAATCGAAAGCAAATGAAAAAAACATAAACAAAAAGGTGGTTTATCGGAGCAATGTTACCATTAGCTATATCAATATTAGGTGGATTACAATAAACGATAAGGCAATCATTACCTCATGTCAAATTAAAATTTAAATCATTCTGTTGTAATGGAGAAGATTTGGACGAACCCATAAGACAAATCAGGTTTCGGAGGAGTGGCAAAGTTAAAGAAAAGAGTCCCAAATTCGAAAAAGGAAAACGCAAAAGTGGTTGTCAGATCAGATTGCGTATGGTTTAAACAAACCGATGTGGAAAAGATTTCCAACAAGAGCTTATAAGGCATTCGGTATTAATGATTTATGGAAAATGCATTTGATGGAGATGATACCGTATTCGAAGATTAACTAGGGTTATAAATATATTTTAACAAGTATTGATGTTTTCAGTCGTTTTGTCCGCGGTGTACCAACAAAGAAGAAATCTGCAGAGGAAATATCTAAAGCAATTAATATTTTATTTAAAGAAGGGCATCCTGACAATTTGCAAACTGATTTAGGTATTTTTATTATTATTATTATTATTATTATTATTATTATAGGCAAGGAGTTTTACAATAGGAAAAATAAGCATATCCTGGATCGTCTCAAAATAAATCATTACTCTGTACATTCTCAATACAAATCCGCTCATATTGAAAGATTTAACCGGACATTGGGGGATAGATTGAAGAAATATTTCGTGCATCAAGGTAATAAAATATGGATAAATGTATTACCAAAAATACTTGTTAGTTATAATAATTCATCACATCGAGGTCTGAATCGTTTGAGACCCGTAGATATCAGCTCATAAACATCAGTGAGTTATAAAAAAATAGTAAAAACTTCAAAACCAAAATATAAAGTTGGTGATCACATTAGAATTAGTAAAATATCTGCTTCACCTTTCATCAAAAATTTCGATAGTAATTTGAGTGATGAAGTATTTCTGATCACAAAAATTAATACTAAAAAGAGTCCTGAAATGTATTTTATTAAAGATAGTGATAACGATACAATACAGGAGAAATATTTGAACAGGAATTACAAGTTATTTCCAAACATACAGTTTTCAGAATTCAGAAAATATTGAAAACTAAAAAGGTGGGTAAGGATAAAAAATACTATGTCAAATTTCACGGATATCAAAAACCCTCATGGATATCATCAAAAGACCTAGTAAAGTGAGTTTCTATACTATTTTACATTGCAATAAATTGACCACTAATCCATCCAGAAAATTAAGAATGTAAATTTATGTTTGATCTTCAAAATCCCATTTATTTACATGAAAATTGGGAGGTTGCTTTGCAAGACTTGGCATTTGTGTACAATGCATTCCCATTTTATAGTCAATGTAAAATCATTTACAAGAAGGATGTTTCGAAAACATGTAATGGTATTTTCTCAATCAATAATATTGAACGATATTGTCATATTCAGAATCAAATTTTAGATAAAAATTGTGGAATGTTTTTCAAAGATGGATTGAATGTTAGTTGTGATTTTAGTTCATTTACAATAAAATTTGAAGGTATTGATAGTGCCAAGCGAATGGGCAGTGAAAAGCTTAACATTGTTGTTCCTGGTACTTAATACATATTACGTTTCAAAACTTTTATGGATATCGGGCCTGTGAATAAACACATCAAAATATCTGTATAATATATTAATGAGGTTGAAGATTCATTTACGTTTACTAATGATTTATATATTGAAACACTTGAAGAGTTACATAAATATATTTCATTCAATTGTTTACATATATTTAAAACTATTGAAATTGATAAAGATGAATTAAGCAAATTCAGTCTAAATAATGACATTTGTGAAGTTACATTTGATACAAATTTGATTAATACATTAGGATTAAATAAGCAAACATATCGGGCAAATGAATTTGGTGTACGCAAACCAAAAATAATAAACCTTCATAGACAAATGTTTATATATACTAACATCATCGATCCTATAATTGTTGGTAATTCTTTGGTTCCTCGATTGAAATCTGTTTGGGTTGATAAAGATGACCAGGATGAAGTTGTCAATATAAATATCGATAATTCCATGTACTTACCGGTATCAACATCATGTATAAACAATATAAAAATAAATATTCGTGATGATAGCGGTAAATTTATTTAATTTAGTAAAAATACAAAAACTGATTTAACATTACATTTTCGTAAATTAGATGGCCAATAACGATATTATTAGTATGTATAGTGGTAGCCAAAGTGGTGGCGAATTACCATATTTTATTGGTAAACAGTACGGGTCAGGATGGTTGAGAACTCTTGGTACATTTGCACTTCCTATTCTTAAACGCATGGGTAGTTTTGGTATGAAAACCGCTAAAGATGTGAAAATGAATGAGCAGAGAATATTACCATCTCTGATATCAAATGCATTTCTTGAGTTAAGGAAAGTTCTACCGGGTGTTGCGGATATGTTTAAAAAGACGACAGCATCGACATCGGAATCGGCACCGGCTCAAAAACGTAAAAGACATCATAAATATATAAACAAACGAATGGAAAAGACATGGAACTATATTTCAAAAATGATTTGCGGTAAATCTGAATTGCGTTTATTTGATAGACCATCTCCCTAGGCAGTAATTGAAATGGGTGCCTTTGAAGAAGTATTCTCGATGAATTCTTTTATGGATAGTGGAACTGACATTGAATTTTATATTAACGGCTCCCAAACTGAATATATAGATTTGAACGATACGATGTTAAATGTTCAGATCAAAGTTGTAGATAAAGATAGAAAACCTTTATGTGAACCTTGTGATGTATTACCAAAACATTTCTTGTTTCATACACTTTTTAAAGATGTAGTTCTCGGATTTAATAATAGCAAGATTGAGGGTGGTAACAGTACATGTATTTACATAGCTCTAATATAAACTATTATAAATTACAATAGCGATACTAAAAATACATGTTTAACTCCTATGGGTTATGGTAGTGATGACGATAGAAAAAAGTGGATTAAAAGTTCGAAATTATTTACCATGTGCTCATCATTGCAACTCAATTATATGGATCAACCGAAATATTTACTCTCAGGTGTTAATGTACACATTAGATTGGAAATATCTGAGTCACTACCACAGCACCTATTCTTCAATTAGTTGATTCAAAATTATTGGTGAGAAGAGTTCGTGTTGATCCCTGTATTAGCCGGTCATCAAATGGGGCCTAATTCTAAGCATGCAATAATTCCATTGAAAACAAAGGAAATTGTTCAATTTGCTATGGCTAAAAGTGCAGCTTCTTTCTATAAGGAACAAATATTTGGAGATAGAAGAATACCCAACTTTATATTGGTAATATTTCAAAGTTAATCTTAATATAATGGATCATATACTGCATCGAGCTCAATTTTCAAAACCTTTGGTGTAACATCGTTAAATGTATCAAAACAGCAATTATAGACAAAATATCTCAGGATTTCGATAATGATAATTATTGTGCTACATATATGCAGAGTATAGGTAGAAATATGGGCTATTTGGGTAAAAACCTTAATTGTGGTATAACTCTTGACGATTTTTAAAAGCAAATATCCATTCTTTACATTTGTTTTGGCACCCGAGTTTGATTTAAATTAGAGTCAATTAGCTCAAAATGGAAATTTACGATTAGATATAAAGTTTGTTAAAGCTACAACTGAACCGGAGCACGTTGTAATATATTGAGTATTTGAAAATGAGGATCAAATAACTGCAAACAGAACAGTACTAGCTTGAAAATGTTTGTATAAATGTATAGATAATTTATGATAATTTGTCATGGAGTAAGTTTTTCATGTATTATAAATATTGTAGATGTATTTCTGTTCAGATTTATTGAATTGGAAAACAAATACTAAGACATGAATCTTTAGGGGTTTTTCCTCTTGATAAATTTCTTTTTTTACGTAATAACCAAGCCATAATCGTCAATACTCAATCGTCTCATCTTGGGTGAGAACATTGGTTAGTAATATATATGAAACCTAGCAATATATTTGTACTTGATCCTATGAGTTTCTATTATCTGGCTTTAATGGTTTCGAAACTGCAAACAATGGGTAAACCTATTGTGTATAATAAAACTATGTTTCAAAAACCAGGGACCTTAACATATGGTCAACACTGTTTGGCTTGTTTATTATCCAAGCAATTTGATGTTAAGCTTAAATGTTTATTAAATGTATTAAAGTTGTGTTGTGTTTTAATATTTTTATTATTGTGTTGTACTTTTTTAATTAATATTTAATTAATGTTAACAAAGACAGTGCATGATCATCACATAATTTACAAAGACAGTGCATGATCATCGCATGATTAATAACAAGTAACACACACATACACACTCAAGACTGTATGTAATTTACAAAGAACTCGCATACATACTTTTGACTGTATGTGATTTACAAAGAACACATGCATACACAGTATAAGCTGCATTTGTTTTACAAAGAATACATGCCCACACAATCGTGACTGCATGAGTTAAAATCTCTAACCTATATATGAGTATTGCTACAATGTAATTGGCTAAATCCTGAAAATTTTATTCTCTTTATAAATATTGACAATTTTCAAAGTTGTCACTATTAATTCAAAAATTCACTCACGCAATTTTCAAAAATAATTTAAGCATTTTAAGACATTTGTTGACTGATGGAAACGGTAAATTTTTATTTTATTATTAATAGTTATTATCTATTAATTCACGTACATACAATTGGTTCAATGTAACCGAAATCGAGGATCAAATTCATGAAATTATTGAAATCGAAGATGATAGCGGTAGATTAATTTAAAATTATTAAATTATTATTATGAATCTTTTAGAAAATGATGTAATAATAATCAGCAATACCCAAATGGAAGTTATAGTAATCGACGATGGTAAATTGAATTATTTATTTATTAAATTATTATGAATTTTTAGATGTTAACAGTGAAGAAAATAATGTTTCTTGTAATGCTTTTTCTGGTGAAGAAAATAATAAGAAAATAATAGAAACAGAGTTACTTCTTATGAGAATTATTTGGACGAATTGAATTTTGAGCCCATTGACGATTGTCCCACGAGACTTTGTAATATTTCCAAGTTCGAAAGAAAGAACAAGGACTTAAACCTTGCTATAAATGTTTTGTTTTATAAAGTAAAACCGTCTAAAATCCCTCAAAATGATGATATAAATTATATCTCCCATCATCCGTATTTAGATATAATTCACCGCTCCAAGGTTACTGACGGTACACCTATTTATTTACTTCTTTTGGATGACGGTGATAATTTTCACTATACGGCTGTTTTTGATTTGGATAAGTTTAGGCCTGTGCTCGATTTCGTTTTTTAGGTCCTATTATTCTCCTATCTCCTTCAAATGTTAACCTATACTCTCATATCATTTATCTTTATGTTTATTCCCATAGTTCTTCTTATCATTGTTCGTATTATCGATTTTTACCATGACATGTAAACCCTTCGTTATGTTAAATATCCGCACTGTATATCTCTTACTCTTATCCCTATTATAACTACTATGTTCCAATTATTCGTAGTAGTATTATCATGGTTACTATGTATTATTCTAATCCAATATCACTGCTAATACTAATATCATTTTTCTTATTACTACCATTACCATTATATTTATTATTATTATTATTATTATTATTATTATTATTATTATTATTATTATTATTATTATTATCATTATTATTATTATTATTATTATTATTATTACTATTATTATTATTATTATTATTATTATTATTATTATTATTGTTATTATTATTATTATTATTATTATTACTATTAATGTTATAATTATTGTTATTTTATAATTATCATTATCCTTACTATTATCATTATTATTATCAAATTTTTTGTAGGGGTTCGTCCTTATTTCTCGACTTAAAAAAATATATACTGGTGGGTTTCTGGGTTTTGATATTTGAGACTATATGGTTGTTACCCAGACAACCCCATACAAATATTCTTTCGCTTACCACTCGGCACCCGTTGCTAAGCAACGTTGGAACTGTGTTCGAGTGGGTAGATCGTCCGCAAAAATTGAGCGCTATTGCTAATGCTATAATTGACCGAACGATCCTTGGGTCCAACGAGCTACCGATAGAAGGTCTGTGCTCGATTTCAATTTTTAGGTCCCATTATTCTCCTATCTCTGTCAAATGTTAACCTATACTCTCATATCATTCATTGTTATGTCCATTCCCATAGTCCTTCTTATCGTTGTCCATGTCGAAGATTATTCTTTGGTCGGTACACCCTTGGTTATGTTAAGTATTCACACACTAGTTCTCTTACTCTTATCCCTATCATAACTAAAATGTTCTCTATTATTGTTACTAGCATTATCATTGTTGCTATTATATATATTACCTTTATTAATTGTTACTACTATTACCTTTATTATTAATTTTATTACTATAACTACCATTATAATTATTGTTATTACCACTATGATTATTACTACTATTATTATTATCATAATTATTATCATCGTTATTACAAATACCATGATTATTATTATTATTATCATTATGATTATTATTATTATTATTATTATTACTATTATTATTATTATAATTATTATTATTTAGTTTTTAGTAGGGATCCTTCCTCATTCCTCAGCTTTATAAAACAATTTTTTATTGATATACAACATTAGCCGTAACCCATTCCTATTTTACAATTTTAGACAAAGTAGTTTTGTTGGTTCGAAAATTTTTGCAGCGTACCGCCCTTATTTTTCTGTTCATCCCTATTCTACCGTTTCCGACAAAGTATTTTCACTGACTCGGAAAATTTGAGCAGCGTTCCACCCTTATTTTATGCGTTCCATTTTGAGGTTACTATTTTTGTTAAGTATTTGAATTAATTCGGAAAATTTGAGCAGCATTCTGCCCTTATTTTTCAGTTTCATAATAATCTTATACCAACCGTTGAGTCGCATTTCACTTTTATCTTTCTATATTCTATAAGTATTTTAGTTGATTCGGAAAATTTGAGCAGCGTTCCGCCCTTATTTTACAGTTTTTTATGATAAGTGTTTTAACTATTCCCAAAAATTTGCGCAGCGTTCTGCCCATATTTTCCGTTTCAATTGACATAATTTATTTAATTTTTATTTAAATATTATTTTTCGTGATTTTGAGTCGTTCGGATCAATCTTTTTCCGATGGCTATTCATTTTAAGTGTTGCAACGATTTCGCAATTTTCCCCGCTACCCATTCCCTCTTTTTGTCCTTAAGATCTATGTATGTTCATTTCATAGTTAGTGAGTGCCTACTGGACTACTCGGTGTTAGAGATTTTGAGCCGATTGTAGAATCATTTAGGTCGATTTTAAAGAAAACGAGAAACGAGGAAGTAACCAAAAGACCACTTCCTTACTCCTCCTTTCTTCTATACGGAATAATATTGACGTTCCGATCCCTGCGTTCCGCACGCCGGGTCTTCACGGGCACAGGTCATCGGCGGTATTCCACGCACTTACACGAATCTGAATACTGTATATGATTTTACTATCTTGCAATGTATTGGCTGTGGGCCGGAAAATTTTCGACAATTAGAAAATAATTTAAGCATCATAATAATTTATTAAAACAAAAGCTAAATTACCGGCTTCTTCCATTAAAATTCATAAATTCAACCATTCAAATTAAAAACATTGAATTAAACTTCCTAAATAAATCGAATGCATCCATAAAAATCCATATCCATAAAATTCATAATTATCCATAAAAATCCATAAATCCATATCCTTCCTAAATAAATCGAATACATCCATAAAAATTCATAAATCCCTCCAAATTAAAAACATCGAATTAAATAATCCAAAGTGAAACTGCTGACAACCAGTTTCAAAATACGATTTAAAATCAATACTGAAAATTAAGATTAGATATTTGTCAAATCATATCAGTATATATACCTATAATTTGGAATTAACCTTGCGTGTTAGTTTTAGTGCGATTAAACAAAATTCGACTTTGAAATTATTTGTGTTATCTAAATTAAATTTTTATTTATTTCTTAATTTAAACTGGTAATTTATTTTTAACATTTTTAATTAAATTTATTCATCCAAAAAATATTTTATTTTTATTCATTTAATTCATTAATTTCTAATTTTATATAAATGGTCATTTATGGTCGAATTTTCCTGTTATTATGTTATTTTTTATGTAAATTTCGAGCGGTTCTTGATGCATTTTGTATTCATTTTATTTTACTTTTTATGTTTTTGATTTTATATTTATTTATATTGTCTCAGATTTTAAAATGTTTAATTGGTGTTGGGTATTATATTTTAAATATCTTGGTGCTAGGTTTTCGTGTTGTATTACTGATACATTTAAACGATTTTCAAGGCTATTTGTGTGCTGGCTTAACATAAAACACTCCGAGGCCGTAAAATTGCGACCCGCAATTTCTAAAAGATCTAAGCTATGAACTATGCAGAGTTTATATTTTCCATTCAATTGGGTCTACGAGTTACATGGTCGTGACCTTAAAACCCACATGCATAAAAATAATCATACAGTATACATCAATATACGGATTCCAAGATGAAGTGAAAGAGGACATACAGTCCGGTCATGATCACACATAAAGAATAGTTAATAGTCTAAGAATCATTAGTTCATTGTTAATCATGAGTTCAATATTCTGTCACTTGGGTATTCGTCTCGCTGATGCCTTGAGTTTCTTGGTTTCTGATTGTTTACTTTCTTCAGCAGGTTCTGATATTTTGACGATTCGATATCTGTTGTGCGATTTGACTTTGAGATTTTGTTTAGTTTGGGGAATTGACTTCATTAGATGTCGATTGTTTGGAAGATTGGCAGGCTTAGTGAATCTCAGATAAGAAGAATAGATATAATGTTTAGTTCAAGACTCCTTTGTTGCTGGTTTATTTAGGGTTTTGAGTTGTAAATTGACATTCTAGCTTTCGTTTGTGGATTTTTTCTTTGCATCTTGAACTGGGTGGTGTTCAATTGGATTCTGTGGATAGCTGACCCTTTATTATATTATCTAGTCTCGATTGTTTGATGATAATTGATCGGTTCGGGATTATTCATGATTCTTTGAGGTTGGTTTGAGTTTCTTCTTTTCAGTTATCAATTTTGGCTGTTTGTTCTCGATTTTCGGTTCTTTTTGTTATTTTGTAGGGTTTCTAAAGAGCATCCATGATTATTTTAATATTGTTTCCTTGATGGGTGTTTCCTTTTTCTATTGACTTTCGATTTGATTTTCTAGAGTTCTGAGGGTTTGAACGCTCCGTTTTTCTTGTTTTAATCCTTTGACCATTGGGTATAATAGGAATTGATCCGTCCATAATTGGTATCCTTTGGGTTTCTCATATATCGGCATATTTGTTACAGTTAATTTTTGCATCGATTGATTGATTGTGGGGTTTTTCGACATCTTTCTAAGGGATACTAGGTTGTATGTATGGGTTTATTACTGCCATCTTCTTCCTCATCGCCAATATCATGCTGCTTTCGCATTTCACAAATTTCGAGCTATTTTAGTAGTAGGATGTGAGCCCGTCAGATACAACCCCCCTTTGGATTACGTAATAATTATATAACATTTGACCTCTACACGCGCTGTTGCTACCTGGAGATTGACCTCTGTTCACTAGTTGCTACCTAGTAATTGACCTTTGGTCAGCGACCTCATGATTACGTCACTTGACCACTGGTCAGTACACACTTATTATGTCACTGGTCACTACTCGGAGACTGTTACCTAACTGTTATTATGTCACGTAGTTGTGGACCAACACGCCTAACACACATTTACCTTCTAGAACCTTCCACACACCTACCTTCTAGAACCTTTGGTTCTTAAACATTTCAAACACACACCCATCCGTACCCATCCGTACCAATCCGTACCCATCAGCGCCCAACACGTCTACGACTAAGTCGTAGACTTAGCAAAATCACTCACTAGTACTATTCAAAATTTTATTAAATATAACAAGTTTGTTTCACAGTGAAAAGAATATGCTCAACATGAAGCATGCAATTCATACTGCAATCGTAGTAGAGAAGGATGAATTCAAATGTAAGTTATCAAGTATTTGATCAATCAGTCTCTTCTGCAATTGGCGTCTTCTGAATTTTCTTTTGCTTGATCTGATATGAGGATTCATCGGCGTCGTCATCCGGCATTGCAAATATAAATTATGCAGTAATAAAAACTACGAACTAAGCTCTGATTTGATTTTCTAAGTTTTCTAAATTCAATTACGACTTTTACAAAGGCAAAAGTCAGGTTAATAATATTGAATTTAAAGAGAAATTAGGAATGTAGTCTGAATCATTTCAAACAAATAAAATAATTCTGATCTCAATGAAAAAGTTTAAGTTAGTTTAAATATCCATTATTTTAAATTAATTGCAGAAGTCTGGTAGAATGCCGTGCACATGGTAATACCATATTTTAGCTGAGTGCAGGATATTGCTCATTGCACATTCTTTTAGCAGACCTTCTGTTTGAAGTGGTTCAATGCCAAGTTTACAAATCAGATCATAAGTTGATGGAGGAATCGACCCTAATGCACCAATAATGCAAGTGTAAAGCTCTACCTGATAATCAGGTTTGGCTACCTGTAATTCACTCTGAAGCAAGCTATATTTCTCAATATTTGCCTTATCAGTCAACTCAAAATGTGAAACAGAATCCATTGGACACTTAATATCAATCATGAATATTCTTTTTCTTTCAGTATCAGTTATTATAAGATCGACGCGTTGTTTAGAATTAAGGACAAGAGAACAAGAATGATCAACCACGACAATAAAATTAGGATTTTTTAGATTATTCGTTATTATCTTTATACAGTCATTGTGTCTCTCTAATGTCAGTATTTGGTGAATCTTACATGACTGTAAGGCATGAGACATAGTTTCATCCTCTTTCTCACAACGTCTACAAAGTCTAGAATCCCCTTTTCTATTAGGCTTTGCATTGATGTTAAGTGTATTAGTTCGCGCTCGATGTATAAAGTTCCATGCAAATTCGCCAAGTTTACTTTTAAAAATTGCTTTATTTATTTGAGGAGATAATTTTATAGCCGCTGCAATCATGTCGCTTTTATTACTCAGTTGCCACTTTTGCATATATGAGTCGTACAATGCAGAGTGAAATATCTTAGAAATTGCTTTTCGAAGCTTAGTCGTAACTATGAAAGTTCCATGACTCTTTGTTATCAAATATAAAAAAACTTGCTCTTTAACAATATGAAAAGATACGGAGATTGAGTGTTCTCTTTTAAAGTAAATTATTGAAGTACGTGCACGTTGAAATCTCGTTTTCCTTCCACCATGATTCAATTTAGTTTCAGCACCATTAATCCAATCAAAACTTTGTTGTAATGTAGGCTCTTTGATTCCAAGACGAGGACCCGTTACAAACTTTAGAGAGTCAATATTAACTTTTCTCGAGTAATCGCAATTGGAAGTAAAGAGTCGGAAAAAGTGCACAATTGTTTGAGTATGATATTCATCAAGCAAATCGACACACGAAGCTCCACCATTTTCAGTTGAGTTGTATAAATAAACTGTCTTAGAATTGTGCGGCAAGTTCAAAATTCTTCTCAGATGGCCACGCAATTTACTTGAGTTATTGCCACAGGGATTAGTATTTCCTTGAGAAGCTGATAAAGCCATAGTTTTAATTTCACGTGTTCGGAATGCAAATGTTAGTCGAGAATGAATAAAAATCTTGTAGGCCTTGAGTTTTTGCCAACCAAATAAACCGGAATCTGCAATTTGTTTTGTGTCACTAACAACTTTATCAAGAATTGCATAGGGACTTTGATCATTGTCCTCACCTACTGGAACACCAAGATATTGATAAAATTCTTTTGACAACAATTTTTTGATCTCCTTTTCATTTATCAAGATCTCACTATTGATGTTAACTCTGGGAAGCTGCATGTAGCCACACTTCTCCGGTCGGTATTCAAATCCTATTTCTGTAGCAGCTTTAACAGCAACATCAACAATTTTTTGAAGGTTCTCGACATTGTTTGCAACAAGTGCAATGTCATCTGCATAAGCTAGAACTTGAACGGGCAAATCACCAATCATAAATGGTTTAATACATGATCTACTTATTGCTTCAAGAACAGGATTAATGGCAATCGAGAAAAGAATCATTGAAAGAGGACATCCTTGTTTAACTCCTTTTTTGATTGAAAGATTAGGTGTTACAATTGGGCCACAGCTGTAGAAAGATTGAGTGTCGGTGTAAAGTAATTTGACAATAGTAATAAATTCTTCGCTAACGCCAATAGTTTTCAGAACACTCCACAAGTAGTCATGAGGAACACTTCCAAATGCGTCCTTAATATCTAACCAAGCAATAGCTAATGGGGAATTCTTGCTATATTTCGAATGCTCAAGTGCAGAAGAAAGTATTGAATTGTGCTCAACACAACCTTCATGGAAAGAGCCACCCTTTTGCCCAATATGCAAAATATCGTTACAAATCACCCATGATGTTAGGCGTGTAGTTAAAATAGACGCAAAGACTTTATAAATAACAGACAGCAGAGCTATTGGTCGCCAAGATGAAACTTTATCATAATTATCTGTCTTATCAGGTTTCGGAATTAGTATAGTCTTGAAAGTTTTCCAGCTAGTCGGAATGATTTTACTACTGATGATTTTATTAAACAGGAAACTTAACAAAATACCTTCAGGGTCAAGAAGAGCAAGATCTTTGTATTGAATACCATCAATACCCGGTGAAGTGTTATCAGCTCTCTTTAATTCGTAAATAACTTCAAACGGTAAATTATCTACAAGATTGAGAACATTTGTCGTGCTTCGACAATCTTTAAGAATTTTATTCCATGAATTCGATACTGGGTCCTCGTGGCTAAATTGGTTCAGAATATCCTGAATTTCAGGCCTGACAGTGACTGGTAAGTCATTAATAATTTTATAAAAAGTTAATTTCATATTAATTAAAAATTCTGATCTACTTTTATATTTACTTATTATATTTGAGTTTTGTTTACTTCCTAGGTATGGTTCGTGGGATTTAATTTCAGTGAAATTATTTAAGTGAGGAATTTGTCGAATAATGCTTTCAACTATTTGGTTAACATCAGCATTTTCAAAACTAATAATTAATTCAAATACTTTATTTTTACGCTGTTGTAAGTCAAATTTAATTGTTTCTTTTGCTTTTGTTAAAATTTTCTCTTTATCTTTGTTATTGATCTCAGAAACAATTGGAAGAACAGAGTTGATAATTCTTGCTATTTCTCTCAAATTAATGTTTTCAAGGGACATATCATGCGCATAGTTGTTGATGAAAGCACATATTAGAATTTTACTGAGCAAACCTGAACCACGAACATCATGTGGACATTTGCCTGCTCTAATGGCACAACCACGTGAGTTTCTTATTTCATTTATTTTAGTAACTAATACTTTACAAATAAATGTATAGTTTAGGCTGACATCAAGTGTTGTTGGATCCAGAAAGTAATGCTCGTCAGTGTAATAATCAATTACCATTAGTGTTTCCCGAGACTTTGGTGGAGCAAAAATGGCAAATACAACTTTCGCGTTTTGGAGGCACTTATAATTCAAATGTTCATTCAAATAATGAGTACAATCGTCAAGAATAGCAGTACACATTGTGAAACCCAAAAGAACGAAGTCTGTTGAAAAACTTAAATTATTAAAATATTTTATTAAAATGCTGTCGGTAATCTTTCCATTTATTAGATTTAAATTTAATGAAATTTCAACACACTCTTTAGTTTTGATATCATCAAGTAGCTTATATATTTTATCATGTTGAAAATCCCGATCTAAAATCAATTTTTCCAAAAACACAATGAAAGCAGTGGCATGAAAAGTTGGATCATCTGAAATGAAGCAGCGGTGGAGAATACCATGATTTATTTGAAATTTTATTTTCATACTCAAGAAAAAACTATTTAAATAATCCGTAAAGTTTCCTCCTATTTCGGTTAGTCTATCAGAAATATCAGTCTTTCGAAAATCGAAAATATTACAAGTCATACGACGGGTCGAATAGAGAAGTAAACACCAATAATTTTCATTGGGAATTATGCTAATGACATGTTGAACGTCTTTGAACTGCCTAAAGTTGACGTTCTCAAAGATATAATTATTATTTTGGGCTATTAAATTGATAGTTAGATCCGGGGAAAGAACAAGTATATTAGTATTGCTTTTAAACCATTTACTTAAGAGGAATGACACACATGACTTTTGAAATTTTGGTTTAATATTAATACTGTTATTGATGTTTCGTTTTTGTTTTTCAAGAGTAAGCGCAATTGCTTTTTTAAAATTGATTCCCATCAAATTATTTCTAGGAAGGCCCCCACCGATAACTTGGGATACTTTGTTTGAGCCAAAAATTTGAAAATCATGCACCTCTCGTCTTATCCCATCAATAAAATTGTTAGGAAAAGTGTCCAAACCTTGACTTATAAGAATTGCATAAGCACAAATAAAAGCACCGCAATCAAAACTGTTCTCTTGATATATAAGATTTTGGAAAGGGTGACAAGATGAAGCCACTTGAAGTTTGAAAATCTTATTTAAAGCAATGTTAATCTTAATAGTAGCTTGTTTATTTTTAAACAGATTTCTATTTGCAAATATTGGGTCAATAAAATATGACTCAAGCAACGATTTGCTATACACAAATAAAATCCAATGAGCATTGTTTATATTTAGCGGACAAAGAATAACCTCAGCTTTAAATACTGCATCTGGAATTGAGATAATATTTTCTTTAATGTCTGAAGATAGAATACTAATAATAAAGCACGGTAAATGTGCAAATGTAGGATTACTGATATGCCGTTCAAGGTATTGGTCAATGTCATCGTCGGTAAACCACACTTTTGGATCACGAAGTTTAGTATTTTTTAATTTAGTGCATTCTGCATCAGTCTCTTCAGAGATTGTGGCAGATTCTAAGACTGATGCTGGCACGTACCTTCACTTGGACATTGCCTTTGACACTTTTAGATTTTGTCTAGTCATCATTTTTTTATTTTCTGTAATTTTTAATTCCAAAGAAGATACAGCTTCCTCGTCAATATCAACAGGTAAAACTACTTTTTTTTCGTTATTTGTTACGTTACAACTACTTCCTTTATTAAAGTTATCAATTTTATCGGTGAGTTCGACAGAGTTAACATGTTCTTCATAAGTTATCAAATTTTCAAGAGATTCAATGAGATCAAAAATAATCAAGCTCATTTCCTTAGTACAGTTTTTACGACATTTCATTGATATCTGAAAGTCGTCTCTATTTTTAAGTAGAAATTTTTTCTTATCTCTAATAACAAAATACAATAATCTTTTTGCGTAACTGTGACATTATCATCTCTTTCAGGACGAAAATCATTGATGTAAGTAAGGAGCGAGTCTATCATATTCAATCGGTTAGTTTTTTCCGAAATTGTTTTATTAAATAAATTAAATAAATTATTTATTCTTTTAATTGTAAGTGGTGAAATTATATTTTTTAACTTATCAATTTCGCCATTAAGTAACCACTTTTTATATTTAATTAGTTTTTCTTGACAACTAAATTTAAAATAGGAAGTAGAAGGAATTTGATCAGTTAATTCAGACCCCCATATTTCAAGAGTATCAATTATCAACGAATTGCATTTTTCACTATCAATAATAGAATGTAATAGTAAAACATTACGGAAATAATTTAAAACATAAGTACCATATGTTATGTTACTAAAATATTTTATATTACCCTTTAAGTTTAAATAATTTAGGTGGAAAATTATTTCAACAATTTTATTTGAAGAAGCAGGTAATGAAATAAGCCTTTCAAGTTCTATATCGTCTTTAGATATCTTAAATAAGTCGAATAATCCAAAATTAAACATAACGTCAGAAGCATTGCTTAAATCGGGTTCTATTTTATTTGATTTTTGATTTGTAATGAATTTACCACCAGAGAATGAAATATCTTTTGGAAATTCTTTATTTACCTTTAAGTGATTAATTAAACTACTTATCTTATCAGAATCTTTGTGCATGCCTTCAGTAAAGAACATCTCTTTAATCTCTGGAAAATCAAAATAAAGTTTATCAAGCTGCGATCTTGTTAAATTAGATGACCCAATATTAAAAGATTCATTATCAGTATATTCAGAAGATAAAAGATCCTTCATAATAAAGTCACCATCAGCATATTTTAAGTCAGATTTTACAAGAAAGTATGGTAATTGTTTTTGAAATTTTAAATTATCCAAAGTTTTATTAATGACAGCTCTTTTATGCAGTTCGTTTTTAATAGAAACTGTTTCGGCTAATTTATGTGAAAAGACAAATAAAAATTTCTTTATTGCTAATGGAGCTTTAATCAGCTTGGAACAATGATTATCAGTATTAATAAGGTTCGAAATAATGGTTTTATTTTTATTTTGAAAATTTGTTGATTTTGTAATTATCTTTTTAGTAGCATCTGTTTTTTTAATTTCACTTAACTTGATTGAAATACAGAGATTTCCATTTCTATAGAATAAACTATCACAATCTTTTATTTTAAAATTAAGTTTCGATTTATTAATCAAGGAAAGTTCATAATTAATAAGATCAAACTTGGTCTTAGAATTTTTCATTTTCAATAAACTTATGAAGCATGGATAGTTATTAATAATATTACGACGCTCATTTTTATTTAAAATACGTGAAAGGTAATTCCAGTTAAATCTTTTCATATTTAAAGCATCCTTAGTTTTAGTAACTTTAAAATTTTTAAGCTGTGTATTTATAGGATTTAAAGGACTATTTTCTGCATTTTCTGAAACAAGATTATAATTAGATGAGATATTTAAGTCATCGTTATTCTCGACATTAATTTTATTTAGTATATTTAAATTACAATTATTATCATTAAAATCAGAATTACTTAATTTATTCAAAACAATATCAAACTTACAATTCATTCGCAAAATGTGCTCTTCAAGTTCCATTAGCTTCGCCGAAAGTGGCAATATTTTGTTTAAAAGTGCTTCCTTATCACATTCGTCGAACGATTTTTCAGGATCCATTGCATTCGTTGAAGGTGACAATTGATTATCACGAGCCGATTTCTTTGATACTAAATCCAACGATAGATCTAGATGAATTGGCTTCGCCGAAAGTGGCAATTGATTTTGTCCATTTGATCTTTGAGAAATAAAATCCAATAATTGCTGGGAAAAAATTATTTGATTTTGTAGAATTGTCTTGAAAATAACCAGTTCTGATGAACTATTATTCAATTGATTTGATGCGAATTGATCTTGCACTATCGGAAGAGATTGCGTCATCGTGTTGTCATACAGTATACATCAATATACGGATTCCAAGATGAAGTGAAAGAGGACATACAGTCCGGTCATGATCACACATAAAGAATAGTTAATAGTCTAAGAATCATTAGTTCATTGTTAATCATGAGTTCAATATTCTGTCACTTGGGTATTCGTCTCGCTGATGCCTTGAGTTTCTTGGTTTCTGATTGTTTACTTTCTTCAGCAGGTTCTGATATTTTGACGATTCGATATCTGTTGTGCGATTTGACTTTGAGATTTTGTTTAGTTTGGGGAATTGACTTCATTAGATGTCGATTGTTTGGAAGATTGGCAGGCTTAGTGAATCTCAGATAAGAAGAATAGATATAATGTTTAGTTCAAGACTCCTTTGTTGCTGGTTTATTTAGGGTTTTGAGTTGTAAATTGACATTCTAGCTTTCGTTTGTGGATTTTTTCTTTGCATCTTGAACTGGGTGGTGTTCAATTGGATTCTGTGGATAGCTGACCCTTTATCATATTATCTAGTCTCGATTGTTTGATGATAATTGATCGGTTCGGGATTATTCATGATTCTTTGAGGTTGGTTTGAGTTTCTTCTTTTCAGTTATCAATTTTGGCTGTTTGTTCTCGATTTTCGGTTCTTTTTGTTATTTTGTAGGGTTTCTAAAGAGCATCCATGATTATTTTAATATTGTTTCCTTGATGGGTGTTTCCTTTTTCTATTGACTTTCGATTTGATTTTCTAGAGTTCTGAGGGTTTGAACGCTCCGTTTTTCTTGTTTTAATCCTTTGACCATTGGGTATAATAGGAATTGATCCGTCCATAATTGGTATCCTTTGGGTTTCTCATATATCGGCATATTTGTTACAGTTAATTTTTGCATCGATTGATTGATTGTGGGGTTTTTCGACATCTTTCTAAGGGATACTAGGTTGTATGTATGGGTTTATTACTGCCATCTTCTTCCTCATCGCCAATATCATGCTGCTTTCGCATTTCACAAATTTCGAGCTATTTTAGTAGTAGGATGTGAGCCCGTCAGATACAACCCCCCTTTGGATTACGTAATAATTACATAACATTTGACCTCTACACGCGCTGTTGCTACCTGGAGATTGACCTCTGTTCACTAGTTGCTACCTAGTAATTGACCTTTGGTCAGCGACCTCATGATTACGTCACTTGACCACTGGTCAGTACACACTTATTATGTCACTGGTCACTACTCGGAGACTGTTACCTAACTGTTATTATGTCACGTAGTTGTGGACCAACACGCCTAACACACATTTACCTTCTAGAACCTTCCACACACCTACCTTCTAGAACCTTTGGTTCTTAAACATTTCAAACACACACCCATCCGTACCCATCCGTACCCATCAGCGCCCAACACGTCTACGACTAAGTCGTAGACTTAGCAAAATCACTCACTAGTACTATTGGTATTATTATTATACTGTTTACTTCATATAAATGTAAGAGTTTCGTTTACCTCATAGATTCATGTTACTTGCATGTGATATATTAAAAAATTATATTTACATGAAATTTTTAATTGTTAATTATATTTTTACATAAAAATTATAAAATAATCATTAAACATAATAAATTAACATCAAACTCGTCTTAAAACCATTAAAAGTAAATGTTCAATCTTAAATTATTTAGCTTACTGACTATTTTGTTAGTAGTATATTACATAACAATTTTATCAAAATAATCATAAAACTTTAATAATTTTCATGAAAATTTAAGTTTAAAAGCACTATGTATATTTAGTTAATTATTAAAAATAAGTCACTCAAAACTTAAATTTGAACACAGGATTTACAATATTTTAAGAAAATAATTCAACAAGTTTAAAATTTCAACTTAACTAAATATAAAAAATTATACAAGATTTACTTTACCAATTTCTATAAAATTTTAAATTTATATCAAATAAAATATACAGATTTATATTCTATTAAAAAATTTCATTTTGAAAATAAAAAATAATTCGTCCACGATAGGAGTTGAATCCCCAAATGAATTATTACCGACACCGCTGATGTATGAATTTTGAAAATAACTCATTCAAGATAGGATTTAAACATTGGATTAGTTTATGAAAATAACCCATCATAGGATTATTTACATGTAAATACTTAACCAAATTCTATAAATTTATAGCAAATATACTGTTTCTAATGAAAATTCAATATTTTGATAATAATTCAACAAGTTAGTCGGATACTAATTTACAAGTTCATTCGACTCTATAAATTATTAGCGATACCATCAACTAAATTCGTTGTGTTTTTAGTGTTTTTATGAAAATAAGTCACTGGGTTTACAAATGAAAGACATTAAAGCTTTATGTAGCCAAAACTGATTAAATAACCATTAAAAATTCATCAGGTGATACCTATTAAATATTTCAATAATTTATGATTCAAACTATGCATATTATAATACTTTTCGATAAATTTATGGATAAACTATTACATGGTTTGTTATAAAGTTATTTAAAAGGTTAAGAATTTTAACCCTAAATAACGAAAGATAACTTTTAACCCTAAAAGATGAAATATAACTTTGAACCCTATGTGATTAAAATGTTATAACATTATGTAAACCAATAATTACTAAATACCAAGTAAACACATGTCTTATATAAAGAGTAGTTGGTAAAAAACATACATATATTTAATATTTGTTGACAATTTTTAAGTACCTGTTAAAAATGGTTTGAAAATATGAATAAATATTTTAATTTAAGAATATTAAATTTAAAATCTCTATTGAAATTAAAAAGTATATAAATTTGTTAATCGTCAATTAAAATAAACTCGTAAAATTATTGATTGATTAAATACTATTGTTAATTAGAAATATTATTGACTGAACTTATTTTTTAATAGAAAGTTATTCTTGAAACAATATAAAAATCATATTTCAATATCTTTTCTTTAAATTAATTTTGAAAAAGTACAAACCAAATACTTGATTTTGATTGGCTGTTACTATTGACAGCGACATTATTTTTCGATAAATTTAATCGCTAAACTCAAAATACTAATAAATTTATTAAAATTATTACACTTTTCTTGAAAATAATTTGAAAAAATACAAACTATTTTTCAATAAACTTATTATTATTTAACTAAAACCGGTTGTTGAAAATACTAATAAATTTATTAATTAAAATAATTAAAATTTAAATGAAAATAATAATTTGAAAATGAAATTATAGAATACTTGATTTTGATTGGTTAATTCTATTTATTACCAATGACAACGACTCAAATTAATTCAAATTTTAATGTTCAAATTATTTTCTAAATATTATTGGTACCGCACTGATAGGAAATCATACTATTCAATCGAACATAATTTCATTAATCTTTTTAAATAAATCAACAAAAGTCATTTAAAATTAATATAATGTTGAACTTATTGCTAATCACGAAATTTATCCGAATCTAATTATATGCATTGTAAAACACCAGAGGTAATAATTCTTTGATGCTCCTATTAACATTACAACTTTTACATGCTGGACCAATACATTTTCCTGTAAAATGGTCAAACCTTATCTACTATGTTCTTATTACACAAATAACAATATTCACAATTATCAAATGAATATTCTTCAAAATTCATAAACGTAGTTTTAACCAATCAAATGATGGTAACTTGTCATATCAGTGAAGTTGTTGATTAATAAGAATCCATCAGAAATTGGCAAATGTTTTTGAAAATGTTATCTTTTGGTAAAATAGATAATGAAACTAGGTGTTTTGACCAGTTTTTGAACTCCAAATATTTATCTTTTGGTAATGTATATAGCGTAGTACTCAACTGATTTTTCTTACATAATTGGTGTTTTTCAAAGGTTTTTGGCTTACGAAATCCATTTAAACAATTTTCACACCATTTGCAACAAATTCAAACATTACAATCATTATTTTTATGACAATTCATCAAGGATTGTAAATTAGTTACTGCTGTATAATGATATTTTTCACCCTCCTTTATCAATAATAAATAAATTGGATCCAATCCAGTTACTTTTGTTCGGTGAATTATATTTAAATATGGATGCTTCGTTATAAGTTCTTCTCTATCCTCAAAATTTTCGTTAAATCATTACATTAATTGCTAAACCAGGATTTTTCTTCACAAAAGTTGGGATATCACACAGTTTCATTGATATATCGTTAGGATCGTATATCAAGTCATTCATATACGGTAAATATTTTCTTGGTCTATCTTTCTTGAATTTATCAGATTTCAATACAGTCAAAACACTATATATGAAACATAAATTATTGGTATTTTGTACGTTAACTATTACCTTTTTACATATTAGAGCTTTAGGTGTTGGAATATAACTATGTCCAGATAACCTAGATATATTAGAAACTTTGGTTACCTTGAAATTTACTTCTAATATTCGGTTTATTTTCAAAATACTTCTGTTCATTCAACAGTCTTTTCATTTATTTTCTTTGTACCAATATCAAGAAAAGTTGTAGTCACTGAAGCAGCGTGATTTGATATACTATCTACTTTGAGTTCCCCATCTTTTTCAAATTCTACTTGGACTCCAAATTGAACTTTTGAATGTTTCATTTCATTTAATGTCATTTTTAATTTTTCCAAAAGAGAAGAACTATTTCCTTAACATTATATCTTCCGATGTTCACTTTTATAATTCGATGTGAGCGTAGTAAATCATATTCAATTTCTGGTTCAACAATAATGTCGCTTAACCCTAGTCCAATTTGTAAATCATCTTTAATAAATATTTTTTCAAGTATTTCAGATTTTATGGTGCTTTTTCGTTTCAAACTGTGTTTAAACAATGATTTTTTATCCGTATAAAATTGATATATTACTGAGCATTTCATGTAAAACTCTACATTTCTCTGCACATACTCAATATTTAGCGATAATATCTAATTTAAATCGATATATTACTGATCATTTTCATTTAAAACCCGATATTTATCTGTACATACTTGATATTTAACCATAATTTCCTCCTTAAAATTGATATATTACTGATAATTTCACGTATAACCCTATATTTATCTATACAAACTCAATATTTAGCCAAAATATCACACTTTAAAATTGATATATTACTGATCATTAAAACCATATATTTATTTACACATACTCAATATTTAGCCATAATTTATCCCTTAAAATTGATATATTACTGATAATTTTCATGTAAAATCTAACATTGAATGATTATTTCTATTCAATATTTACCTTTGATTAATTTCTTTTAACACTGTATAAAATGATATAGAAATTATTATTACGTCATAATAAATCGATTAAATTTCTCACTCAATATTTCCCTTAGTAACTTACTACATCTAAACTCGATATTTAAACTTGTAAAGCATACTAGAATTGATCAAAATCCCAATCCATAGTGATAAATCTAACCTTTCAATTATATCTAAAACTCTGAAATATTCATATCTTGGAATACTCTCTAAAATTGATGGAGTTCTCTTAAAAGTTTACGTCAAATTCTCAATAAATTCTTTAGTAATATCAATTGAACTTCGATTAGGTATAAAATTCATGAAAACTATATCGAAAATCCTAAATTTAAACTAAAGTATTTAACAGGCTCTATATTATACTAAGTGGATATATATGATAAATTAATATACTAGCTATTATTTAATACATTATTACAAGTTTTAGTCTAATTAAACACAATTTCCATATTGAAGCCAATTTAACAATAAAAAATATTTAATCGAATATCAAAAGTTGATAACTAACTCTTAAATAACCAAAGAAGTAGTATTTTCAAACTAGTATTAATTCTGAAATATAATTTCTTAATAGTTTTAATGTCCAAAATTTTGGTTTATTTAATTTTCTTAATCAAATTTTCCCTCTAAATGATTACATAAATTTCTAAATAAGTATCATTTGCGTATATGTACCCATAAAATTATTTAAAATCTGTACAATTATTGTTATCAACCTAGATCAATAACATTTCTTTGTTCATTTTGTCTCGTTTGGCTGCATCTAGTTTCACTTGCAGTTGTTTTTCTTGCTTTATTCCTCGAATTGATTTTATAGTCTCTTCTACCTTTTTTTTGTATTCATTTAAGTTTGTATATTGAGCTTTACTGGTTCTAATTCTTTGTCTTTGTCGTTTTTCCGTTTAACTCAATGACCCCAAATTTTGTTTCCAGTTAGCTGTCCTTTGTTGTTATTCGTCAGTTTCTCATTACTTGATTCAGTTTTTCATCAAATTATTCTCCCTCGTCTTTTTCGTTAACTGACTTGATATTTCATCTATTTCTTCGGTGCTTCCGTTTTGTGTCGATAATTCCTTTACTGTTTTGCTGCTTTATATTGCTCGATTGTGAATTTGTTTTCGTTGTTTCTCATTTTCGTCTTTCATCTGATTGTACTGAATTTTCTAGGTCTTAATTTTCTTTCCAAGTCTACTCTTGTTTCTAATTTTCTTGACGGCTTCGGTATCTCTTAGTCGGTTTATTTCAATTTCTGATCCTGATCTGATTCTTGTTTTACACTCATCTATCTAACTAAGCTTTACTGCTTGATATTTGATTGGCTTCCATTTGATTTGTTTCTCCATTTTAACGTAATATCGCATCACCTGTCTTTCTTATTCCGCTTTATTCTTTATTCCATCGTCTGATTTCTAATTTGTTTTCGTTCTTTGACTATAATATTTATATACTTTTATATATTATCGGATATTATTATACTCATTCCATATAATATTTATACACTACTTTTATACATTACTATATAAACATATCTATTATATACATTATATACTCACTCCTGTCTATTTATTACTCTATCGTCTCCAAAGGGTCTACGCGCAAAGTGCGTATCCCTCTACATCTCTCGTCAATTACATGATATATGTCGATCTCACTTGACCACTGGAGTGGTGACATTAGTGACAGTGGTTGTTGCGTCCCTATCATACTTGGGTATTAGTTCATATCTTTACTTGCTTTGTTCTCTCGATTTTGAATTTTCTGTGAGTCCATCATTTGGTTCAAACAGATTTTGTCTGTGTTTTCTTCATCTTTTGATCTTTTCTGATCGTCTACGTTATTTGGCTTTGATTGTTGTCTTATTTCTTTGTAGGCTACTGAATTTTGCTTTTTATTACTATCTCGGTTTTCTCCCTCTTCGTTATCTTCTAGGCTCTCTTTTATTGTCTGTGAATTTTATTTCTCCTCTCTTTAACAGGGCTTTTATCGTCCTTGGTAATGCATACTCGAAATTTATTGCTCTTTTTAGCAATATATTTTCATTGCTTTCGAATTTGTTTACGTCTATAATTTCGTTATCGGATTTTCTTTTTTCTCCAATTGATCAGTTTTCCTGCTGCTTCATCGTATCCTCTACCGATTGCTCCAAGAATTGGGTTTAAATTTTTCCTATTATTTCGATGTCATCTTGAATTGCATTTATCGTAACGAACTCTATTGCACTTGCTTCTCGCGACATCATAATATAATTTAACATCGTTTTTCCTTTATAGTCATTCTCATTTAGAGTCGATCCTGTTTTTAATAACTCCCTCAGAATTTTCGTTGACCCATCTCTTGACACTGCAATATTTATGGGTGTTTGTCCTTTCTCATTTTTGTTATTTGTATGTTGTCCACATTGGTTCATTGCCTCGATAATTTCTATCGTTCGTTCTTCATTTTCGCTTTCTATGGCATGGTGTAGTGGTGTATTACCCGCTATGTCAATTATTGTGAATAATATTGGCATTCTTTTCTTTAAGATGCTGATTTCTGCTGTTGATTTTGAGCCTTTTGTGTAGTTCGTGATCATCTTTGTTACTCCTTCTAATATCTCGGTGATATTCTTGTTTCTAGTCCATTTCGGCATTATTTCCTTAGTTATTTTGATGATTGCTTCCATCTGTTTCCGGTAATTCATTCTATCATTGTAGATTTCGTTATATTCTCGTTCCTGTTTCGCCTGATTACTATGATATTTTGATTTTGTCTCTTGGCTGTTTGCGGCTCCGTTAATTTGTTTCGTCATGTCTAATAGGTTTTTCTGCCTTCCAGTTGTCATGTCTTTTCCTGGTTCGTAACTTGATTCGATACTTGTATCATTCGCTGGCTTTATTCTGGTGTTGGTATTGATCTCATTTGGTTTCCTATTGCTTCCTCTCATTAGTCACACTGTTCCGGATGGGTTCTGAGTCTGTTTATTTGGACAATTCCGAGTCATATGTCCCCATTTTAGACAGTTAAAACATGTTCCGCGTCTTTTGTGACAAATGGTATTTACGTTGCCTCTTTTCCTTCATTGTTGGCATATTTGATGTCGATAGTAGTCGTTCTCTGTGTGTCCCGATTTTTGACATGTTTCACGATATTCTATGATATTTACGTTGTTAGCTTTCGTATCGATTGTCTAGATATTTTCTTCGTTCGTTGTGGTTTTCCTGGTTGTGTTTTGTTGAGTAAATCAATACCATATTGTAATTTTCCTTTCCACATGGGTTGTATTGTTGAGTTCGTCAATTACATTTTCTTTTGTCTCAATTTTCAATTCACTGACTGTTTTTGATCTGTCTTGCATATTCAGATTTATCGTTTATTGTCTTTGAATTCTCTTTTCGATTAGTTCTCCCTCTGAAATTTTATTAACCATTAAAATATCTATTACCTCTTGTTCGATTGACAACATTCCGATTCCTGTATTGTCTCCTGTTGTTTGTATAAATTTTTACTCCAATATTTTACTTTCTACGTTTATTTGAAGTTCCTCTTTCTTCACCTTTTCATTATTTTGTTGTAACATTTTCACTTTCCTTATCGGTTCTCTTTTTGATTTTTGAAGTAGTACCCTCTGATTTTGATATTTTGTTTTTTTTGTTTTTCTGATATCTTTTTATCACTGATTTTGTTGGTTTTTCGTCATTTGTCGTTCCTTTCTATGGTGATCTCTTGAATTATCTTTATTTTCTCTTCGCTGCTTAATTCTTGCTCTGATTTTATTTTGTTCTCCTGAGTTTCATCTTTCTTAATCACGTCATTTTCTTTGTCGTTATTTTCGTTATTTATTGCCATACCATCCTCGCTGTTGACAACACACTGCGGAGCAGTGTGGATTTCTTTTGTATTGACTATTTTTGACATATTGCTTCTACTTAATATTTAATTTCTGTTCATCCGTCTTTGTCGAATTTCTTGGATTTTCTCTCTCTGTAATCTCTGCCATTCAATTGGTTGCTGTTCCAGATATTTTCTGGTCCATTAATATCGAACATCATTCATGTTTCTCCTCGTATTACTTCGTTGTATTTTGTTGTTGGTGGATATTCTTTGAATCATACCACCTAATTGCTCACTCTCTTGTATTTGATTACTTTGTGTACTTTGGCTATAATTGTTCGGTTTTGGTTGTCTCGATTTTTCTCTCTATTGGACAATTTGCAGCTATATGTCCGTTTATGTTGCAGTTGTAACAGGTTCTACTCACGTATTATGTGGTTGTCCTCATTATCGTCATAATTCTTGAATGTCTGATGTCTTGTGTTGGGCTATTTTGTAGATTCTTCTTGAATTGGTTTGGTTTTTGTTGACTTTGAATTCTTCTCATTCGACAATTCTTTGACGTATGACCCGTTTGATCGCAATTAAAACATTTTATCATTTCTTCTCCTACGTTCCGTGTAGAGTTCATTAATATAGGTTGTCTGTTGATACTTTCTGTGCGAACTCTTCTATCATATCCTTGGCAATTCTTCAGTTGATAACCTCGATCAGTTCTGCATCCTTCTTTTGAATAGATATCATATACTTGATTGTAGATCGCGTTGTTAATCCTGAAATAATTATTACACTTTATAAATTTACCTCTATTGTCTTGAATCCTCTTAACTAGCATATCGCAAATTCGTGATCATTTTTTAATGTATTGATTGGTTTGCGAATAAACATCTTTCGTTTGTCTCGCTGCTTCCATCGCTATTTTTATTTGTTCTGATACTCGATCTTTTAACTTGGTTTGATCGTTTTTTCTTTCTACTCTTTCTTCCATTGTGGTTAATATTTTCTGTTCTCGTATGATTTTCGTTTTCCATGTTTCAGCTACGTTTGTTTCGACTGTTTTCTTTTCCGAATTTTCCGTTTCTTTTTCGTCATTTAAATATTCTTAGTTGCATTTTCTTTCTGAATACATCTCCTGTACATTCCTCTTTAAACTCGAAAATATCGGTTCTTGGCTCCTTATTTCCGGTTCATCTCGTGTGATTTCGTACATTGTTGATTTTCTAGAAATATATTTCTGTTTTATCCGTAATTTTACTTTGCAACTCTTGGTTCATTTCTTCTCGGAGTTTTTCCATCTCTTTACTCGTACTGAATTGTAATTTTTGTTTCGGGTGATTTCGCGTTACTTCCATTGTCAGTTAACTTTCCAATTAACTTATCATATTCTTCAGCTTTTGTTTCCAAGCTTTCTAATCTTGTTGTAATCATTGGTTCTGCTGTCGCTACTCTATCAAATTTTCTATCTGTTGCTGCTTTCCACTTTCTCTGACTTCCAATAAAATGGTCTATATATATTTTTTTCCTTGTTCTCCGTTCGTTTCGGTATATTCTCAGTTTCTCTACTCGATGGTTTCCTTGATTCCAGTTTCTCGTAACTCGTTTTCTTTATTCTATCTTGGCTCTATTATTCGTCGTTTACTTGATCTCTTTATTCTTTTGGTTTACTCGATCTCTTTATTCCTTGTCAATTATCTAAACATAAATAACACTTCTAGTATATATTATTCTACATAAATTTTCACATTAATTTATCGTACTACTCTCACTGCTTTTCCTTAATTCTTTTCTCTACGTCAACTTCTTATCTTTTTAGTTTTTGTTTTTTCATTTTAAGTTTATTTTAAATTATCTATAGCTCGTATCAATTATCTATTTGTTTCGTCTAAATTATCTTTATAGTCGCATCAATTATCTATCCGGTCGTATCAATTAACTATTTTAATCAAATAAATCATCACCATCATATCAATAATCGTCTCGTTAACTATTCTCCTTTATCCATTTATCGTTTATCCAAAAAAATTCCTTAATCTCTATGCGCTATGGCCTTTTTACTTAACTACTCTTGTCTTTTTCCTTAAACTTCATCCGCTGTTGCTCTATGGGTCTTTTTATTTAAATCTTCTTGTCTTTTTCCTTAAACTTTATTCGCTGTGATCTTTTTTCTTTTGATTCTTCTCCCTTCATTTTTAAGTCTATTTTAAATATTCTATATCTCGTAATAATTATCTATCGACCTCGTATCAATTATATATATAGCCTTATCAATTATCTATGTGGTCGCATTAATTATCTATATTACAATAATAAAATCATTATACTCATACTCTCATTCAATCTGTAAATCATTTTTCCTATGTCTCATTGATTTAAAAATCGTTTACTTAATCCTCAGTCGCTGGCGCTCTATACCCTCTATTGTTTCCGTTGGCTCTCAGGCCTTCGTCATCTTATTTCAACTGGCATTCTGTGGCCTTCAATCTCTAATCTCATTTCAACTGGAACTCTATGGCCTTAAATATCTATTCATAATCATATCTCATCCGGCGCTCTATGGCCTCTAATATCTAAACATATTGTCTCATCTAATCATATCTTATTTAATCATAATCATATCTCAACTTTAATATCTAATCATATCCTATTTAACTATAATCATATATCATCTTTAGTATCTAATCTTGATCAAATCTTTACTGTTATAACCATATCTTATTTCAAGATCATCTCTTATCTTTAACATCTAATCATAATCATATCTAATCATAATCGTATAATATCTGTTCTCATCTTTAATCATAATCATATCTCATCTTTAATATCGGTGTTGAGTTTCATCAGTGACTTTTGGGTGGGTTTGAGGCCTCACACTGACTCTCAATCCATGGCGTCTTTTGTCTAGCGCATTTTACCGGTTACGCTTTCTTCACCGCCACTCGGATATTTGGTACTCGATGTGAGATCCGGGTTGTTGCACCAAACTCCTCTCTGGGAAAACTAAAAAAAACATTCCCTTAGTACTCGGTGTGGGATCTGGGTTGTGTACCTCGGAGAATATAAAAGTATGGAAATGTCTAGACGTTCAATCAAGCTCCAAAAACGGTTTACTTGATTTCCCGAATAGTGAAAAGAAAAGGAAGCGATAAATGGGCGCGGAAAATTTTCTCAATAAAACTATCTAATATCTGCCCGCTCTCCCGTCAGATTTCCGGCACAATTCGGCCGCCCTGATCTGATCCTTAGTAGATCCTTTCGAGTATGAACCATTTACTGGTTAGTTCACATCTCGCCTACCGTTTGGTGTCCTTGATACTCGGTGTGGGATCCGGGTTGTGTATCGAGTCCCGCCCAGCAATAAAAATATTCATTCGATACTCGGTGTGGTATCCGGGTTGTTGTATCGAACGGTTCAGCGCCACCAGTCCCTTGGCTGATAACATCCTGAACACGACAGTCCGTAGCTGTCCTCTGGTGCCTCACCACCAGCTAGGGAAAAAATGTCTATATGTACCTTTACTAACTTTTCAGCTTTCTTACCGGTATCTAAATCATGCGCATTTTCAATTTTTATTTTTATTTTCGGTTTCCCCTTCACTTTTCCAATTCAAAAATTGTAGTAATCGCGTTGGTTTGTTCCCCAAAGAGGTGATCAATCTCTCGCCAATAACTCCCTAACATTTGCGACGGTACCTACTACCTTCCTCTTCTCGGGTTGATCAGGGTTCTCCATCGGAATAAGCGTACTATCGTTATGATAGCTCGGTTTTAAATCTTACTTTCCAGTATCATTTCCATATAATATAATATAAATAACACTACAAAATACACTAACAAAATGATGCATCGAAACTTTTACCGTACCTTATGTGTGATTTTTCAGCTTTCACTGTTTAAGTTGTGTTTTACTTGTCCACTCAGAATTTATTTAACGGCTTTCATGAAGTTTTCGGCTCTTTCCGTATGTTTTACACCTTTCGGTTGCTATTGTTGTCTCATTTATTATTATTATTAATCTCAACTCATCGTACTCGTTTTTAATCATCATTTTCCTCTGGTTGCTAACTATTATTCTCGTAATTCATTATTATCTCTAATCCTTTATTTTCATTAATAACAAGCATCATCATTTTATTCATCTACGCTCATTTCTTATAATTCATTTCATTTACACCTGAAAATTTCCTTTTATCTACGCCTAATTTTCTCCATCATCTGGATTATCTTTTCGTCAATTTCTCTAACTTAATCGATTATCTGTTCTCGTTTAATATCTAATTTGGCTTTACTTGGCCTCATGTCTTTTGTAATACGTACAATCAATTATTCGTTACTTCCGCTAATATTTCTCATCTCATAGGGGTAGGGGTTCGAAATCGTTGCAACCTTTTCCGTTAATATTTTGATCTTTAATTTAATTACTTTCAATAAATCGTTTATTACGTTTAGAATTATTTTAACTGACTTGGTGATCACGTCTTATTTCAAACAATTTTAATCCAGTAATTTCTAGTTTTCCAATTTATTTTTACGAACTCTAAGACGACCCGCATTTTTGTGGTTTCCCCTATTTCTAATCACTTTAACCCTCGTGATTTCCACCTTTTCCCTGTTTTTATTATTTTAATTTTTATTTATTTATCTATTTTTATATTTTTATTACTACTTCTACGGTTTTTTGGATGATTCCCTTGACTTATACAACCTACCCATAATTTTATTTTTATTTATAGTTTCCTGTTTCCTTGATTTCTGCTCTACAAATATTTATAATTTTATCCCCACTTTCCTGTTGAATCGTTTCATTTTTGAAATTTTTGTGTATCTAATATTTTAATTTATTTACATATATTGATTTTTTCCTCTCTTATTTCAATACTCGTCATTCATGAGTTTTCTAAACTGTTGTTTTGTTTCATCGTATTGTTTGGGTTGTCGGTGACTTCGGATAGAAATTATTGTCGATCTGACTCCAAGTGTGCTTTAAACACCAGCAACGAACTCCAAACGATATAAAATTTATTGATTAATACACTTTGTCTCCACTGATTTACAAAAATATTTAGAATTCACTTTCAAAATTTTTAATTTCTTCACAATTTTCGGAATTCTAGAGTATTCGAAGGTTTTGACCCATTGTAACTTTTTATCAAAAGTTCACACGATTATAGTTCTATGGTAATTTTTGATCGTCTTGTTATTCTACACAACATATCAAAATTAAAATTTTTTGGCCAAAGTTGTGACTCTTTATAACTTTTTATCTAAAGCTTTGATGACTTAAGTTCTATTAGCAATTTTGCTTGTTTCGTTGATCTCTACAACATATCAAAATTTAAAAATTTTGACCAAGGTTTTGACCCTTGATAACTTTTGACCCAGAAGTCAGACTGCCATACTTCTTTAGTAAATATTGCTCAGTTTCTCAAGCTCTACAACATATCAAAAATTAAAATTTTTTAAGGTTTGACCCTTAATAACTTTTTATCTAAAGGTTGGAAGATCCTAATTTTATCACCACTTTTGCCATTTCATCGTCTGTACAACATATTAAAAATAATTTTTTTGACCAAAGTTTGAGCCTTTTTAGCTTTGAACCTTTAGAAGATATGACCATGGTTCTATTGGCAATTTTATTAAGCTCATTCTTCTCTACAACATATCAAAAATTATATTTTTGGTCAAGGTTTGACCCTTTAAACCTTTGAAGTTCGATAAGATACGACTATAGTTCCATTGACAATAATACTCAACTCGCCGTCCTGTACAATATATCAAAAATAAAATTTTTGGCCAAAGTTTGACCCTTTGTAACTTCGAACCTTTAGAAAATACAACCATAGTTCAATTGGCATTTTTACTCAGCTCATCGTTCTCTACATAATATCATCGAACTGTTTTCTCATCGTCAATAAGTCGATCGTTTTCCTTCGTTTGTTGTTAAGTTCCATTATTTAGTTCATCCTCTCTCCGTGGTCCGACAAAATGTCGTTCCGACATATCTGTTTAATAATTAAACATTTGCTTTTATTTCCTTGGGTTCTTTGCAAAAACAATCATGTTGATCCCGGCTGAGCCCCTAAATTTGTATGGTGGGCTAGTCGTCTATTATTTATTCTCTTAATTTGTAGTCAGGTTGTTCGCTTTTCATCGATCTTTCAATTTTCTCATTGATTTTTATCATTGATCTTTACAATTTTAACTCCATATATTCCATCTCTCCGGGGTTCGGCAAAATGTCGTCCCGACATTTCCATTTGATAAAATAGTTCTGTATCCTGTCCCCTCTCATTTGTTTGTACAAGAAAATCATGTTATCCCGGCTGAGCCCCCAAATTTGTATGGTGGGCTAGTCATTTGTTTCATTAATATATTTTCTATATTTTGTAGTCCGGTTGTTTGTTTTTCATCGTTCTTTACAATTTCATCGTTCTTTACAATTATTGAGCTCCACATTTTTCATCTCTCTGGGGTTCGGCAAAAATGTCGTCCCGACATTTCTATTTAATTCCAAGATTTATATTTCGGTTTCCTTTGGTCTTTTGCAAAAACAATCATTTCATATCCCGGCTGAGCCCCCAAATTTGTATGGTGGGTTTCTGGGTTTTGATATTTTGAAACTATATGGTTGTTACCCAGACAACCCCATTCAAATATTTCCTTTGCTTACCACTCGGCACCCGTTGCTAAGCAACGTTGGAATTGTGTTCGAGTGGGTAGCTCGTCCGCAAAAAGTGAGCGTTATTGCTAATGCTATAATTGACCGAACGATCTCTGGGTCCAACGAGCTGTCGATAGAAGACCTGTGCTCGCTTTTGATTCTTAGATCCCATTATTCTCCTATCTCTGTCAAATGTTAACCTATACTCTCATATCATTCATTGTTATGTCCATTCCCATAGTCCTTCCTATCGTCGTCCGTGTTGATGATTATTATTTGGCCTGTACACCCTTTGTTAGGTTAAATATTCTCACATTATTTCTCTTACTCTTATCCCTATTTTAACTACTGTGTTCCCTATTATCATTACTAGCATCATCATTGTTACTATTATATATATTTCCTTTCTTAATTGTTACTACTATTACCTTTATTATTATTTTTATTACTATAACTACCATTATAATTATTGTTATTACTACTATGATTATTACTACTATTATTATTATCATAATTATTATCATCATTACTACAAATACCATGATTATTATTATTATTATTATTATTATTATTATTATTATTATTATTATTATTATTATTATTATTATAATCACCATTACTCTTATCATTATCGTTATTATTATTAAGATTTTGTAGGGATCCGTCCTTATTCCTCAGCATTAAAAATTTTTTATTGATATACAACATTAGCCGTAGTCCATCTGTATTTTTCGGTTTTCGATAAAGTATCTTTGCAAATTCGAAAATTTTAGCAGCGTTCCGCCCTTAATTTACGGTTCATCCCTATTCTACAGTTTTCGACAAAGTATTTTCATTGACTCGGAAAATTTGAGCAGCGTTCCACCCTTATTTTACGCGTTCCATTTTTACATTACTATTTTTGTTAAGTATTTGAATTAATTCGGAAAATTTGAGCAGCGTCCCGCCCATATTTTCCGCCTCAACTCAAATTAATTTATTTAATTCTTATTTAAAAACATTATTTTTCATGATTTTGGTCGTTCGGATTAATCTTTTTCCGATGGCTTTTCATTTTACCTGTTGCAACGATTTCGCAATTTTCCCCACTACCCATTCCCTCTCTTTGTCCTTAAGATCTATGTATGTTCATTTCATAATTAATGAGTGCCCACTGGACTACTCGGTGTTAGAGATTTTGAGCCGATTGTTATTCAAAAGTTTTGTCTATTTTGCAGGAAATGGATGATGAAGGAGCAGCCAAAGGGCTACTCATTTACCCTCCAATTTCCCCTATATATGGATAATATTGACGTTCCAAAATTAAAGTAAATATTGGGTAAAGATAACTTCGGAATTTAAATGATCGTAAATTGTTGATTAAAATTAGGGTAATGGCAAATGATTTCATCAATTAAACTATTATAATTCGCTTGGACAAAATTAATCTAATCCTTGGTAGGGACGAGTAACGTATTGAAACCACCGATAAAAATGAAAGCAATTACGAATCGAATTCGTTGACTTCAAGTAATGAAATGTATCAATTAAAAGTAAAATGATTCTCGAATAAAAGCGTGGAATCCCTTAATTAAATTGCTGATTAAAATTAATGCAACGACACGTAATTTACTGATAATTCCTTGTGATAAAATTGAAGAAGGGATTAAGTAAAAGCAAGTGATTAAATTAAATTATGGGTTAGAAATAAAATGAATATGGAATAGAAGTAAATATGCCGTTGATTAAATTAAATCTATTCATTGGTAACAGTTAAAATGATTTTCGGGTAAACAGAAATATCTCATTGATTAAACTAATTCAGATAATTATTGAGTAAAACCAATGTAACCTAGTTTTAGTAGAGTAAAGTATTGATTAACAATAATTCGTTGACTAAAGTAATCCATAGATTAAAGTTGGGAATGCATAACCATAAGATAATCTCTTTGGTAAAAATCAAGCGATTTTTTCAATGTAAATTAAAGTAAAACTGGATTCACGGATTTAAAATTATTGGATTAGTATTAAAATAATCTCACGGACTAAAGTAATAGTTGATCCAGCTAGCCGTAGGAAAACTATTAAGAATTTAAATAATAGATGTCAATATATATTACCGATAATACTAACCCTTAGTTAGAACTAGGATAATTTCTAGAATCGAAAAAAGGTTTTTCCTTGAATTATTATAAATTCAAGAATTATAGCAAATTGATCAACGATAAAATGAACGAATTATTACTTAAACTAAATTAATTTAATTGTAAAAACCAAAATTTAAGATGAGAGAAAATTTGTATTACTATCACATAGAGTGTTACCGATTTTGTTGTTGAATACATAAAATTCCACATAACGAAATTATTCCAACAGAAGGGTATTACAACTACTTGGACGCCTCGGTAAGCGTAGGAAGTTTTTTCTAAAAATTGTCCGTAAAATACATTCAAACTAATCAATGAAATAACTTACCAAAATTGAGATAATCGAGTGTAGGCGAAGTAGTTGAATAGTAATCCTGAAAATACGACGTGAATAATGTAGCTACTGGATGTCGACATTAAATCACCTTTAGTCAACCGCTTAAGTTGTAATGGTAAGTTCCGCCGGAAATCGTTCGCCCACCAGGATACAACCACGCGCGACTAAGTTATCTCGGATCAACATCCGGCCTAGATCTTAAAGTTCGATTAACCGTAAATGAAATTGGTAAACAAACTTTAAAATCAATTTACCAATTCTCTTAGGTCAATACACGATCATCCGCCTACTATCTAACAGGTAATATATCAAGGTTAATATGTATATATTAAATAAATTAAACATCAGGTTATCTCACCCATATGATTTATCACATTATTATATATCCCCCCTATAAAGGAGTGCACATTAAAGGACCAGGCCCGTAAATTAACCCAACCCGATTATTAATGTCCCATCGCGTAAAGGAAAGCAATAGTCACGTGTATGACACCCTTAATAATAACATAGACACAATTTGTTTGCTAGTAACTTAATATAGTGAATCAATCGAAGCTAACAACAACAATGTTTTAGACATGTCGCCCAAACGAAGCATCAGTCGAGGGACAGACAAACAGGGACAGACAAGAGTTTCGTCAACTACGAGAACATTTGACCAGATACAACAGCAGTGGCCATATCCTACTACCTGGAGGATATTAGGCTTGGAGAAGGATCCCTGCGGTCTCTCGGGGCAGCAATATCCAGCTGCGGAGACCTACCTGAACGCACAGGACCTCCTCACCCAATGGGAACGGGTGCAGGAGCAGGTGGATTTACAGGTGGTTAAGGCGAGGATGTATCTTGCGAACGTGGTGGAAGACATCCTTGCCGGGCGGATTGCAGTCGCCTATCCACCTCGCCCAGTTCGAGATACCCGACGACCCTATACAGTGGAGGCTCTCAAACGAAGCCTGAAGAGATATTGTCCCGAAGAGTGAATTGATAGTGATAGATTTCGTGTAATAACTGATCTAAAATATTAGAAATTTGCGTGTTATGTCTTCTTATGGTTAAAATTATTCGTGACTTTGTTTAATGAGATAAATAATGATCTAACTTAACCTATAATGAATTAAAATGACATCTTTGATTATAAAGATGTCTTCCTTACAAATCCTACAATCTGAACTGGACCATGCAAGACAGTCAAACGCGGAGTTACTCATCCAAATTATTCAATTGACCCGCGAAATACAACAGATTAGAGCAACCTGGAAGGAACCGGAAAAGGTAAAGACATTGTACCACCGCCTGACCGCAGCACAGAAAGGCTGGACAGAAGAGCGGCAGCTCAATCAGAGCCTGCGCACGCAAATTCTGGAACTCGAAGTCGCCCTAGCAGTCTGCCGGGAAGGGGAAGCGGTAACCTATCCGCTCATCTTCGCCCCAACCCAAGTGCCGCAGAAAACCGCCAAGTCAGCAGAGCAACCTATCCCTCCAGCAAATAATCGTCGACCGGGACGCAAGGAACGTGCCCGACGTCGCGCAACCTAACTTCAAAACGTCAAGTAGTAAATGTTACACATGTGGTTGAATCAAATAGAGTAGTTTTAGCCTTAGTTGAGTTGTTTCTTTAATATAATTGTATGCCAGCATTGTCATAAACATTCTTATCACGTCTTAGTTTTCCACAGTCAATTAAGAACCTGATCTAGAATTTCTACAAGGGACAGAGCTAAGCGAGCATAAGTCTTCTATCGACAGCTCGTGAACCCGAGGGTTGTCCGAGCAATTACAGTACTAGCGATAATACTCAATTTTTGCGGGCAATCCACCACTTGAACACATTACCAACGTTGCCTAGCAACGGGTGCCAAGTGGCGATCAGTATCATTTTGTATGGCGTTACTAGGGCAGCCATGAGGATAAGCAAGATTCGAAACCCTGTAACCCACCAATATTATTATTATTATTATTACAATTATTATAATTATTATCAATATTATTAACAAAATTTTGTGTAGGTATTCGTCCTTATTCCTCAGCTTTAAGAAATATTTTTCTTATATAACAATTTAGCCGTAATCCATTTGTATTTCCCTGGTTTTCGGTAAAGTATTTTTGTTGAGTCGAAAAATTTGAGCAGCGTTCCGCCCTTATTTTACACGTTCCATTTTTACATTACTATTTTTGTTAAGTATTTGAATTAATTCGGAAAATCTGAGCAGCGTCCCGCCCATATTTTCCGCCTCAACTCAAATTAATTTATTTAATTTTTATTTAAAAACATTATTTTTCATGATTTTGGTCGTTCGGATTAATCTTTTTCCGATGGCTTTTCATTTTAACGGTTGCAACGAATTCGCAATTTTCCCCGCTACCCATTCCCTCTTTTTGTCCTTAAGATCTATGTATGTTCATTTCATAATTAATGAGTGCCCACTGGACTACTCGGTGTTAGAGATTTTTAGCCGATTGTTGTTAAAAATTTATGTCTATTTTACAGGAAACGGATGATGAAGGAGCAGCCAAAGGGCTACTCATTTACCCTTCAATTTCCCTATCTACAGATAATATTGACGTTCCAACTCCTGCGTTCTGCACGCTGGAGCCTTCACGGGCACGAATCATTGGCGATATTCCACGCACTTACATGGTTCGAATAATATGTTTGATTTTATTAACTTGTGATGTGTCTTTGGCTGTGGGCCGGAAAAGGAATAACAAATAATATTTTACCATAGCATTTGGAATAAAAGTTTCGATGCACTAAGGCTATAGATAGAAAATATTTATTCAGCATATTACATCGGCCACATACATTTGAAATTCATTGTATCCATTCCATAAAATTTACTTCGAAAATCCCATAAATTTAATTCGATAAATCATCCATAAATTTGATTTGAAAAATCATCCATAAATTCAATTGGAAAAACAAAATTATCCATAAATTTGATCTGAAAAATCATCCATAAATTCAATTAAAAAAATCACCCATAAATTCGATTCGAAAAATCATCCATAAATTCAATTGGAAAAACAAAAATCATCCATAAATTCGATCTGAAAAGTCATCCATAAATTCAATTGGAAAAACAAAAATCATCCATAAATTCGATCTGAAAAGTCATCCATAAATTCAATTGAAAAATTACCCATCAATTCCCTTCGAAAAAATCAATTAATAATATTGCACCAGTTGAGAGTGATCGTGTTCAGGCAAAACATTTACCCGTGTTAATTGCCTGAATGCACGGCTCTCAACCAGTTATACAACCAGTTATACAGTTCTGTAATGAAATTTTTTCTCCGAAAAATAAGACTGAAAATTTGTGAAAACACATCGGTATTTAAAACACATCGGTATTTTAATTAATTCGGAAAATTTGAGCAGCGTTCCGCCCTTATTTTACAGTCTTATCCGGATATTCTATCAATTATTGAGTCGTAGTCTACTTTTACTTTGCTATTTCTGATGAGAATTTTAATTGATTCGGAAAATTTGAGCAGCGTTTCGCCCTGATTTTACAGTTTTATGATAAATGTTTTAACTCTTTCTGAAAATTTGCGCAGCGTTCTGCACATATTTTCCGTCTCAATTCAACATATTTTATTTAATTCTTAAATATTATACAAAACCTTATTTTTCATGATTTTAGTCGTTCAGATTAATCTTTTTCCGATGGCTATTCATTTTAACTGTTGCAACGATTTCGCTATTTTCACCGCTAACCTTTCCCTCTCTTTGTTCTTATGATCTATTTATGTTAGTATTATATTTAATGAGTGCTCACTGGACTACTTGGTGTCAGTGATTTTGAGCCGATTGTTGTTAAAGAGTTTTGTCGATTTTATCGAAATTAAGTTCAAGAAAGCTGAGCCAAAAGACTCACTCTACTTCGCTATTTAATTCAATGATTTGACGTTTGGGTTCCTGCGTTCTCACGCCGGAACCTTCACGGGCCCGAACCATTGGTAGACTTACACCGCACTTACACAGTTCGATAGGGTGTTTTATTTTACTATCTTGCGATATGTTTTTGCTGTGGTCTGGAAAAGGAATGAATGAAAATTAGCAGACCAATTGGGTAAAAGCCTCGAATGCATGAAATAATTGTCGGAAGTTTGTAAGCATATAATAGAAATTCATAGTAGCATAATTCATAATTCATCATATATTGGAAATTCGTAGTAGCATAATTCATAATTCATCACATATTGAAAATTCGTAGTAGCATAATTCATAATTCATCATATATTGAAAATTCATAGTAGCATAATTCACAATTCATCGCATTTACAGCACCAGTCTACCAATCAACAAGTTCGCAGTCGTCCGTGCAGTTAGCTGCAACGCACACTACTACGATCAGTCTCCAAGTGAGACTCAAAATCAATATTCCAATTAAGTTGAAAATAATACTGCAGAAATAGTAGTTGTTATTTGTGAAAACACATCAGTATATATACCTATAATTTGGCCTTAACTTTGCGTTTTATTTTTATTGCGATTAAACAAATTTGACCTTGAAATTATTTGTGTTATCTAAATTAAATTTTTTATTATTTTCTTAATTTAAATTGGTAATTTATTTTTAACATTTTTAATTAAATTTATTCATCCAAAAATATTTTATTTTTATTCATTTAATTCATTAATTTTTACTTTTATATAAATGGTCATTTTACGGTCAAATTTTCTTGTTATTATGTTATTTTTTATGTAGATTTCGTGCGGTTCTTGATGCATTTGGTTTTTATTTTATTTTTATATTTTTTGATTTTATATTTTTTTATGTTCTCTCAGATTTTAAAGTGTTTATTTGGTGTTGTATATTGTATTTTAAGTTATCTTGGTGCTGGGTTTTCGTGCTGTATTACTGAAGCATTTAAACAATTTTCAAGGGCCGTTTGTGTTCTGGCCCAACACTATTGTATTTCTATACTACTCCATCTAAAGGTTTGGGTTAAGATAGGCACTGTATAACTTTAATTGTTACAAATTCGGTTTTAATTTGCAAATAACTGTCAAAGTTCACACTACCAAAACTGTTCATTTGACTAATAAATGATTTACTTATCAATTTTCACTGTTAATTTTATGATATTAAAAATCCGGTTGTGAATCTCATTAATAATGAAAACTCAAAGAAATAATCGGTACAAATATGACGTGTTTTATAATAATCTTTACTTAAATTTGCTTAATTTGAAATTCCTCTTGCACTTTTAACCGTCGACATTAAATGATGGCAAAGCACTAACCACTGGATTACCTTAAACTTTCGCTTTTTTAGTTTAATTAATAAATAACTACCGAAAATTATTTCAAAAACAACAAAAAAAATTTATTTATAATTAACAATAATAAAATCATAGAAACACTTAAACGTTTATATAAATTTACTTTTTAAAAAAAAACTTTTTTACGAATCAAAATTTTTCAATTTAAACTTCCTTTGCACGTGAACTTAATAGCGACTACGACAGCAGCATGCAATAGATATTATTATTGAAAGAATAATGCCTATTACGATGCCTCCAATAAGGATCTTTGATAAGAGCTTAAGCTCATAACAACATTGTAAATTTAACGTTCCACAACAATACGGAGTGACAAATGATGTTAAAACTGAAAAAAAGAGAATAAAATTAAACATTAAAATACTTACAATAATTTGAAAATGGTAAATTAATTAAAAGGTTTTAGTAAATACTTTTATCATTCTGACATGCTGAACTTCCACATAGCTTCCTAAAGTCGTCTATAGCATCATTGACTATATCTCCAGATTTTACGTTAGAGACAAAGAGAACCAAAATTATTAGTTTAATATTTGAAATCATTTCTCAGAATAAAATAAGTCATGTGATTCGATTTATATTCGATTAATATTCCTGGAATATTCGGTGTGTCTCAGCTGTTGGTGTGTGCGTCCAATAAAAATGTTTAAGTATTCCACAGTCCGTCTTACTAATTATTTTGTTTATACAATTTCAAACCGATTTATATTGTTTTATCTGTCCGTTACAATAATACGGAACGTAATGAAATTATAATATAGTGATAACTTATTTTTGTACTATATAATGTGAATATAACAGTCAACTCTCACTGATTCAACGATTTTTGTTTTAAATTAGACTATTTGCTTATAAAATATATACAAATTTTAAATAATTTTATAAAAAGTCTGTCCATTTGAACTTTGAGAGATAGTTGACTATGAATTATTTTTAAGTGTTTTCAGTTAAAATCTTTTAGTTAAAAATATGTTTAATTATTTATTACGTCATTTTGTAATCGGGATTATTTACATCACTTCCATACGCATAACCAAATATTGTTGTCACATGGAGAATTACATTATCCATTTATGCCATTTTCTTCCAAAATTTTTATGGCGTCATCAATTTTTTCTTCTAAATGTGCTGGCTGTCTCCTTGGTTTTATTAAAATAGGGCTTTCTGTTGTCATAATTTTATGTTTTAAATTATTTGTTTTTCCAATGTCCCATTTATTTGCCATAAGCGCTTTGATATTCTTTTCAATTACATTATATATTTCTGATTTCCTATCAATTTTGAGAACTTCCATGGTTCTCTTTAGTCTCATGATATCACTTATTTCCCCACCAAAATTTGGATCTATTGTATAAAGATCTTTTTCCTGATTGTTTATAATTTCTATAACATACACTCCCTCATCTTTCTTTCAAATTGATAGGTAAATGTCAAATTTATTTAAAAGACTTATTCCTGCTATTATTTTCAGGTTTACCTTTTCTGTTACAATAAATTCTATTTTAGTGTTCTTTTATTGTTCAGAGTTACATGAAGGGTAGTTTTTCCAACAGTTTTCAATGAACTTCCATTTGAACAACTCACTGCAAAATTTTAGTTTTATATCTTTACCTCTCTTAATTCCTCAATAATCTCTTTATCAATAACATTTATTTTATCTCCTGTATCTAAAAGCCGGCTTCTCTATATTTTCCTTATATTTTTATCATCATACTCGGTCTACACTCCATCTTATTATATTCTATTTTACTATTTTTAAACTCTGCATTCTTTTCATTGACAAGTTTTCTATTTAGTCTTTTCTCAGTTCTCAAAATTATACATGCCCTTATAATTACTATTATTTAATACAATTCTATTATTATCACTTAAATTATTAATCCTTTTATTTCTACTAATAACATTGTTATCAATGCAAGTATTAATCAAATTACTATTATTTCTATTATTACTATTTTTAATTTTTTTGCTACTATTATAAATATTATTAAATATATTATTATCATTATTCAGCAATATCTCATAAAAATTACCTTTTAGAACATGACTCCAATCACCTTGTCTCTTGTTGGAGCTTCGGCATTTGGGGATTCTGTCAGATTCCTATCTTCTATTCGATCATGTTCATCATCCATAGCAGCCATATTCGAATATTTATTCGTGTGATTTCGATCGTAATCTGAAGAGTGATATTATTTGTTTGGCATTCTTCTATATTTATTCTGCTGGTACGGATTATTTTCTCTTGAATAGTTTAGAGAGTTTGTTATTGTTGATCTAAAACAATAATTTTCAAATGCCTTTTTTCTCCACAACCAGAACAACTGATGTTAGGACACTTTCTACGTGGATGTCCTTTCTCGTTACATCATAAACATTTATAAGCATGATTTCTATTTCTCTTTTCATGTTTTTGGCATTCCGACTGACATGACCGATTGCTTAACAATTTCAAAGTTTTGTTTATTTCCTTGAGCAATTCTTCCATTATTAAATATTTTTTGTGTTGATGGTCTTTGCAATTGTTCAAAACTTTGCCTTTTTCTCAATACACTAGCATGTCTTTTTTCTAAATGCAGAAACTCCTACTTCTTCATTGATTCCTTCTATCTTAGAAGAAAATTCTTTAAAAGAGACCTCATTTGTTGCTTCAATCATTTTGATTTCTCGTTTTATATCATTGCCATCTAAACAATGAGTCAAAAAATATTTCATCAGCTCACTTTTTTCAAATCTGCCTCAATACCTTATCAACCATTTTTGAATTTTCTCAAAATAAATAACTGCATTTCTTTCTTTTTTATAATTAAAATCCGATAAATTGATAAATAGGCATTGGTTACCTGAAAGCTGGTCGTAATCTATCTTCAAAACTTATGATATTTTATCTACTGCTTCGTAAGTTTATAACAATTTTTTTAATTACACATTTCACCATCATATTTCGTGACATTTCTGTTAATCCACATATCAAAATATCGTTTGATTTTTTCAATAAACAATTCTACGATATTATTCAGAATCGGCGTGATCGTCATGTAAGAATTTAAATTCGACATTAAAGATTTATTTCAAAAAACTTGTTCAACTCAATATTCAAACAACGTTTTAATTTTCAACGAATCGGATATTTTCTGATACAGCTGAATTGATATAAATACTATATAATATAAATTTTCATATAAGATATTATTACTACGTTAAATCACCTACTTATTTTTTATTAAAAGATAACGCCAATACGATATATTTCAACAGCATAACTGTCATCTTCAGGTACACAAAACCAATTAAAAATATTATGAATTAACAGTTAATTTAAACAAATTATTTTTTATTACTTTAATTTTGTAATAAAACAATATTTAAAAAATATATTCAAATAACTTTTAATTAATTTAAAATTTTATTTATTTAAATATTATAATTTTAAAAAAATAATGTAATTTAAAAATTCAATTATTTTAATAATATTAAAAAAAAAGTTTTTTTTAAATACAATACATAAACATTATTTAGCATACTTAAACTATTAAAAAACATTCAAAACATCGTAGAAGCATTATTGATAAGGTCATTGGATCCAGATTAATGTGCAAAGTGCTGTGACTACGAATGTTTTGAATGTTGATTATTATTATTATTATTATTATTATTATTATTATTATTATTATTATTATTATTATTATTATTATTATTATTATTATTATTATTATTATTATTATTATTATTATTATTATTATTATTATTATTATTATTATTATTATTATTATTATTATTATTATTATTATTATTATTATTATTATTATTATTATTATTATTATTATTATTATTATTATTAAAAAACCTAAAATAAAATGTTTTAAATTTATTCTAGATAATGATATCGGCAGTTGGGCACAGTTATTTAATTTCAAGAAATTATATTTTAAATGGTGGCATTTTTGCTGATTTTATCGGAAAGATAAAATTCTCAAATTCTAGTATTTCGAACACTGTAGAAATCGGAACAATAGATGTTGGTCAGTGCATTGTAAACTATTTGTTTAATTCCACAAAGTCCCATCCAATTTTTGATCCAAATACTAATTTAATTACAAATTATGAAAATGTTTACAATTCAAATATATTAACAACAAGTTTTGGATTAATATTTATTATGGTGCCATTTTTGTTTTGTTTTTTATCTTGTTTATTTTGGATGTTATGGAAAACGATAAAACTTAATCCCACTTTTCAAAGTTTCTTTTATGAAAAGACTCAAATTTTTCCATGGAGAAAGGTAAATATTGTTTTTTCGGTTAATACTAGAAATGAAAATTGTAAATATATATATATATATATATTTCAGAAATTATATGAAGCAAGCGACTCAGATTCTGTTGAAATTTTCACTGCAAAGGAAATTCAAAATCGAAGAAAATATTTCCTGGATAAATGTTTAATTTTCTCTTCTATATGTGGCATACTCACAGTTGCCTATATTATTTTATTTATTCTTGCATCTTGCTCACAAATTTCTTTGCAAAATAAACTTCAAAGCAGCACAGATAATAATTCTCTTCTCTCGTCTTGGAAACAGGCATCACAAAATATAGAGTCGTTTTTCAATGTCATTTTGTATGATAATCAACAATTGTTTAATCAAAGTATCAATAACATTTCCACAACTATTCAGGTATTAAAATGAAAATATTATTGCAAATATAGTTCTTCTTTAAAAGATAAGATTTGATTCATTAAATTTATTTTTATCACTTATTAAAACAAAATTTTCAATTTTTTTACAATTTACTCTAGCCTTTTTTCCCATTCAACCGCTCTTGAAAAAAATTTTTATTACTTTTTGCAAGTTTTAAACTCACTATTTATAAAAAATTCGGCCGTTGAATTTAATACATGTTTTGTAAATATTTTAATATATTTTCCTTGTACCTCTTAACAAATTTCAACACAAATAAACATTTTTGTGCTCTTCTATTACATAACTATTTTCAAACTTCAAGAACAACTGCAAAAGTTATTATAAATAGCTTCCTTTTGAAATTTTGTTTATATTTTCAATAACAATAGCCAATGGTAAACAAAAGCTTTGATGTCAAATAAATATTTCTCTCTTGTAAAATCACCTTTAAAGAACGATCAAACTACTAAATAATGTTTACATTTTCAGAATTTTTACGTCAAAAATAAAATCTTCTGTTTCTGCTATCTTTTATTCATATATTTTATCCAGGGATGGAAACCATTGAAATAAGCATGTTGGTTCAGTTCAATAACTTTCGGTTCGGTTCTGGTTTCTAGTACACTCAATTCTTGTTTTGGACAGCCGCATAGCCTTAAAATTGCATAAAAATTATCGTGTATTTTAAAGCACCAGGTTTTGGTTCATTTTTTGGTAGTTTAGATTACAAAATCTCCTAAAAGTGAAAAGGCAAATTCCTTTTTACACATCACAGCAAGCAATCAAAATTATTTCAAAAAACTCTATTTTCTTAATAAATAAATAAACAAAAAATAACTAAAACAAAATTTTATTGACTTTTTTAAAATATATATATATATATATATATTAAAAGATAACGCCAATAAAAAACCTTTCGTACGATATATTTCGATAGCACAGCTATCATCTTCAGGTACTCAAAACCAACTAAAAATATTATGAATTAACATTTAATTTAAACAAATTATTTTTTATTAATTTAATTTTTTTAATAAATAAATATTTTTAAAAATATATTTTAAATTAATTTTAAATTTACAATATTTTTACTTATATTCTAATTTTTTAAAAATTAATGTAATTTAAAATTTTCAATTATTTTAATAATATTAAATAAACAAACATGATTTAACATACGTAAACTATTTAAAAACATTCAAAACATTCGTAGTCACAGCACTCTGCACATTAATCTTTGGATCCAATGACCTTATCAACAATGCTTCACATATCACTCGTTCCCAATAACTATTAAAACTTCTCAACAAAAAAAAACCAGAAACATGTAGAACCGTTTTTGCATTTTATGAACAGTTTACATAAAAACATTGTATTCACATCTGAAACGGAGAGAAAGTCATCAATTGCGTTTTTGGATTTGTTAATTCAACGCAAAGATAAACAGTATGAGACAGAGATTTATAGAAAACCAACTGATACTGGTCTTTATACTTCTCCAGAAAGCTTTTGTGAATTTAAGTATAAGAGAAATATGGTGAAAGGATTGATTTATCGTTCATGGGCTTTATCTTCTACTTTTGCTAATTCGGTAAAAAGTGTTGATAAATTGGTTGAGTTGTTGATAAAGAATGGATATTCTAAATCATTTTTATTGTTGAGGATAAAAGAAACTGTAGATAAATTGATTAAAAATCCTAAGGATCCATGTTGTGGAAAGTCTGAATGTAATTTGTCGGATGGGTGTGAATTGAATGTTGATCTGGGTGATGGTAAAAATGGATATAAAAAAATTGAGCCTAAATATGTGTTAGTATTGCCGTACTCTGAAGGCTTTACAAATTATAAGAGGAAGTTGGGTAAACTGATAGGAAATTTAGAGTATAAGATCGTCTCTAATTCGTGTAAGGTACGCAATATGTTTATTAATAAATCAAAACCTCCGGTTGGATTGTGTTCTGATCTCGTTTATCAATTTACATGTAATCGGTGTAATGCCACATACATTGGAGAGACTTCCCGTCATCTCTGTACTCGAGTTCTAGAGCATTGTCTATTGAAGGGTTTGACCAATATTAGTGAACACAATAGAGGCTGTAAAAGTGATATAGGAATGTCTGATTTTAGAATTTTGTTGAGAAGTTTTAATAGTTATTGGGAACGAGTGATATGTGAAACATTGCTGATAAGGTCATTGGATCCAAAGATTAATGTGCAGAGTGCTGTGACTACGAATGTTTTGAATGTTTTTAAATAGTTTACGTATGTTAAATCATGTTTGTTTTTTTAATATTATTAAAATAATTGAAAATTTTAAATTACATTAATTTTTAAAAATTAGAATATAAGTAAAAATATTGTAAATTTAAAATTAATTTAAAATATATTTTTAAAAATATTTATTTATTAAAAAATTAAATTAATAAAAAATAATTTGTTTAAATTAAATGTTAATTCATAATATTTTTAGTTGGTTTTGAGTACCTGAAGATGATAGCTGTGCTATCGAAATATATCGTACGAAAGGTTTTTTATTGGCGTTATCTTTTAATTAAATCGTTGCCAAATTTATTTAATTATTTATATATATATATAAGTAAATAAAATTAACAAATTCATTTTTAAAAGGTTAAAAGTAAACTAATATAAATTTATTGGATTTAACAATTTGGTTTCAAAAGTAGTATATTTTTGAGTACATCTTCTCCTAGCCTTTCCATATTATCTGCCATAATATATTTTAAATGAGCAAACATCCTTTCTACATAATAATATATAATATTTGTCTTTAATATTATATATTAAAACAAGAGTAATTAATTTCATAACATATATTTTGGGCGAAATAAAGACTAAAGCTAAAGGAAACAAATTTCAAAAATAAATAAGCAAAATCTATTTTTTAATAATTTAAACTAAATTTTTTATTAATTATTTAAACCTGTGATGTTGTCACATTTATATCATAACACAGCAATAAAAGATACAATACTTTTCGTGTAGCATGTAGTTGAAATTAAAAGTTATTGAGAAGCTTAACTTGATCTAGTGGAAGATTTTAGAGGTTTCACCCATTGTGGTTTAAAATTAATAAAATAAAATAAATAATGGATCTAATTTCGGTTTAAGTTCCTAAGAATTTTGCTGGTTCGCATGGAATTTTGGTTCGGTTCGAAACCGGTTTCCATCCCTAATTCTACACTTAATAGTTCAAAGAAATTTCAAAATCATATAAATCACTTAAATTGTTTAGTGAAGGTAGCCTGTAACATTTGTTTAAATAAACGGACCTATAATTTCCATCGTAAAAGGCTGAACAAGTCTTTGGAAGTAACCTTCTGTTGGTTACAGTTTCCTTTAATTTGAAAAGATATAAATTACTAATACCTTTCAACTACTGTAAAGTGTGGACTGATCAAGATTATCATTTTCGTTTCTTCGGCTAGTTTAAAAAATTAAGTAAAACTTTCCAGATTTTATGAAGTCGTCTTATATTTCGAACGAAATCAAATTTTCTAATCTTTATCAATTTTAATCCTATTGTAATAATTTAAACCTATTTTCCATTTAATTAGTTAATTAATTTATTAATTAATTTAAAGGTTTTTTTGTTTTAAGCTCTTAAGAGGTCAATTATGTAATATATAGTGGTATGTTCCAATTTCATCAGCTGGTATCATTTCCCTTCAAAATTTACTAGATTTTTCATCTTTTAACACTCTTAGTGCTAGTCAACAATAACTGACAATGTTTTTCTGATTCAACAAATAGAGAAAAATATGGAAATAATTTAGAATATGTTTTTATGGAATAGTGCCATCTATTATGCAATCAGTGTCACGTCGATTTTTATTAAAAATCTGTTAGGTCAATCTGTCTGATATCAGCATGTTCAAAAAGGTCTGTTTATTTCGGGAAACGTAAAGTGGTAATAGTTTTGCATAATTCTAAAACTTTTATACAAAATTTTATTTAATTAAAATAATTTATATTTTATATTATTTTTCATGGAATAATAATTTTTAAATAACAGGATTTGCTTAGAAATTCTTTGAATGAAATGTCAACAAACATCCTAACAACATTTGGGGTCATTAACATGTTTTCCACGCTCAGTGATTTGATTACCAATTTGAACGTAACCGTGAATAGCATGACTTTTATTGCAGCAAATAGTAAAAATATTATGGGAGAAATCGACGTGCTTATGGGAAAGCTAGAAGTCCAAAGAGAAACATTAGCATATTATATGTCACTCGTTTGTGACCAGTTAGCTAATAAATCTCAGTGTCAGAAATATTTGGTAATTTAACTTCATTAGTTTTTTTTAGACACTTTGCTATCTTATTCCAACTTATATATATTATATATATATATATATAATTGTCTGCAAAGATTTCATTCATTCATTAAACACAACATTATTGGTTTTATTATTATTTTAAATATTATTTATTTTTACCTTTTTACGCAAAATATATTTTTTTCAATATTTATATTTTATTATTTTAAATTTAAAAATTTTTATTTAATATTTATTGTTTTAAATTATTATCTTTTAACGTTTTTGAGTTATAATTTTGTTAATTTTAAATCTCACTACATTAGCAGATGAAAACACCATAAATTATTATTATTAAAATTAATCAACAAAAATTAATTTTTTAAATTTTCAGAACGATTCAGATCAGCTCCGAGTATCAATAATAACCAACAACATAAATACTGAGAGTAGTATAAACATGTTGTTTGTATTAAAACAATTTAGTGTGAATTTAACCCAATTGTCAACTCAAGTTCAAAATCTACAACTCTCATTCAATCAAACCTTAATGACCTTAACTGCAGAAAAAGTGAAAGAAATGAATGTAGCAAGTTCAATTGAAAGCATAGGATCCTATTGGAGTTATGTATCGAATTTTGTCTTACCACTAAAAGTGAGCTTCCAAGGAGCATCTACTTCTGCATCGGCTACCATTTCACAAATAATAACTATTTTTAATGCCATTTGTTTCATAGTTCTAGTTTTTCTTTTTCTAACAACTTTGTACTTCATTCTCTCTTTATCCAGATATTTTGCAATGTACTATTACGAAAGAGAAACTCTGGTTGATGAATCCATGCCCCATCATACCATCCAATATATGTATTTTATCATTTGAAAAGGTTTCGGCGCATAAAGAAACTCAAAGATCTCAATTCACCAAACTGGATAATTTATACATATTTCATAGTTTTCGGTGGGTTTTTGATATTTTTAATAATTATTTGCATACTTTCTATTTCCGCCGGAGAAATTCTTTACAATGAAGCGTGCGCGCAGCTATGGAATCCGATTGGACTAAAAAATTCAGATAAAATTCTAGACAGTTTTTTAACGTCCCAATGGACTTTTATTAATGCAATATTATCTTCCAAGAGTTTTCCTGTTCAAATAAATTTAACAAAACCAGAGAAAATTATCGAAAACATTCAAAACAATTGTACTAATGATACTGGCCTATTGGAGATTTTAAAGCTATCTGGATCGGTGAATATTTCATTATTGCTTTGGAATGCTCAAAATCTGAATGTTCTAAAAAGTGGATTAAATTTAACATATAATACATTAATCAATCTAAATACTGTAAATCTCGTCCCGTCTGACATGAACACGTTTCTCAGTTCTGTCCAAACTGTATCAAAATATTTCGACGAAGTCAATTATACAGTAAATTTTATAATAATAATAATGATAATAATAATAATAATAATAATAATAATAATAATAATAATAATAATAAATAATAATAATAATAATAATAATAATAAATAATAATAATAATAATATAATAATAATAATAATAATAAATAATAATAATAATAATAAATAATAATAATAATATAATAATAATAATAATAATAATAATAATAATAATAATATAATAGTAATAATAATAATATTATTATTATTATTATTTTTATTATTATTATTATTATTTCGGTTTTTGAAAAATAAATATTTTAACTAGTATATGTTTAACCAAATTCAAAATCATATGGAAAAAATATTAATATAAGATGAACAAAATAAAGCAATTTAGTTGGTCTGTTTCTGAAATTTATACGGTGGACAGTTGCTTTCCTAGACCCATGGATAACATTTTTTATCATTTTCTTTTTCATTTCTTTTGTTTCTTCGTATTTTAGTTCAAGTTGTCTTATGACAACGCTATTCTCTTTGTCCCATTTCCCAGGGAACAAATAACAAAGGTGAATATTGAAAGAAAACATATTTCCGGATCCCATTGGACGAATAGATTTACCTACCTCTTCATTAATAAGTTTTTTCTCAATAAAACCATTCAGCATGTTTTGTACAAACTCTTCATGCTTAATTTGTGTTAGTATCGCCGTATTCGAAAGCTTTGCTTGGCATTTCTTCTATGAACCTATTAAGTAATTAAAATTTTGTTTAAGTCATGAATTATCTTTATGAATTTGAAATGGATCTGGAAAGTAATTTATTATTAGATAATTTGTTCAATAATTAAGAAACAGCCGATATCTTTCTTAGAATCATACCAGGCAGTTTGTTTTTGAAGTACATATGGGGCAATTTTTAAATGATCTCCATGTGGACTGACGGACCCAAATTGGGGAAAATTTATTTACAGCAGTGGTCCTTAAACCCTGGGAGGCGGAATAAATGGTAAACAATAAATTATTTCCATTTTATTTACTGTGGTATTAATTCTTTCTGGATTGTGCAAATTTGTACCTTTTTAACAGAAGAAATCTTGTAACTATTTTAAATTTGTTTATCAAACATTTCAAGATTACGAATAATAATTGTAGTTATAAATTTGAAATTAAATGCGTTTTCTTGAAAGAAAACAAACGAAACAAATAAATAATTAAAACGAAATTTTTATTAAACAATAAATAAACCTAACGTCATGTATACATCAAAATTATAATAATATCAACATTATCAACAAATATTATAAAAATAACTTGAATATATAAATAATCAAACAAAAACATTACAGTAAACGTAACTACTAATAAATGGCGTTCAGCATGCTCAAGCAATCAATCTAGAACATAAACAATAAAGTCACATCACTTCATTGGATGGTGGTAAAATTATCAAACCTTGATCGGTTCTCGGTGATGAAAAGGTTGGGGAGCTACAGATTAAATTCACTATTACTTTAACTGAATTTTGTATTAATTTTGTATTACTTACGATTATCAACAAGTTATATTTTCTAAATATTTTAATAGTTTATTTTGACAAATTCAGTGACTAAAGTCTAAATATTTTGAACCACAATGTAGACCGTAACATTTCACGCAATTAACAATTCTGAAATTTTAGTTTCACTTTAAAGATATAAATAACATTAAGATCAGCGGATCTAAACCTATGGGAGTGACCCAAACAAAGGTCATGTAAGACTTTCTGAAAATTAATTTTTTTTTTAAATTTCTAAAGCTTCAAAATTAAAGCTAGTAGTTTTGATTGCGTATTAATTTTTAAACATTTTAATTCCTTGCAAGTTCATATTGTCCAGAAAATATAATAAATTATTATGACTCAATTTTAAAATTTAAAACAAACCAAAACGCAAGGATTTTTTGGGGGAGGAGGGATTGCCTCTTTCCTTATTGGATGAGTAATATCAGTTTTGTTGCCAACCAATTTTTTCACATGAATTCGATAAATGAGAAATCCAAAACGTTTGCGAAAAATCTATGTAACTAATATTTTTTCACACTGGTTCAGTCAGTTAAACTAATTAGAAAATCTTTCCATAATCCTTTTACTTTAAATATATTTTATTACACAGAAAAATGCCAATTTTTTGCTACAATAAACATAGAATTACTTTTAAGTCCGAAATAACACAAAACAAAAACACTTGTTGGGAGGTTAAAACGAACCCTGTTTATGAAAGTTCGATTAAATAATGATTTGTTTATGTTAAAGTTTTCTGGTGCATATATTGTAGCTTACAATGTGTAAGTTGAGTAGTAAAAATAAACTCTAATATGTGATGATTGTTTTCTTATCTTTTTTGTTTTCTGATGAGTAATATGTACAGTTGTGTACACAAAAAAGACAATTGTTCTATTTAGACTATTTTTAGTTTCTAGATATCAACTTCAGAATCTTCTTGGGGGGCGACCGCCTTCATAAATAATCAGATATTTTAGAAGTCAAATACATAATAGTTAGCCTCAAACATGCAGTGAAGGAGAATGAAACCAATTAACTTTATTGTTGGAATCAACTCAACTTGACAAATGTTATCAATGCGCCACAATAGCAAAAAGATTAAGAACCAGTGATCTAGACTAAACTTTTGATTGTAAAAATTGGTTTTCCTTGATTTGTAAAATACATATAAAACCTATTGAAGTACTTTTTTCATTTCAGCTTACAATAAATGAATTATCGAAGACCATTATTCCAATGAAAAACCTATCGCAATGGCTTAACGATACAACTGTATTCTTTTCTCAAACAAATACACCAAACACTCCTCTCGTGTTAAGGTTTTTGAATGAAATTCAACCGCTCGTTCCGGCAATTGATAATTTACAATTATTCGTTAATAATCTTAAATACAATTACCATTTAATCCAACAAAGACAAACAACAGGTAACTTAATCACTCAACTATTAACCGGACTGGACAACATAAAGAAAAGCTTTCAATCCTCCCCGGAAACCTATAAAATTGTCTCAGATGCATATGCATTAATAATGCTAAATAAATTCACCAAAATAACAGATTTATTTTTGACCAATCAAATCAAAGTTACGCTAAATAAATTATTTCCGTGTTATTTTCTTTCAAAGACTTTGACGCTAGTTTTGAATAGTTTTTGCAGTGACAATCAAATATTAGAAACATTTGTAAGCCACGGATTAGTTCTTGGGATTTTAGGCGGAATTTTGATTTTTATCTTTCATTTTCACTGGACTCTGATTCGGTTAGATTTCCGTGAAAATTCGGAAAAAAACATATCAACTTGCTAAAGACGTGTTTTGGTGATGGAATTTATTAATTATAAAATTTATTTTTTTAATGAATTTTTTTTGTTGTTATTTTATTTGTTGTAAAGAGAAAAATTTTATATTAAAAAAAAGTCTACCTGAATATCATTTTAAACACAGTGAAAATTATTGCAATATACTATTTTAGTTAAAAAATCATGATTTTTTGTTAATAAATGGCAAAAATATTAATAATTTTTTCACTTAAATTTATTTTTCGAAATTTTAGTTAAATTTTGAATATCATTTGCTTCGCATAAGATTCTTTGCACATTTGAATTTTATTTGCACTCATTTGTGTAACATCAAAAAAAGTTACTATTACTTTATCGCTTCATGTGAAATATCTTCGTTTTCGATCAATTCTTTAACGGTCACAAAGGCAAATCAGGACCCACTCTAGTGACGTGCAACTTAAACATTTGTCCGAGGCGGCAAATCTAAAGGACAGTATTTTGACTTTATATGTGAGAAAATATTTATAAGTTAAATTGCCAATTAATTAAAACTTTTACTTGTCGATTTTTCTTTGGTTCAAAAGACCACGCAATTTACATTTCATATTTACTGTTATTGTTTCAAAGTAAAAAAATATTTGTAACCCATAATTTGAAGAAAGCAACAAACATTTTTATTTTTAAAATATATATATATATGTGGCTAGACTGAAATGAATTTAGGACTAGGAAATTCAAAATTTTCGGCCTTTTCATTACAAGTAAAGTTCTTTTTATGGGTTCATAAGTTATTAGTTTTTTATGCTTTTTGATTAATATATGAGGTAAATATAGTATATAAAAATTACCCCATATTTTTATAATAACATAGAAATTCTTTTTTATTTATTGTTTAATAAATGGCTAAACAGAAAATAGAAAATTAAATATAATATAATTAGAATTAATAAAAAATAAATGAAAATAAACAAAAAAATCAACTATATTAAAATAACACATTTTTAATAATCAATTTCTTATTTTTAATAATAAGTTTCTAGTTTAAATAATATTTTAGGGGAAACAATTGGCTAAGAAGAGAATCTATGATCTTTTAAGGGGAAATAAGCGATTAAGAACAGATTTGTTGATATTTTTAAATGGTTGAGTCTCTTAAGTATTGTTATTTAAAAAGTGATTTTTATTAAAAATAATGAATATAGTTGGTAAAGTAGAGAAAAGTGTTATTTGATGGGAAATTATTGGTTTTATTTTAATTATTTATTTTAGTGAAAAATAGTCGATTAAGAACAAGTTTGTTGTTATTTTTTAATTGGGTGAGTTGATTAAATATTGTTATTAAAGGGTAAATATTATCTAAATAGGTATTTTTATGATTTTTATGAAAAATATTGAATATGTCTGGAAATTTTGTTATTTTATGGAAAATGATTGGTCAAGAGAGGAATTTATAATATTTTTAAAGGAATTTACTGGGATGAATATAGGTGTTCAAAGGGTAAATATTATCTACTTGTTAGGTTTTAATAAAAATTATGAATGTAGTTGGTATAATGGAGTGAAAAATGACATTTGAAGAGAAATGATTGGTTGAGAGCGATTTTATAGTATTTTTAAGGGGATTGAGTTGGTTGAATTTATAAGATACTTAGAAAAATTTTTACTTTTTTCATTGATTTAAGGTTAATCAGAATATATCGATAAGATTTCAGTTCTAAGAAATTTTTTGATTCATGTAATTATTTGTATACAAGTAAGTATTTATTTGATTTTATTAAAATATTTGTAATTCAATTAAATTAAAAACTAAAATTCACTAGTATTTAAAAATTATGTTACCTATTATTTATGTTTTTATTGACAATTTTCTGAATAATTTAAATATTTACGATTATTTCCAGGAATCAAGAATTTATTAATTATTTATCCGGAAATTGTACAATTAAATACTATGAGCAGTCGATAACATACATTAATTTTCATTCAACAAGTACCTAGAACAATTACCAAACAATCTTATAAAATTTTAAAAAATTACCTAATAAATTTTTTCAATTATTTTACAACTTAGTTAATTTAATTAATTTTTTAATTGATAAGTACTATGTATGTATTGAAGAAAAATTTTATGAGTTATAGTGAGATAAGGAAATTAATATAATTGGTACTCTTCTCGTCCTCTATCTTCTTAGTTGATCATGAAGCGTAGATCCGATCGACTTGTGATAAAATATCGACTCTTTATCTTGCTTCAATAGTTAACCCCCAAACACAATAATTTTTGAACCATTGTATTTATTGTATAATCTGCAATTGTTGTTCAGCTTAATAAATATTTTTAACAGACATCGTTCTCTCAGTGATTTATTCTACCATAATTATATCGATTAATTGAACGCGCAATCCACGGATAGGGTTGTAGTCTATTCACCCAGCCAGAGGAGTCAACAAAAGAATAATAATAATAATAATAATATTAATAATAATAATTACAGTAATAATTATAATAATAATAATAACAATAATAATATTAATAAATAATAATAATAACAATAACAATTATAATTATAGTAATAATAATAATTATAATAAAATTAATAATAATAATAATAAATAATAATATTATAAGGACTTTTTTTTGTTTTTCACCTCTGATTTATTTATAAGTGACCTAATTTTTTCCACAAAATTTGAATATGAATCAGATTTATTTAAGGTATTCACGAATTTCCACAAGTGATTTCACTTGAAAAAGGCTGTACCGAAAATTCGTGAATACCTTACATACATCTGATTGATAATCAAATTTTGTAGAAAATAATAATAATAATATTAATAAAAATAACAAATAATAAAAATCATAAATAATAATAATAATAATATATTTAGAATATCAAATTGATACAAAAATACAGAATTAGTTTAGGCAATTATTTAACCAATTGAAAAAAAATAATTCACATTTTGCAAGCAAGTTTTAAAAACTCAAGCGACTGATTATCACAGTTTAATCCGTGGGTTTTTTAAGATAACTTTATGAGTAAGATATGAAAGTTATAAACATTTACATAGGACTTTGATTACGTTAAATTGAGTAGTTTTGGTTGTAAAATTTACTGTATAAGTTATTGTATTGTTGTAAGGAATGTGAAATATGATGTCAACAATGTGAAATCATTGATGCCGAAATCACACTGTAAGCATATGCACCAGAGATTATACATTAAGTGAAACGAATAATTATGAAATTGTATTTTGGTGAGTGAAATCAAAGTTATAATTGTAAGAATTAGTTTGAATTAATTAATTACATAAATATATAACAATGAAATAAATTAATACATTTTGTTGATTAATTTGGTATGCAAATTCCTTATGCTCACATTACTCTACGTTCAGTAAAATGTCCTCGTGGAGTTGAAACATTGAACACAAATTATATTGTTTTGAATTTAATAAATAATGATTAATTTAAATTATGGATGTTTTATACATTAAAATTATGAAAATTGGCAATAAAATTTCAATAAAATTGGTTCTGAGTAACGTTTTAGACCATAGGAATTCAGATATATTATAATCTCAACGAAATTAAGCATGGAAATTTAAACAAATAATTTACAAATTTTAATTAACGAGTGATTTGCTTATAAAATTTATGAGAACTTAAAATTAAAAATAATAAATGAATAATTATTAATGCGTAATAATTATATAAAATAAACCACATTAATAATGTGACATCATGTTGCTTGGATTGATACCCGAAATCATATTTCGCAATACAGACAAGATGTGTTACATAATAAAGATTTTATATCTTTATAAAGTTAATGTTTTGAAAATTTTGACATTAAAGGTTTTTCATGTCCAAAGAAAATCAAAATATTTTTGAATTATATGTTACGGTAAAATATTTACCGGTAAATGTGTGCATTAACTACAAGATTTGACTAATCTAGGTATAACATTCATTTACCGATAAATTCTAAAAACATTTTTTAAGGTTATTTTTAATATTTGTTTATGATATGTAAGATTATTAGTAAATATACACATTTGTCAATTATTTTAGAAATGTATAAATTTACAGGTAAATGTATGTATTATTAAAATTTACAAGACGGTAAACTACATTTACTTAATCTAGTAGTTAATGTTCATATTTACCGGCAAATGTATACATTATGACATTTTGTAAATTAGCCGTAACACACACGATCACATAACTAAACATTATTGTAATTGCCAATAAATTCCAACTTTATCAAGTAAAAAATTGTTATTATCGAAATAATAAAGGCAAATAGATACAAAAATCGTTTTAGAAAGAACATTTTGAAAGTGACAAATAAAATTCACTTCCATAATGAGCGATAATTGGTTTTTATTTTCCACTAATCGAATTTCGATTCTGTCGCACAAAATACACAATAACAAATATTCCAAATTTCTATTTGATTAGCAAATAATTATTTTTAAAATATTTTAATTTTTCACTATTATTTCATCGAAAAATATTAGTAATTTTTATTTTAATGCTCACATTATATATCTATTTCTTTAGAAAAATATTATTTATTATTTTTACACATCATATTTGATATTTAATAAATAGTTTTATCATGAAAATGGGTCAACATCAACTCGATATTTAGTAATATTTTATAATCAACATTGAATACTTTGTCAAAAATATGAAAAAACACTAAACTGATTTGTATTAGACTTTCGATAATACTAGAATAAAACCAATAACATTATAATATAGATACATACAAACTTACTTTGATGTCTTTCTTTGCACAAAGCTGCGTTCAGATAAATCTTCTATAGTATACAATTTAAAAAAATCAATGATCTTATAACATATACACACACCAACTCACTTTGATGTTGTTCTTTGAACATGCATTTAGATACACTATAGAAAATCAAAAAGTGATAGAAAAATAAAATAATGCACGTAAACAAAACACATAATAAAATATACATATAAACTTTTCACATGCAGTCAACCAGCGTTAAGGCAAACCCCTGTAATAAATTAATTTATAGACATTTTAAGAGAAAAAATTGCGGAAAAAGTTAAATTTTGAGGTTTCTTGAATAATGATTTAATTTTCTTGTGAAATCATAATTTTAAAACATAATTTAAAAAAGTCACTTAATTTGCAGCCATTTCAAAAATGTGTTGGGTTATTATTATTGAAAGTCGGTTCCTTCAGACTCTTCGTGTCCTTTTCGAATGAAATAAGCAAACCCAACACAGAATAATTTTATTTGAACTTTACTACAGTTACGACTCTATCCGATTTATTTCAATGTTTTGCAATTACAATTTGTGATTTATTTGCACCCTTCAGCCACCGAATAAATTTGATTATCTTAAGGTAGATTATCCAATAGATAATCACCTTTTCTGATAGATAACGTTTGGCTTTACTTGGGTTTAGACTTTTACTGACCTGACCAGACTACTCGTTTGCTTCAACCACTGGCCCTTTCGTGTTTTTTCCTTTTTCCTTTTATACTCCTACTCAGACTGTTTTCAGACAATTGTCAACAACATTTGCTAAATTATTAAAAATAATTACTTGCCACAGACCACCTTAGCCGACATTTGTCAACAACGTTTGCTCGATTACTAAATTACCAATTAGGAAATAATTACCTCTCCATAGATTAGTGGCGCCCATTTAATATTGTTTAGGCCAATTTACTCTTTTATATTATTCCATCAACACGCCGGTTTTCCTCATCTCTCGGGTTTCACATTGCCTCGGACTTCCCCATTGACTCGGGCTTCCCATTAGTAATTAATTTTCTTAATTAAATTCTTTTTTCTCTAATATTATTTTCTAGGGACCCTTCACTAAATTTTTATTATTATTTCTGGACTCGTCTCTCAATTTGGTGTTCAACCATACCAATTTTCCACGATCAATACTACTTTCGAATTTTGTAATTTTTTTAATTAATGTTGCACTTTTATCATTTTGGTGTTTTATTGATTTTACTATGCTTTTTTCGTAATACCCCAACAAATGACTGAAATTCATTGATTTTTCACAAAACATAAAATCAAAAAATAAAATATAGTTGAATGTATCTGAGAGCGGCTTGGTGTATAAATTCAGTGCGATAAACTCAACAGTAGAAATATAAAAAATGGTAGAAAAATTAAATGCATCACACAAACAGCCGTAATAAAAGATGAATGCAAACTTTCAATATATAATAAAGTTAAGTTTAGATACACTCCTATAAAAGTTTAATTTTAGACATTTATAGAAAAAAAATGGGGTGGAAATATTTAATTTAAATTCTGATGTTTCTACTCTAAGTTTTCTTGTAAACGATGAGATGTTATCGTAAGAATGATTTTAAATTTAAAATTAATTTATGTTTTTAAAAAGTATTCCTAAGAGACATTTCTGTGAGTAACTTTCCATTTTTCCACGATGATTTTTTTTAAGATTTATTTATAAGTTATAATTAATTTATTCAATGTAATCGATTAAACATTGTAACAAAAAAGTGTTTATGGTGTTTGCGAAATAATATATAATTTTGTATGATTTTGATGCGCTGAATTCTAAAATAAGATCTGATTTTATGCATCATGTCTAGTTTTCACACTACTCTTACCATAATGAGATATCAATTTAAAGGGTTTTCAATATGGTGTTTTGATGGTTTACAATGATAGTCCGAGGTATGCAAGGGGCAGCATAAGAGTCCGTTTTATGGCTAGATAAAATTAGTATTATACAATCTTCATCTCCGCACTTTTCCTTCATTATATTTTCTACAATGTTGTCAGTACAATCCGTAAAACCATTTCATTCGTGCTATTCAACGTCTTCACGGTTAGGTTCATTCAAAGATTCCAAGTCATCTATAAAGATTTCTTCAGTGTTTCTGAAACTGTACATATATTTCTAATTTTTACACTGGTTACTTCCTCTAATTTATCAAACAAATAATTGATTTAATACTCAAAATAAAAATCAATTGAATATAAAATACATATATTAACTTTTTCTGATGACATTGTTATAATTTTATAAAGATAATATAACTTTGTTTATAGGATGTCGTTGTGAAAGTTTAAATTCATATAATTAGTAAAAAGGGAGGACCCCAGCTCACTTTGACCTAAATAACAGTCAATGCCATCAAAATTGAGCTAACTAAATTATTTCTTCGGTATATACAGAAAACCTATAATTTTAAGAAAATATTTTGCTTTTGAATATATTTAAAAATCAATCTCAAATTCGAAAATGCCATGGATATCAAAAAAGAAACTAATAGAAGCCTCTCAAATATTAATAACTGAAATGATTTTGAGGACAAAAAATAACGAATCATATCTACACCGGAAATCAGAATTTCTTTTCTTGCAAATTACTGAATGAATAAAAACAAAGAGAGGTGTAAACATGTAAATTCACGTTCTGTAAAGCTCCGGATCTTGAAAATATTCTACTGGTCCAGATAATTGATTAGGAGCTGAAGCCTAACTGAATTTTTGTATAGAAACTAAAAAGAGAACTTCCAATCCATCTTCAACAAACGTTATGTCTCCGAATGCTTCAAAAACATAATTTAACAGTAAAACATCTAACTTAAGATATACTAGTAATTTATCTAAACGTCTCTTACAGTTGTATTGTTGCCATATTTGATTATCGTGCATATAATCTATTTGATTAACTTCCTTCCAAATTGGTGGTAATTCAATTGTTGATTGTGATACCTCCATTTAAGTAGCAATATTATAAGGGAAAATACCCTTACCAGGTATGAGATGTGATTCAAAAACCTTTGAAGTATGGGAAAGATTTGGTGAGTTTTGTTTGATAAATTTTCCAAACTATTATTTAAAAATTGCAAGGAATCACTGCTTTTTAATCTTATTATCCTTCATTTTGTTACAATAAGTGTGCGAAACCTTTCTGTTGATTGAGACAGGCACGCATCCACGGGGCTCATGGACTTGAGCCTCTCCAAGCTCATATAAATCATTAAATTTATTGCAATGTTTACCCAATTTTTATGAGTGAAATTATCTAAATTATTAACTAAAAATGTGACCGGCAAGGGATGGATCCAGTGCTAAAGCATCGCTTGCACGTTACGGGAATGGCACTGACACGCCATAGATGAGTGTGAACAGGACCCTTTAAATATCTGGAGAATATTTTTCTTCTGTCCGTCATGTCACTGTTTTGTGGTATCGACCTTAAGTCAGCAAAATAATAAAAATTGTTATCGGTGGCATTGACTGTGTAATATAAGCGAGCCACTTTGTAGTAAATACTATATACTCTGCAAGTTTACTAGTCATTTTGCGCCTCTGTCCCCCTCCCTTAGCGAAAAACCTGGATTGAGAAAAAATATTTAAATTACAATCGGGAAATTTTCCAACATAATATTTTAAGATATGATGAACATCAGCACCACGAAGATTGTGAAATACAACTGTAAAGACGGATTGATCATCTTAGCTAAAAAACAATTTTGACATGATGCAACAAGATATTTGCCTGTTAATTGATCATGATCACGAACAGGTATATTGATAAACATATTTCAGAGATAGCAATGAGTTTGGTTGGTGAGTTTCTTTGTTGTTCACTAGTAGATTTTTCTGTTTCTCCATTAACTTTATACCATGGATAAATATACTATGTCAGCAGCTATATCATTCAATGCCTACATAAAATAATGACAACAAAAAATAAAAATAACAATAAAAATGAGGGTGAGAAAATGTTTGAGATGAATAAAAATTTACTTAGATTCAATCTAGCAATACACACACACGAATTTTGTGACACACATACATTGTATTGCTCATGCATGCACCACACACTCATAACATCCAATCAAAAGAATGCATTCATATTGCATTTGGATAGCATATGCGTAATAAAATATTTCAATAAAATTTCAACAAATTAATAAGTTATTTTAACAAATTGATAAATTTCCACGTCGAAAGGATAAATAGTTTCATCAAATTCAATACAATGTATTTAGCCAGCTGAAATAAAAATCATTCAGCAAAACATCTGTGTAGCACACATAACCCACTGTTTAAAATTTTACATCCAGTCATATTAAACAAAAATAAATTTTTCAGATAATTTATTACAACAAAAATTCCGTTACAGTATGTAAACTATGTTAAAAGTGCCAAAATACAATAAAACATTTGTGTAGCCAATTCGAAATTTGAAATCAAGCTATTAGGCCTTGTAGTCTTGGTAAAAAAAACATTGAAATGAAACTCTGACAAGAGTGAAATAAATAATATCATTAAAAGATTTGTAAACTGGGATGAGTTTGATTAGGATTGTGCTTATGTTCGAGAGACAGACATTGTGATTCCTAGTCATAATTAAGATAAATTTGGTTTTTTTCTTATAGCATATAAACTTTGTTATCCTCCTAGTTGTAAAGTCGAGAAGCTCCTGTTATCAAATGGCCGAAAACCAATTATTTGATTAATTTTAGAGTTTTATCTAAGTGGTTAAGCTGTGGTATATATCGATATCAATACCTAAATGAGAGCAGCTAGTATAGATTCTTTTCAGTGAGATTATTATAAAATAAAGACTAATAGTCTATACGGAAAACTGTTGAAAATCTGTAGAAACGAATAAATTTGAGATTACCTAGGAACTGCAAAAGACTGATAACTTACTTTTAGTAATCCTTTATTTTAGCATAGTATCAAGATTGCTGATGATCTAAGCAAATAAATGGCGTGTTAGAAAAAGACCAATGTATATTGTACAAATCGTTTTTGATTTATTCAAACTTCATATGTATCAGTTACAATTCAATTGCCAAATCAATATCGTAGCGGAAATGCTCACTCATTTTGCTGGGAGTGTAAAAATGTAGACTTGTGATCATAACTGTATCCAAAAATGATTACTGATTAGGATTGTGCTTATGTTCGAGAGACAGACATTGTGATTCCTAGCTATAATTAAGATAAATTTGGTTTTTTACTTATAGCATCTGAACTTTGTTATCCTCCTAGTTGTAAAGTCGAGAAGCTCCTGTTATCAAATGGCCAAATACCAATTATTTGATTAATTTTAGAGTTTTGACTAAGTGGTTGAGCTGTGGTTTTGTAGTTTAGGAGTTGAAGCAGGTAGCCATTTAATATATATCGATATCAATACCCAAATGAGAGCAGCTAGTACAGATTCTTTTCAGTGAGATTATTATAAAATAAAGAATAATAGTTTATACCAGGGCTTCTTAAACTATGGGTCGCGACCCCATTTGGGGTCGCGTAGCAAAATTCTGGGGTCGCAAGAGATAAAAATACAATTTAACAGAAAATGTTTTTTAACGTGTAAAATTATTGTTATAAAGATAAAATAACAATTATCGTAGATAAATATATCATAAAATCTTCTAGTTCGGAAAGATTGTTTGTACCTGCAGTATTGTAATAACTTGAATAACATTTACTATGAATTAGAATTAGAAGATGTTATAGGAATTTAAAAAAAAAATAAATTTATTTTTCTTTTATATTTGTATGGGGTCGTCAAGAAACTTGCAATCATAAATGGGCTCGTGAATTACAAAAGTTTAAGAAGCTCTGGTCTATACGAAAAACTGTTGAAAAGCTGTAGAAACGAATAAATTGGAGATTATCTAGGAACAGCAAAAGACTGATAACTTACTTTTAGTAATCCTATATTTCAGCATAGTATCGAGATTGCTGATGATCTAAGCAAATAAATGGTGTTAGTAAAAGACCAATGTATATTGGACAACTCGTTTTTGATTTATTCAAACTTCATATGTATTAGTTATAATACAAAGAAATACAGAGTTATAGAGGCAAATTCAATTGCCAAATCAATATCGTAGCGGAAATACTCACTCATTTTTCTGGGAGTGTAAAAATTTAGACTTGTGCTCATAACTGTATCCAAAAATGAGTTTACAATTTTGGGTGGTTTAACTGAGAAATCTCTCAGTTTATATACTAAAAGATTTTGATATTGTTGACACTTAAAGTGTTTTTTTCGCTCACTTAATGACGCCTCACATAAATTATTATTAATTTTACCATTATTATTATTATTGTCTCTATTAGTTTTGTTTTTAGGTACTCAACTGTCAATCAATTCTAACAACTTCACGATTTTTGACAACAAAAACAATTTTAATCAATGAGGTCGAAAATCTAAAATATATTTTTTCATATATGTATTTACTTGGGGGAGATTAAAATTTTCTATTGTTTTCAATTTATCTTTACTATCACTTTCTCATACTTAAATATAAAAAATAAATATCATTATCAATAATATTCTCACGCTTGCATTAAATGTTATCATAAATTGTCAAAATAAATTACAGATTGTTTAAGATGATAAAATACACATAAATGGATCACAGGTTGACTAAAAAAATGAAATTATCATAAATTGTCATGAATTGTCATTTCCATTGCCATAACCAATAATCATCATCCATTGTTCGATCTACACATGTGTTCATCTTATATTTGTTATCTCCTACTGTAATATTTATTTTTAAATTTTTAATATGAGCCCGTCTTCTAACAGAAGTAAGCATTAGTCAAAACAGTAATTTCACTGATTGGGAAATCATTGATGAATGGTTGGAGATCTTCATGGGTTGCTTGTGTAGATTTAAATAAAATAATGTGACCATCATTAAAAATTCCTAGTATTCAACAAAATTTAAATAGGTTTTATTTTTAATAACGATTTGTAATTTTACTAAAATTTTTAAAAAAATTAAATATTGCAAAATAATTTATCAAAATAAATTTTCTACTTTCAAATTTTAAATTTGAACATTAAAATTAATTTTTTTCGAAATCCTCTATTTAATATTTAAAATTTATTACTAAAATTTAAATCTTTTGAATATCATCAATTATTAATATTTAACATTTAAAAGATTTATTCTAAATTTTAATTATTTACAATTAAAATTCATTTTAAACCATTCTAATTTAAGCAAATTCTGAATTGTCTCAAAATCATTACTCATTACATTATCAGTACAAAGAAAGTCGAGAGATTTAATTGATCTTTAAAAGATAAATTGAAGAAATATTTCGTGAACCAAGGTAATAAAATATAGATGCAGGTTTTATCGAAAACTTTAATTAGTTATAATTATTCATTTGAATGGATTGAGACCTGTAGATTTTTCATCTTAAACGATACAAATTTGAGTGATCAAGTCTTTGTCACTTCAAAAGTTATGTTTGTCATTAGAGATTTACAACAATTACAAGTTGATCTTACACCAAACGTATTTAAAGTTTAAAAAATATTGAAAACATTAACGGTTGGTAAGGATAAACAATACTATGTCAAAGGGTATAGGTATCAAAATCCAATATGAATATAAGCAAAAGGCCTAATAAAGTGAATTTCTATTTTATTTAACCTAGTAATAGGTGCCAAAAATCCATCCAAAACTCAAGCAAGTAAATTCTTGGTCGATCTTCAAAATCCTATTTATTTATATGGATAATATGAGGTTCCTATGTAGGATTTTACTAACAATGTCAAGTATACTAAAAGATACTAGGATGATATACATAATACAGAAATAGGTCAATTGAAAAATTATTTATGAAAGATTAAACCCCAATATCTAAAACATTGGAGCTTGTTGAAAATAAATGTATGAAATTAGTAATTAAAAGATCTGTTAAACAAGTTGTACTTTAATTCAAAATTAACCAAACATTAGGATTAAATAAATCAATGTTTATCAGTGTAGAAGAAAAAGTATTTGAAGGTATTCGAAAACCTAGGTTACGTAAATTACATTGGGTTACTAGACATGATCGAAATCACAAAAGGACACGAAAAGTATATAAACTGAAAGACAAGTTGAGAAAAGCTGCCTTAAACTTAAAAATACATTATCAACTTTGCCAGTTTTGGTGTTTCCAAATAAAGTAAATTACTGTTTTTGGATACGAACTGAATGCGCTTATATTTTGTAAATTACAAAAGATCAAAAATTTCAAAAAATGGAGATTTTACGGTATTTGCAAAATAAATTACTTTTTATTTTAGATTTTTCGCTGACTTTTATTATTATTGTTTTTATTAATAATATAATTTTATTATAATTCTATATCCCTCACATTGTGATTTTACAATTCATCTATTAGGCTAAAATAACTCTTGTTTAAAGCGGTTTTGGGAACTTATCTTCTTAATATATCTTCGGATTAATAATCAGTAAAAATGAACTCATGAAAAACAAGCTAATTTCTGGAGGATAAAGCTCATACACCGGAAGCAGAATCTCCTTGCCTTCATATTACAAAAGCAATATTTGGAAAGTCAACTTATTTCTTTCAAAATCTTTAGTAAATATCATTTCAATAAGAAATGATTTTTATTTTCACCTTAAAAATTTTTTATTTTAAATTGCCGAGCTTGTCAGTTTTCTAGATTTGAGTTTTCTCTATATTCCATGACAGCATTAATTTTTAAGGAATTTCTTATTTTAATAGAGTAAGCAGAATTTGAAGCTGCCAAAATAATCCAATCACAAATGTTTAAAATAAAAAATCAAATTAAACGTCTGCTATTGGTTAATGCCAAAAATTCATATTTTCATTTAATGTAAATATTTGTGGAATTTTTATTTTCAAAATGGTGCTTCGAAAACATTATTTTAACATAGTTCTCTTAATGTTTTCGATAGGAATAATTTTTTACTTCATAAAGTTGGCATTTATTAACAATTACAATAATGTTTCTTTTTTCGAGGGAAAGCTGTCAGAAACTCAAACAAATATCCACATCAAGAAACATTTATTGAAAAGTCTTCGCCATGCGCGTTCTCAAACTGTGAAAATGGAATTATTCAAAGCTCTCTCACTAATATCGGACAATACAAACAGAGAGCTGTCAAATATGAGACAACAAAAGCAAAGCTTGGTTGAAAGAGGTGACAGTTTACATGACGTCTGTTTGGAAGAATTCAAAGGTCCAATTGATCATCCTTTGTATAATTTAGGTCAAATTGAGGTCAAATGTGAAAAGAAATCATTTGAAAGCGTTCTAACATTTGTAATTATTGTGGAGAATTGCTGGGAAATAGCAAATATATTAAATGGAATCGAAACTTCATATAATAAATCACAGATTATCATTGGAATCAAGGCAGACAATAAATGTGAGTACAAGCAAGCCAAAAATGTTAGGATAAGGAGAAATGTTAACAATGGAAAAGATTTGTTAAATATTCTTTCTGACGTTCCCACTGAATATTTGTTATTTGCAGCGAATATTTTTCATTTTGATAACCAATCTAAGATTGAAAGACTAGTCCAAATGGTGAGCTATACTGATGTGAAGATTGCGGCTGGGAGCGTGAGACTCGAAGATGGGAAATATTCCAACGGATGTTATCAAATGGGAATGAAAATGTATACATTGAAACTCATCGAAGGTTTTGATATGTCGTTTAATTCATGTTTATATTGTGATTATTCTCCGGCACCTTTAGTCACTCGAACGTCATTTTTAAAGCATTTGCTAGAAAGTAAAAATGACACTCTAATCTCAATGATAAACCTAGAAATATTTACAGATTTGCTTATCAGTGAAAGTGGTCAAAGTTTTGTCTGTCCGGATGTGATGTTTCATTCCAAGCCATATGATCTATCAGAGGTTTCACACAATTCTCTCTTGCCCTACGTTATAAAGCATGAATTGAATAGAATAATATTCTCAAATAGGAAGAAAAAAGAATTTAGTTGTTCAGAAGCCAAAATGTCTTGCTACAAAGAAAAGGGAATAATGGTACCCTTTGTTGTTTGAAGGAATTAAGTGATTCTTTAAAGTTCATGAATGAATTATTAATGAAACAAAATGTAACATTCGAGGTTTTAGAAGGAACGGTGATGGGAGGTTTGAAATACAATAACATTTTATTTTGGGAAAGAGATGCGGACACAAATTTTAGAGTACGAGACATTGATAGGTTGGAAGGAAAACTGAGTAAGGTTTTCATAATTTTATATTTAATTTTTCAATGTTATCCAGAATATTTATTTGATATTTCATCTCTTCACTAGATTTCTATTGCATTTCTCTCTTTTATTATTTTTTACTAAAATATTAATAATTCCTACTTCAACATTTCCAAAGTCCTTCAAAATTATTTTCATGTACTTCTAATGAATAAAATGTTTGAGTGGAAATTAATTAAAACAATAAAATCTACAATGAAAAATGAAATCCTTATTTGACGTCAGCTGGGCTGCATTGTGAGATATGTTTCGAATATAAATGAAAACATTCTGACAGAAATGTTTTATGAAGAAAAGATGAGATGAATATTAGAAAGTTCTGCGGCCTCTGTACTTAATGTCTTGTATACATTTTAATTAACGAATATAAATAAACATTTATTGACAATTGTATAACAGAAATTACATCGTAACAATTTATAATGTTGACCTAAAGTAACTGAAACTAATTGACGTTTGAATGTTTTTGACTACTATTTAGTGCACAAAGGTCCTCAGAAGACTGGAAAAGTTCTCAACTTAGTCTATTATTTCTCAATTTTCTAATTTTCTATAATAAAGAATCGGTAGGTTGAGCCAACGCTACAGAAGTAAGTAATCTAAAGAAATATTTACATATTGCTCCAGATAATGACTATTTAGTAAAGCCATTTTTTCTTGCCAAGTAAGAAAATTATGTAAACTAAACACTTGAGAAAGAAAACAATTCAAAGGAGCAATATGTTAATATTTCATTTTTTTGCTTATTTTGAACCCAGATAAATAAGCATATAAATGCCCTGGTCATAATTTTTGATTTACATTGACATAAAACATAATGGTCATCCTAATGCTGCTACTACTATTATTATTATTATTATTATTATTATTATTATTATTATTATTATTATTATTATTATTATTATTATTATTATTATTATTATTATTATTATTATTATTATTATTATTATTATTATTATTATTATTATTATTATTATTATTATTATTATTAAAAAAATGCCAATAAAAGACTCTTCGTACGATATATTTCGATAGCATAACTGTCATCTTCAGGCACAAAAACCAACTAAAAATATTATGAATTAACTTATATTTTATACAAATTATTTTTAGATATTATATTAATTTAATATTTTAATAAATAAACACTTAAAAAAATATTTATATAATTTTAATTAATTTAAAATTTTTTTAAAATAAATATTATAAATATTTATTTATATTATAATTTTAACGTAAAAATAAATATTTTATAAATTAAAATAAATTATTCTAATAATATTAAAAATTAAAATTTTTTTTAAAAAGAATACAGAAGCATCAATTTATGATTAAACATACTCAAACTATTTAAAAACATTCAAAACATTCGTAGTCAAAGAATTTTGCACATTAATCATTGGATCCAATGACCTTATTAGCAAAGCTTCACGTATATATAGTAGGAACTGCTTAATACAAAATCGCCAAATGTTTGGATGGGATATTTAAATCTTAAATTATTGCTGATTTTGAATCTAAAGATATTTTTGAATTTTCTACGTTTATTGCACTGTTGAACAAAAAGAATGCAGATGAATTTATGGTCTCATTTGACGTTTGCACTATTTTAACGAACATTCCATTAGTTAAAACTATTGGGTTATGTTGTAAGATGTGGAAAGAAAATGTGAATCAACGCTAGAGAGTTGATGAAATTGCATTTCGTAAATTACTCCAATTTGCAACGTCGAATGAGAATTTTATTTTTAATAACGGGTGATATAAACAGATGAATGGGGGTTGCTATGTGTTCTCTATTGATTCCCACAATGGCTTCTATTTTCATATCTAGTTTTGAAAAGAAAATTTCATCTTACAATTTAACTAAACCAACTGTATACAAAAGGTATGTTGATGAGCATGTAAAGATTTTCTTGGATTTGATAAACAGTCGGCATTTAAATATTAAATTTACGTGTGAAAAGGAAAAATTTTTGTCGATTGCTTTTTTGGATTTGCTTATTTAACGGAACGAAAAATCTTATCTGAAAAGTGACTGATACTGTCTGTATACTACTACTGAGAGTTTTTATGAATTTAAGTATAAGCGAAATATGGTAAGAGGATTAGTATTCCCGGATGGTCTCTATCGTCTACATTTGTTAATTCAATAAAAAGTGTGGACTCGCTGGTTTCATTGCTACTTAAAAATGGATATTCTAAATCTTTTCTTGAGCATATCAAAAAATGAGATGGTAGATAAGTGCGTGTTGAATTCTCAAGATTTTTGGACTGATGTGTCTATAGGTAATATTCTTATTGACTCTGCACTTAGTAAGTTGCCAAATTTTAAATGTGAACAAAATTGATCAAAACACAGATGATACAATCAATAGAATTGAATTATTTACTTTCTTCATACCCATAGCGCTGTAGGTTATACTTAATGTTCCAGTATCTTTAATAGGAATAACTTTGATTATCAACTCTTTGGTGATACCCAGAACTGACGGATCTTTTAAACTTTTGTATCTAATTTTTTCTACAGCATCGTTTGAATTCGAATTTAATCATCGGATTTGTTGAAATAGAAAGAGTTGAGGATAATGTAACTATTAATTTATGAAATTATTAACTACGATTTCATCATGTAATTCTGACCAATAACATTTATTGGGTGCGAGAAATTGCTAATGGCATTAATTATTCCTTGATAAGTTTTCTCACTTACACGAATTAATCTTGTCATTAATAACACATAAGAAACATTATAACTTTCAAATATTTCCTTAATATAATTTAGATATATTTTTTGACCTTCTGAGTACCAATTTTAAGATTAACAATTAAAAGATAAGGTTTTTCAATTATTGGAATCTTAATGAAATTATTAACTAAATTGCATATGTTTTTAGAATTAGAAAGGGCAACTTCTTGAGCATAATAAAAATAAACAGAAAGTAAAAACTCTATTTTCTCAAAACATTTATTTTTAAACATAATTTCATAAGCTAAATTCCATTCAAAAATTTGATATCGATATACCACATAAAAAACAATTTCATAAAACCGATAAACAGAAACAACTAAATTGATTAAGATAAACAAATCAAAAATATATATTAGCAAAATACAAATAAATCCAATATTTTCCAATTATTTGAAGAATATTTGTGATTTTAAATAAAGCAAAAAAAGAATATATATTATAGATTGGTGTTCTCTTTAATTTATTTTCATTGCCAATTTTGTGTGATTTTGTTTAATAATAATAATAACAATAATAATAATAATAATAATAATAATAATAATAATAATAATAATAATAATAATAATAATAATAATATTAATAATAATATTAATAATAATAATAATATTAATAATTGAAAAGCGCCAACTGTATATTCTATTAAATTTTACGATATATTTCAACAGTTTTTCAGTCTTCTTCAGGCTAGACATCATATTAATAAAATCTAAAATATGAAAGTATAAACATATTAATCAATAATAATTGTATTCAACTCGTATTACAAAATTTAATTTTAAAAATAAAAATAAAAATCAAAGATCTATTTAAATAAAAAGGTTTAGTTTAATAAAATTTAAATAAAAAATTTAATTTAAAGTTTCAAAATAAAAGTTAAATTTTAAATTTTAAAATTAGTTTTACAAAACATCACAGACGAATTACATCAAATACATCTTATTTTTTGCAATTATGTTGAAGTTAAACATACCTATTTTCTTACTAGTAATTTCCTAGAATAATCAATAATGTCAGTCAATTAATTCAGTTGACAATGCTCAAGAACGAATACAGAGATAACATACAGTCTCTCACCCAATACATGAACATTGATAAACGATCTCAGACAGAGACCAACTGGAGTTGAAGGCTTGTTAGTGAACATACTACTAACTTTGCAAGACGTTGAAACAATCCTTAAATGAGTTTTATCAACAAGGTTTGAGGATCTTATGCTTAAATTCTTTGAAACCCTTGGAATAAGGCAATACTAAGATACATTTTAATTTATTGTGTTTGTTTCGATTACTGTAATTTTAGTCAAAGCGTCTGTGTTTCCGATAGTGGTTGGTCGCATCTGTATGTGCACAAGATTTTATTTTGTTGCGATATTCGCGTCTGTGTGCGAGTTGCTTTTAGTGCAACTGATCATCTCTGTATTCGTTCTTGAGCATTGTCATCTGAATTGATTGACTGACATTATTGATTATTCTAGGAAATTACTAGTAAGAAAATAGGTATGTTTAACTTCAACATAATTGCAAAAAATATGATGTATTTGATGTAATTCGTCTGTGATGTTTTGTAAAACTAATTTTAAAATTTAAAATTTAACTTTTATTTTGAAACTTTAAATTAAATTTTTTATTTAAATTTTATTAAACTAAACCTTTTTATTTAAATAGATCTTTGATTTTTATTTTTATTTTTAAAATTAAATTTTGTAATACGAGTTGAATACAATTATTATTGATTAATATGTTTATACTTTCATATTTTAGATTTTATTAATATGATGTCTAGCCTGAAGAAGACTGAAAAACTGTTGAAATATATCGTAAAATTTAATAGAATATACAGTTGGCGCTTTTCAATTATTAATATTATTATTATTATTAATATTATTATTAATATTATTATTATTATTATTATTATTATTATTATTATTATTATTATTATTATTATTATTATTATTATTATTATTAAACCAAATCACAAAAAATTGGCAATGAAATTAAATTAAAGAGAACACCAATCTATAATATATATTCTTTTTTTGCTTTATTTAAAATCACAAATTCTACAAAATGTTAAAAATTTAATTTTTAAAATTCTACAAAACCGAGACTTTAACAAAATTTATATAAAATTTTTAACAAAACATTTAAAATTTTCCAAAAAACTATTTTACATTTAGTTACATCCTGCATCAAACAATTGCGCTTACTAATATTAATCTGTAGACTGTGATCGAAAACTTAAGAGTGGAAATGAAGACCAGCCATCCCAATGTATGTGGTCTTACACCCATGACATATAAATTGAAAACCAATATCCGAAAAAACTTAAGTAGGAATTGAAATCCACTTATAAACACAAAATTCAGACAACAATTGTATTCACTGATATTAATCAATTCTTTTAATCTACAGTTATCAAGAACTTGAGAACGGATATGATGGGCAGTCATTCCAATGTATGTGGCATTGCAACCATGACATAAATATTTATAACCAAGATCTGAATAACATCTAAGTAAGACTTGAAATCTATCAATAAACACAATGACGATCGTATAATGCAAAAATACAATCCCAAAAACAAAATCGCTATTTAAATTTAACACAGCTAATTCATTCATTGACAGTTTTTCATTCATTGAATTTCTACCTCTTCCTAATTGATAAAACAAAATCAGACAAAATTGGAAATGAAATTTTATTAAAAAAACAATTCAAAATATATATTTAGCAACAATATAGTTTTGCTGAATAACAGTCAAAATGACTGTTGTAAATGACTGTTATTCAGTCGAAATATGCTGTAGCTGAATATATATATTTTGGATTGGTGCTCTATTTAAGTATTATTATTATTATTATTATTATTATTATTATTATTATTATTATTATTATTATTATTATTATTATCTTTATCTTTATTATTATTATAATTTTTATTATTATTGTTATTAATATTATTTTTATTACTTTTATTATTAATACTATTATTATTGTAATTATTATTATTATTATAAAAATTTTCTAATATAAATTGCTTCAGAATATTGACAAAAATAAAGTCAATATGACAGTGTCTTATTAATTTTAATTATTAATATTGTTTCGTGATATATATATATATATATATATATATATATATATATATAAGCATATAATCGTTTCATATTATTATTAACATTATTAGAAATATTTTAATTATTTTATCATCAATTATTATTATTATTATTAATATTATTTTATTACTTACAGATCTTGGTTATGAATATTTATATCATGAGAAATATGCCACCTATATTAGAATGACTGCCCGTCATCTCTGTTCTCAATTTCTTGAAACCTGCCGACTGAGAGAATTGAATAATATGAGTGAACACGATTGTTGTCTAAAATTTGTGTCTATTGGTAGATTTCAAGTCCTACTTAGATTGAGTTCAAAACTTATTTATAATTACATATGTCATTGGTTCAATGCCATATACATTGGAATGACTACTTGTCAGTTCCGCTTTCGAGATTTTGTTCAAAGTCGACTTATGGAATCGATTGATATTAGTAAACGCTACTGTGTACTGAAAGATGAAAATAAATATAAAATATTTTTATTTAAAAGTTTAAAAATTTAAAGTTTATATAAATTTTGTTAAATTTCTATTTTTAAAATTTATTAAATTAAATTTTTTAAATAATTAGAATGTTTTTTAAATACAGTTTGATATTTAAATAAGAATATTTTTTAAAATTTAAATAAAGAAATTTGTTTGAATAAAGCATTTTAAATCAATATAGTTTACAAAGCTACCTGACGTTGATAAAGAAGCTGTCGAAATGTGTTGTAGTAGAATTTATTTTTGTGGATTGGTATTATCTTTATATAATTTCAAAGCCAATTTTCTGTGATTCTTTTAACTATTATTATTATTATTATTATTATTATTATTATTACTATTATTATTATTATTATTATTATTATTATTATTATTATTATTATTATTATTATTATTATTATAATTATTATAATTATTATTATTATTATTATTATTATTATTATTATTATTATTATTATTATTATTATTATTATTATTATATTATTATTATTATTATTATTATTATTATTATTATTATTATTATTATTATTTATCATATTCTTCAACAGATGAAATTCGTTCAAAAGGTTATTCGATGACATTATCTTATGAATGTCCTTTCAAACGAGATCATGAAAAGTGCAGACATTCCGGCTGGCATGGTTCAATCTATTACGCTTTCAAAACTTCAAATTGGAGAACAGAAATGTATGGAGTGACTTATATTTTAAGTGATTTCAGAGGCAAGTTGAAAAATCCAACCAAAATGAAAATAGATGATGAATGGTATATTACTTATACCAATCCAGCTTTGTATGGTCGTAATATTTATGGTGGGGATGTCTTTCAGCACATAGAACACAATTCTGCATTGGGAATATCACAAAAAGAATTTTCAAAATTATTTAATGGATATTTTGCCAAATGTCCGAGACCCGGATTTCACGGTTGCTTAGACAATTTTGCAGGCGAGGGAAATCTTCAATTTTTAGATATTTATATTTGAATATTTTAACTATTTAAAAAAAAAATTTTAATATAATTTTCAGTGAAAGTTTTAAATAAATGTTCTAAATGGATTTTATTTTTCAATAGAGCTTTTTTGTCTATAGCATGGGTCTTGTAGTAAGATAATAATAGCCAGTAGCCCAAGAGAGCAGCCAACCAGCTTATCCGTCTAATACTTGGTTTTGGGATTCGAATTTGGAAAAAGATTCTTGTAGAGTTGCATTTGTAGTTCATATAAATGAAATACAAATATACAAAATCATTGAAAAAGTTCGATATGTATCAGCATGGAAAGCCTTTAGTTCTGATAACGATACAAGAGATGAAGATGACATAATGAAAGGAATTTTATATTAACTATATCAATATTTCGCAAATTCGAAGAAAGCAGTAATCAAGATTGATGATTTGACCGACGAAACGAAACATGAATCTATTGAATTTTTTTCTCAAAGGATGCAGAGGTTCAGTATAGAAGCGTATGTGGATAGAAATGTTCAATGAGATCGAATTATGTAACTAATTTGACCTGAACCTGAAAATAAACTGTACGGTGTTATAATATTCGGAAGAGCTCCAATCCCAACTCTAATTGATAAATGGATTGGACAATATGGCATAGGAAGTTAACCACCTATGTAGGAATTAATGAAATTCTTTCATTTCATACTGTGTAAAGGCAAAATAACTTCAGAAATACCTACCCAAATAACCCAAATGGCCAAAATGGATTTAGAAAAGAAAGTACAGATAAGTTTTCAAGAAAAATTTGCAAGGCATAATATGGTGTATGATGGATCATGACGATTGAATGACAATCGAGGAAAAAACAAGGCTATGGACAGTATTAACAAAACGAAATATAAATGAGTGGAAAGATATCATCAAGAAATCAAAGAAATTATACAGGCTAAAGTATTATCATAATAGACGTTATCATAATGAACAAAAAAAACAAATCCAATGGAAGCTAGTAAGAACCCGGATCTAATAAAAGAAATTACAAATGAAAATAATAGGGCAAATGATAATTTAAATGAAAAACAAAAATTTAATGTTGGAGATAGAGTAAGATTATTAAAATGGAAAAATAAATTTGAAAAAGGAATAACAGAATCGTGGAGTAAAGAAATTTTTATAATTAAAAAAGTTTATAATACTAAAACTATTACTTATAAGATATATGATTTAAAAGGAGTAGAAATTCTTGGAAGAGTATATCAAAGAGAAATTCAGAAAACTAGTTTTTAATTTAATTACTAATTAATTCACCTCTTTTAAATTCATAATCATAATAATAACCACCTCCTTGTTTTGGATTAAGAAAACTTCCATTTCCTTCTGCATTAAATTTTCTTTTCTTTTCATTTTCAAATTCAAATTCAATAACCATTTTCTAAAATAAAAATGAAGATTTTCAAATAAAATTAAAATCTATTATTGATTCAAATAAACCAAAAGCAGTTAAATATAAATATAAAAAAGTATATATTACAAAAAAAATAAAACAAATAAAAGATTTAGAAACTAAACAAGGTGGAATTCTTCCTTTAGCTGCATTATTACCATTAATTTTTGGAGGAATAAGCAGCTGCTGGAGCCTTTGCTAGAATTTTAAATATAGTTAAAAACGCAAAAGAATCTTAAAAAATAGATCAAGAAAAAGAAAAAGCAAAACTAGAAGCAGAATTTCTTAAAAATTAGGTTCAGTGGGATCAGGATTATAATTAGATAAATATCAATCAAAAGCACTTACGAATTTTAGAAAATACTGAATTAAAAGATCATTTGAAAACAATTGGAAAACATTATATTAATATAGAAAAATCAGGTAATGGAATATTCTTAAATCCATATGAGAAAAAATATGGATGATATTCTTCCTATTTGGAATAATAATCTAATAAAATTTAATTGTAATAAAATTTTACCAAGATCATTTCGAATGTTAATTATTGGTTCATCTGGATGTGGAAAAACTGTTTTATTATTAAAAATGTTATTTTATCCAAATTATTTAGATTATAATAATCTTAATAATCTTATAATATTTAGTAAAACAATTCATCAGCCAGAATTTCAATTATTATATCATGGATTTAAAAATCATTTAAGTAAATCAACAATCTTAAAAATATTTAAAAATCAAAAAATATTCTTGAACATTTATCACTTTCTGATTTATGTGAATCTTTTCCTAATTATAATAGTGATAAAAATACAATAATAATATAAATATAACAATGAGTAATAAATTCTCAGATATAATTCCATGTGAAAATCTTAATAAAACCCCAAAGAATTTAATTAAATTTGATGATTGTGTTAATGATAAAAATCAACAAATTATGGAATCATATTTTACAAGAGGAAAAAATACAAATTCTTGTTGTATTTATTTATCACAAAATTATTATGAACTTGATAGAAAATCAATTCGTGGAAATTCAAATTTTTTTATTTTCTTTGAATTGAATAAAAATGATTGAATAATGATCAATTTACAAATATTATAGATAAATCAGATTTTAATAATTACAAAACACATTGGAGTATTAGATATAATTATATTGCTTTAAATTCAGAAACAAAAGAAATCCATTTAAAAATTATTTAATAATTATTTAACTAATAAATGGATCAATATTCTCAAGTTATTATTTCTAATCCAAGAAATCAATCAATAAATCAAATAAATAATAATAATACAAAATATTTAAAAAAATTAGTAAAAGTAAATAAAAAATTGAATGAAAATATGGTTGATAAAAATAAAGTATTTAGTATTTTAGTGAATCAAAGAGAATTATTAGATTCAACAAAACCAAAAATAAATAAATTACAACATTTTAAATTTAATTTAAATAGAAATGCTTTTAATATACTTAAAAGTCAACCATTATTAGTTGAAACAATTATTACTGAAGGAGAAAAAGAAGGAAGGAAATTAATAATTGGAGTTCATGAATTTATTATTAGTTATCAAGATGATAAATTTTATACTTGGAATCTAATTTCTAGTAAAAAATATGTAATAACTTCTAGTCTTAAATTATGTATAGAAGATAATGCATTTGGATTAAATAATACAGATGATGAATTTAAAAAAGAAAATCTATTTGTTTCATTTAAAAAAGTTGAAATATATTTAGAATTAGTTTCTGGTATATCAGGACAAAATCTTAAATATTATAAAAGTTTAAAAAGAGCTCTCGAAGAATTTAGAGAGGAGATGGATGAAGAAGTAGTTGAGGATATCGATACGGATCCGGATAAACGATTTAAAGGAATTCCAAAATATTTTCAAAAAGAAAGAAAACAAAAATAAGAAGAAAAACAAAAAGCTTTAAAAGAAGAAAAAAAAATCAAAGATGAACCAAAACCAATTGAAAAAACGAAAAAAGCAACTGGAATAATATTAACTGATAATCCAATTACATTATTTAATTTTTAGGAAAATTATTAGCTGCTTAAAAATCAGGATATAATAATACATGAAATCAAGTTAATTCAATTATGAATAAACTTTTAGCTTTGAAATTAATGACTAAAGATAAATATAATAAAATTCTTTAGAAATATTATTAATTAAAATAATTATAAATAAATGAAATCATTTAATTTTGATAAAATTTGGATTTTTAATCATGATATTCGAAAGAAAGATGTTCTTGAAGTTTTTCAATCAACTGTAAGTACACAAGCTGTTAATAAAACAGGAAAAATATATTTTAATATAAATCAATCATCATATCCACTAGATATTTGTAATTCAGAAATATATTATAAAATAAAAATTACTGGATATGTTGAAGCTGATATATTTGCAGTAAGATATAATTGGTTCTTGAATCTATTTAATGATATTGCTATAAAAATAGGTCCTTCTGAAGTTAAAAGAATTGAAAGTCCAGGACCAATTTCATCATTATTAAATTTTGTAATGACAGATTCTGATTTTAAGAATGAATTCGGACAAATATGTGGTTGGGTTCCTGATACTAATGATAATAGTGGATATAAACTTCGAGAAAAAATATATTCAAAAGGTTTTGAAGGATCATATGCATTAAAAACAATTTTTGGATTTTTACATAGTTATAAACGAATATTATATATGGTTCCATTTGAATTTTCATTAACAAAAAACAATGATTTTAAATCATGTATTTTTGGAACAAAGATGAAAAAAATGATATGATAAATAATAATTCAAAATTCATTCAATCATTAGGTGATGGAAAAGAACTTAAATCATTACGCATTATCACTATTACAAGTGCTACCACAGCCCCAATTCTTCAATTAGATGATGCAAAATTATTGGTGAGAAGAGTTCTGTTGATCCCTCTGTATTAGACGGTCATCAAATGGGATTAATTCTAAGCATGCAATATATCCATTGAAAACAAAGGAAATTGTTCAATTTGCTATGGCTAAAAGTGGAGCTTCTTTCTATAAGGAACAAATATTTGGAGATAGAAGAATGCCCAACATTTATATTGGTAACATTTCAAAGTGAATCTCAATATAATGGATCATACTTAACATCGAGCTCAATTTTCAAAACCATTGGTGTAACATCGTTAACTTTATCAAAAACTAGTGATTATAGACAAAATATACTCAGGATTTCGATAATGATAATTATTGTGCTACATATATACAGAGTAAAGTGAGAAATATGGGTTATTTGGATAAAAACCTTAATTGTGGTATAACTCTTGACGATTTTTAAAGCAAATATTCAATCTTCACATTTGTTTTGGCACCCGATTTTGATTTAAATCAGTGTCACTTACCTTAAAAGGGAAATTTACGATTAGATATAAAGTTTACTAAAGCTACAACTGAACCGGTAGATGTTTTAATATATGGAGTATTTGAAAATGAGGATCAAATTACTGCAAACAGAACAGTACTAGTTTGAACAGACTTCAGACATTACTAGTTTAAACGAACATTACTAGTTTGAAAATATTGGTAAAAATGTATAGATAATTTATGATAATTTGTCATGGAGTAAGTTTTTCATGTATTATTAATATTATTGATGTAGTTCTGTTCAGTTCTATCAAATTGAAAAACAAATACTAGGATATGAAGTTTTAGGAGTTTTTCCTCTAGATAAAATTACATATTTACGTAATAATCAAGCCATAATTGTCATTACTCAATCGTCTCATCTCGTGGACGATGAAACCAACAAGATATTTGTATTTAATTCTATGGGTTTCTTTTATTCGACTTTAATGGTTTCGAAACTGCAAACAACGGGTAAACCTATTGTATATAATAAAACTATGTTTCAAAACCATGGACCTTAACATGTGGTCAACATTGTTTAGCTTGGTTATTATTCAAGCGATTTGATGTTTAATAAATGTATTAATGTTTTGTTATGTTTTATTATTATTATTATAATTATGTGCTTAATTAATATTTAATTAATGTTAACAAAGCCATTGCATGATTAGTGCGTGATTTACAAAAACACTGCATGATCATCACATGATTTACAAAGACAGTGCATGATAAGTGCGTGATTAGTAAAATGGAACACATGCATACACACTCATGACTTATGTAATTTACAAAGAAATTGCATACATACTTTTGTTTGTTTGTATGTGAATTACAAAGAAAACACATAAATACTTTTATTTGTTTGTGATTTACTAAGAAAATATGCCTACACAATATAGGCTGTATGAGTAAAATTCTCTCACCTATATGTGTGTATTGCTAAAATGTGATTGGCTAAATCCTGAAAATATCATTCTCTTTATAAACATATGCAAATTCAAAATCGATCATAACTAATTCAAAAATTTCACTATGGCAGACCAAAATAATATTTTAAGAAGTCTTCTGACTTCATCCATTGGTAATTTTTATTTATTATTTATTAATATTAATTTTTTTTAGTAAATTTCGACTGGTTCGATGTAACCAAAAATGAGGATCTTTTGGATTTGGATGACGTTTTTGGTAAATATTTATTTGTTCGTTAAATTATTTTATTAATATTCTTTTAGCTCGTAAAAATGTTGAAACAATTATTATTGAAGATACTCCCACTTTTATTAATGAGGATGTTAATGAGGTTATATCTATCGGTAAGTTTATTATTTATTTATTTTCAAAATATAAAAAACATTTTAGATGATGATGATATGATTCCGGTAACTTACCCAATAATTATTTTGGATGATATAGTAGATAATGCCCACACTTTTATTGATGATGACGATTCATCTGATCATGATATTGATGCGGATATATGTTAGTAATTTATTTATTTTTAAACTTTATTTAAATATGTTAATTTACATTAATTATATTTTTAAAAATTTAACGAATTTAAATAAAATTCTAATGAAGTTATTTTTTTTTGAAAATTATGAAAAGTGGAAGATTTTATGAAAAGTTGATTATTGAAGATTTTATGAAAATTATTTAATAGAGAAGAATTTATGAAGATTTTATGAAATCATGCAGAGTTGATTATTAACTATTTCTAGGGAATGATTTCTGTGAATAATAAAAGGTCTTTTTTATTAAATTTTAGGTTAATGAATATCTCTTCTTTATTAATAATAAGAAATAATAATAATAATAATAATAATAATAATAATAGTCTACAGTAAGCATTGGAACGATATTCGTTCTATATGATAATAATACTTATTTTATATGATAATAATAATAATATTTTATGTAATAATAATAATAATAATAATAATATTAATAGTCTTCAGTGAAATATTTTGAAAATGATATTCAGTTTATATGATAATAATATTTATTTTATATGATAATAATAATAATCTACAGTAACCATGTAGCTATTCGCCCTATAATTTGTTAATAATAATAATATTAGTTTGCAGTGACATGCAGCTATTCACCCTATAAATTGAAAATCTATATCTATGTATAGGAAACATTTATTATTTATATACAGGTCTTTATGTTATAAACTTGCATAATAATGAATGATTCGCGAATGTTGCAATAATTATGCAAAACAAGTGCAAAGCCATGTCTAATACATTTGACTATATAAGAATTATCATTTATTATTATACAAGCCTTTATGTTATAGACTTGTATAATAATGAAAGATAATTTTATGAAATATTGTAAAATAATTATATTAATTTTTTAAACAATTTATTTAATTTATTATTATTTTATAAGGTAAATTGTACCCAAAATATTGCATGATATCAAAGAATCATGGTGAAATATGTCACCAAAAAATGAAACAATAGTATGTCTATAGATTAATTTACACCAGGTTTTTTATTTGCCCTGTATGCCAAACATCCCAGTCAATAAAATATAAAGCTTTTTTAACATTCACAAAGACCATTTAGATTCATTTAAAATAAATAAAAAGAATCTGTTTCGTATCAGTAATAAAAATAATGTAAATATTATGAATATTATAAATAATAATAATATACCCTCAACAAAAATAACTAAAAATAAAAGACCTGCTGAACAAAGGACATCTAAAATACCAAATAAACTTATAAAAATTGAAGTCATCGAAATCAGTGATGACGAATCAATTAATAATGTAGATATTATAAATAATGTAGATATTTATATTATAAATAATGCAGATATTATAAATAATGTAGATATTGTAAATAATGCTATTAATCAAGTTGGTGGTTCATTAGAACTGTTGTTTAAATGAATCGGTAATACACACGCAAATACAACATGCAGATTTAAAATCGGACCCATAAAACACCAACTAACCATGCTAAAATATATGAGAAATAAAACAATTAAATATAAAATCAAGAAACACGAAAGTAAATTAAAATAATAACAAAGTGCAACAAGATCCGCACGAAATAAACACAAAAATAACATGAGAACAGAAAAATTTGACCAAAATTTGACAATTTACCAAAAAATGTAACAAAAAACTAAATAATTTTAATTGGAAACAATTCAATTATAAAGTTAAAAATAAAATTGTCAAATTAAAGTATAAAAATAATAAAATTAAGATTAGAATACACTAGAAAATCACAAGGTCAATTTTTGTTTTACTAAATCAAATTTAACACGCAAGGTTAGAGTCGTACAATAGGTATATATACCGATTCATTTTCACATAATTTTAATCAGTTTTTAATCTGAAAAATCAGTTTTTCATAAACTTGAAGCAGTTTTTGCAAAACTAATCAGTTTCAGTCTTGACTAATAGAAAACCAAAAATCTTTCAATGTGAGTGGAGGATGGCTCGAAAACTTTCTCCACGTCGCTTCCATACAACCTCGTAAGAAAGGATAGTGTCGTTAATGAATGATGAATATGCAATATGAATTATCAAACGGAATTATATGCGAATAAAACTTTCACTATACAATGCTTATGTCGAAATTTTTCCGGACCACAACCACTCACGCACCACAAGAAAGTAAAATAAACATACAATTCAGGCTGTGTAGGTGCAGTTTATCTGCCAATAGCCTGTGCCCGTGAAGGTTCCGGCGTGAATAACGCAGGGCCTAAACGTCAATAATATCCGTCATAGGGGAAATTGGGAGGAGGGGAAGTAGTCTTTTGGCTACTCCTCCACCACTCATTTTCCTATAATTTCGACCAAATTAAAGTCATCGCACACAACGGCTAAAAATCATAAACATTGAGTAGCTCGGTGAGCACTCTTAAAATCATAATATTAACATAACTATCCTAAGGTCAAATCAAAGGGAAGGAAGTTGGGAAAGAATTCGGAAATAATTGTTATGTCTAAACTACTCTAACTAAATCTTAAATTAAAATCACGATATCATACGAGAAAGCCCAAGAGATTAACTACGCTCAAATAACTAATTAGTATAACTTAAAACCGGAGATAAGGATGATGACGAGAGGCCGGCGCTACGGAAATCGACGCAAACAGTATAGATTAACTTGACCCCCGATAATAATACAACCCTAAACGTTATCGCGAAAGATTTAGTCATAGTAAATAAATTGCCAAATTGACTTTTAATAAAAATTGTGGTATTATTTTAGTTGATAATATTTTCGTTATAACTGTTTTACCTTATGATTATTGTTCTAATATTCCAACAGTGATTTGTAAAATTATCCAAAGTTAAAGATAAATCATCACCCAAATGCCTCCTTTAAAAATATAACCCGACCAACAGACCAAGTAACAAAATGTAATTAGGGTAATATTATTTACATAAGTCAGAAGCAGGAATTGTACGCATAAAAATCAACCCCAAATTTATTAACGATTTCTAGTACACCGTTTTGGCATACGACAAAATTACGAACCTGCAAATAACATACATAAATCAAATTTACCGCCAGAGAATAGAATCAGTTTAGGGATAGATAAAGTAAGAAATAAAATACAAGTACGACCAGGTGAAAGGTGTACTACGTCCAAATTAACTTTGTAGACGATCGCCCAGTTAGAGACTCACGTTAATAATAATCAATGAAAAACCATAGAACATTCGATGCATGCAGTATATTAATCACAGTGAGCACATCAGGCGGTAATCCCAAGTCAACAATGAGCGACGTCCAAAGGAGTAGGGGAAAATCAAGTTGGGTACCATTTGGAGTTGTTGGGATTTGTGAATCTACCAGGATCACAAATAAATTTCTGTTTCATGAGATGATAAACTACAATCAGGAATAATTCATTTAATACAATTATACAAAATTTATCTAACCTCAAACTTTCGGTAATAAAACGAAATCCAAGTCCCAATGAGGAAATAATCACGGAGCAGCGTGGAAGTGATTAAATGAATGAAAGTCAATAGTACAAATCAATAAAATATATGAATAAATTGTAAACGTGGCAATGAACGATCTCGATTCAAATCAGTAGGAAAGGCAGGAAATTGCCACGTCATGAGAAAACATATGACGTCGATCGATTGCAAATATCATGTAGACTGGCCGGAAAGCGAGGTGAGAAAAATTTACAACATTATTGAATTGCCAGAATGTCACTAAGAGAGCGAGTGGTATAATGCATGCCCACCTACGGTAGTAGTATGCGTGGTATAAATAGAAAGATTATTGACAAAATTCAGAAAGTTTCTAGTGATTATTAAATGAACTCAAATAGACGAAATGATCCACAAATTAGAGGCCACCCCTCTCACACCAGGGCCACAGAGGAGATCACGATGGAGCGAAGGACCGACACCCAGGAAAGTAAGAATTTAAATTGGTTATTTTACCCCTTTTATTTTAAACAATAATTTCATGCAACTCGAACAGTCAATTCCCTCTACTAAGAACTCTTGTACACGCCAGTGTAACGATGTGTTGAACGCCAGCTATGATTTTCCGTCAGGAACGAACAGTTTGATTCCTTTGTCAAATTTACGATAGATCGATCTCCATTGAGGTAAACTGACTCCCATGCAAAACGTAAAGGAATTTTTATGCTTCCATGTCCAAACCAACGAAATACACTGTTGAAACGCCGCTTAAGACAGTGAAAATTTCATTGATCCTACACTTTGTAAATGAGACCGTAGAAATCAAACCACTAGGGCCTATCTAACTAATCGTCACAATAAATGACCTCAAATAAATGTACGACTCATGAACCCAAAACAACGTCAGATTTACGAAGTAATTTAGATTACCCTTTGCCATGAACTTCTATTACGCCGTCAAAATTATAAATATCTTTGATCTAATTCATCCGCGTACTCGTTAATCTATTACATCTAGTCCTCATGATTACTATATAATCATAAAATCTAATGATATTCATTTCAATAGACTCATGGGTGAGCGAATCTCGGATCACGATGAGATTCCCATCTCACTGCGCCGCTAGAGGCAGACAGGCGATGTGGGATGCGGAATTTTCGATTTTCCCGGTAAGAGAGTCGAGATTCTGGCGACAAGGAGGAACAGAGGATGTCGAGCTGCCTTACGTGGCAATAAAACGTGAGCCAGGACGGAATCCGGCTCGCGAACTCCGCGGTCGGGTGGAAGATATCTTGGCACGTCTAGAAGCCCATCAAAGAAGGACCGACAAGCAGGTAGAACGCTCTCGCCGTCAATTAGAACAGATCAACGAGGACATCGCGGCTGGCCTGATTCCGAGCACGGATGGGTGTGCCCCTTTTTTTTCCGTACACTAGACGAAATAAGCTGTTAATGACCCATTTTTATTGTAGAGATGGAACCCTGTACAATACTAAACACGGCTGTCAAAAGCACACGCAAGGAGAATACTGATCACCATAGGCAGTTAATAAAGGAAATTCGCCAGATAAAATCAACCTGGATAGAACCAGCCAAAACGAAACCCTTTATCAGCGGATAACGGCCACCCAACGCATGTGGGCCGAAGAGAAGCGACTGGGGCAGGCCATGAAGACTCAAATTCGCGGTCTGGAGGTGGCGCTATCGGCCTGCCAGGAGGGCCAAGCTGTCACCTACCCCATGGTCTTTGCACCAGCACAGTTGGCGTATCGAGCCACAACAGATGCAACCAAACCCGCGGTGAAACCACCTCAACGTCGTCCGGGAAAGATCGAGAGAGCAAAACGACGGGCGATGAGGCTCTCGGAACGAATATAATGAGAATTTCATAATAGTAGGTAGCTAGTAGCACACTACCCCATAAAGGGGGAGGGAGGGAGGGGGATTAAATTACAGATTAATTTCGAATTATCTTTATTACATAATGACGTAATTAAGTAATCGGTGTGTATTTTAATTAACTTTTTTTCCAAAATTTTTATGCGTATTTTTTATGAGTATTTAAATTTTACTTAAATTTTTTATCGAATTTATTTTCAATTTTTAAAATATAATTTTTTAAGTATTTTTTAGTCGAAATTTTTAGGATAATTTTATAATGAAATTTTTTATATAATTTAAATTTTCAGTTTAATTTCAATAATGATTTTCGATTTTTAATTTGAAATTTTTAGATAATTTTATAATGATATTTTTTATATAATTTAAATTTTTAGTATAATTTTATAATGAAATTTTTTATACAAGGTTTTAACACATTTTCAGTTTAATTTTATCATTGATTTTATTTTCGATTTTTAAGTTGAAATTTTTAAGATAATTTTACAATTAAATTTTTATACACATTGATAACGATCAAAGAAATTAGCTTTAACATAATAATAATAATAATAATAATAATAATAATTATTATAATAATTATAATAATAATTATAATAATAATAATTATAATAATAATAATAATAATAATAATAATAATAATTCCATCAATTAAAATCTTTATAAAGAAACTATAAAGACATAAAATCGTAAAAGATCAAAATTTATTTACATAATCACAAATCTGCTTATAATAAGCTCTTCTTAGCTCAGCCAACAAAATATGTACAACCTCCTTCTTCTTGTAGTCCCTGCAGCATTTGTATCTAAATGGACAAGTCAACATTGAGGGATCTGCACAAAAAATTTAACTCAACACAATGTTCAATTACAAGAACGATTAATAAATGATCTGGAATCGACAGACGAATCAGAGGACTCGGGAATCGATCAAATATCAAACAACAATGTTAAAAACAATTCCAATAATGAATAATATTTAATAATAAATTTGAAATTGTTAACTTTTGTTTTTTTTTTTTACCAAATTTTTAAACTTTGTAATAAAATTAATCAACAAATAAAAACACAAAAATTTATACTATAATGTTTATTTAATAAAAATCTTCATTTTCTTTATCATCGTCAGAGAACTGCACGTCATCTATATCTATTAGTTCTTCCTCGAAGTTATGTTGCTGAATTTCATATGTTATATTTTCGTCACCTGATATATTTTCTCCAATAATTTCTTCAATAAGTTCATCAACAGCGACAATTTCTTCATCAACGTCAATTTCTCCAGGTATATTTATATGCCCGTATGCTAAACTTTTATTTTTACCCACCCAAACCTTTTTGTCATCTCTATTTGTAAGTGCTACTTTACTATTTTTAAAACTATAAAGTTGATGATTTTTTGTTCATATTCGAAATTGTGGTACCGAAAAGACTGAGTTTTTCTCATAACACTCTTTATAAGATTTATGAGTTAGATCGGTATCCTTTAACGATATACCCTTAGCTTTTAGACATGAAGATTTACCTAATAAACTGTAACATTTAGGTCTAAGGAAAACCCATTCGTCATAACCTTCTCCCTTACTTTCATCCTTAAATTTTCCAATGACCGAATCAAGTTTTTTAGAATAAAGCGGATGAGTAGAAGGATAATTAGATGTATCCAAAAGATTATCAATAACCATTTCAGACAAAAGAATATCTAGTTTACAATTTTTAATCTCCAAGAAGAAAGAGTCTGTATCTCCAGCAACTATATTAATCTCGCAATTAAATTGTTGTCGATATTTTTCCAAGTCCTTATACTGAAGCTCATACATTCTAAGTTTCGACAAGTCAAGCACTGATTGTCCTATATAGCTTGGTCGATCTAAACATATCGAATCAGGATTTAACAACGCAGCTATAAGATCATTGTCAATTTTTATTGATTTTTTAAAGGTAGGTTTCGAAGTATAAGTTACAAGTTTTTTATCTGATGTGCAAAGACGTAAATTCATTCTCTTTTTCAGATTTTCAACAGTGTTTCCATATAAACTGTTATTTAACAACTTATAATAATTTTTATCTAATGTATTTGTACTTTTAGCTCGAAGTTCAGTGTTTATATCGATGTACTTTTTAAAAATATTAGACTGTTTGAATCTTACTCCTCGATTAACATGTGTCACTTTAGCACCCAGAGACATGTATAATTTTAATAATCGCCAATGAATTACATAGTTATATTTAGGATAATGAGTCAGCAACAATTTTTCAACCTTTGAACTCTCAGGTTTCATTTTCTCAGCGGCAATTGGAAAATCATCTAACTTATCATGAAGCTCAGTAGGAATCTCAAGATCAACTTCAAGGGTATACCCATATGACAGAGATTCAAGATTCAAAGTCACACAATCAGATAATATTGTATCAAATCCATCAAATATCCAATTAAATTCACCACAAGGTAATGTTTGACTTAAAGCCCAACCATATAAATTATTAATATCAATATATAGTAAATCTGTGTTTTCGTCGGTTTTAACATAGTGCTTATTAACAAAAGTAAGACCACCTCTAATACCTCCCTCATAAAAGCTAAACATTTCATTTTCAGTAATTAATTCTATAGGTACATCCAATGACATTAAAGCAGAAGACCAAGACATTCCAGGAATTCCAGAATAATTTAAAGGTTCTAATCTATTGTGTGCTATCGATTTCGCTCGAAATTGTTTAAAAAGTCTGCCAAAAGAAAACAATCTAGTTTCAGGTAAACTTTCATATAATCAAGTAAAGTCCTACAATTAGTTTCATCCCAAATAAGCAGAGCTTTTTCATATTCAGCCTCAGTGACACCTTTCCAAATCGGTGGTAACTCATAAGTATCGTGAAGAACATCTAAACTAGTAGCAAAATTGTGCGGAAAGATTTCCTTTTCATCTACTATAGTCCCTGTAAAAACAGATCGAGTCAAAGGTAAAGTCGTCAAGGTTTTAACCGCTTTTGCTAAAGAATCATTTACAAATTGATAAGAATCAATAAATCTCACACTAATTTTTCCCAAGTAAGCAATTAATGAAATAAAATTTTCAGATGTTATTGGAATACATCCTAAAGCCCAATTTTTAAATTTACTCAATCCATATTTTAATATATGATGCATATCATATCCCTTTAAGTTATGGAAAACAATTGGTAAAACTTTATTTATTTTTCTATTAATATTACATTCATTGCAAGCAGCACCCAAGTATTCCCCAGTAAAATGATCTTGATCTCTCACCGGATCCACAATATCTTTCAAACAAAGATAACATTTTATACATGTATCAAATTGAATCTGTTGTATGTTGGTTAATTCCTTAATTGTTTGATTTCCCATTTTATAATAATACAGTAATACAGTATATTTTGCTATTTTTTTAACTGTTTTTAAAAATTGTTCAACACAATCTTCACCTATAAATTCTTTGTATATTGTACTCCCATCAAAATTATTTATTAACAAAAGTCCTGCCGAAATGGGTAAATGTATTTGATGGTGTACGTCGTCCTTTGGCAAAACAGATTCGAAATCAGCATATATAACATATGGCGGGGTTACAGTTTTGGACCAATCTGTGAATTTAATAAACTTATTTTCAGGGAAAGTATATAAAGTTGTCCCTAACTGATTTCTCATACATAATATCTCATGCTTGTCCAATGCTTTCTTATTTTTAAATCCATTGAGACATCTATGACACCATAATGATTGAATTCTTTCTATTGTTTTATCTTTACAATTCAATAACCTATTTAGGAATGTAATTCCTACATAATGATATTGTTTTCCATTATTTAATAACAATAAATTAATAATTGTTCCTTCAGTAATTTTAGACCTATGTATTATGTTTATAAATGGGTGTTTTAAAACAAAGTCATCATGTTCGGGTTTAACTGTTTCGTCATAACTAAATATATTAATTATTAACCCTTCGTTATTTGACTCAAATTTTCAAATACCATTTAATTTCATGGGCATATCATTTGGGTCATAATTTAATACATTTAGATACTTAGTGTAACTATAAATATTATTCTTATGATTACTAACAATCTCATCTTTTTTAAGTATTGACAATATGCTATAGATAAAACATAAATTATCATTATTTTTTACATTTATTATACACTTTTTGTTAGCCAATTGTTTTGGTGTTTTTATATAACTTCTACCACTTAACCTACTTATATTACTTATTTTTGTTACTATAAAGTAAATTTCAGTTATTTTTCTAATAACCCAACTACTCCCTAACTCAGTTATTGAAGATATCTTTTCATTTATCTTTTGTATACCTTCGTCGAAGAATGATTGGGTAAGTGGTCTTGCACTGTTGCTAATATTATTTAATTTTATTTCTCCATCTTTCTCAAATTCAATTTCTATTCCAAATTGAATTTTTAAATATCTAAGTTCAATTATTATCTCTTTTAATTTGTTTATTATCTCTATGGGAAAAACAATTTCTTTAATGTTCAAGTTGGTCGTATCTATAGTAATTATTTTATGTGTACCTCGTAAGTCACTTTGGATTATAGGCAAATTTCCTCCTATTTGTATATTGTTATTTTGCCCCATTTGTACATCTTCCATCTCTCCATCCCAAGAATCCATCGATCCGATATCTTCCACCGCTCTAACCCATGATTCCATCGATCCGTTATCTTCATCCGCTTCGTCCGCTTCATTACCTTTGTCCGCTTCAATATCTTCGTCCGCTTCGTCCGCTTCAATATCTTCGTCCGCTTCCATTGTTTCATTCACCAATCCAATATCTTCATTTAGATATTCCAAAATATTATTAATAGAATCTGTTGTATGTTCGCTTATATGATTATTTAATGGGGTAATTTGGGTGCTGATTAATTTAATTGCTCCTGGTATTTTAAATAATTTAATTTTTTTAACATTAAACTGTCGCAAATGATTTTTATGATGTTCATAAAAATCTAAATAGGGAATGGGTTGTGAGGTTATGCATACGGGACATATAAAATAAATTGTATTATGATATTTTTTACCATAATATTCTTCCATTTTTTTGTAACATTTTTTTTTATTATGTATTGTCAATTGACAATAATTGGGGTATAATTTACCTAGTAATAAAAAATAATTAATTTAATTATTAAAATAAATGTGCAAGTATGCAACCAATAAAAATCGATTATTTACTATAAATAAAAAATATTTTTGATGAAAAAGCAAGAATGTCGAAAGTATATGAAATACTCCTAAAAGAAAACAGCACAGCTGTTATTGGGATGACATTTAAGCCTCCTGTTCAATACCTTCAATACAGTATTAACTATTTAAATTTCCCTATTACATATACATTCAAAGTAATGTTTATTTAAATTTAATTTGATTAATTATTTTTAGGAATCGGTTAATTTAAAAGCTTATGAATACAATATTATGATTGGAAATATTGAAGAGGAAGATCGAAAAAATATTTCAGATATTCTCCATTTGTTGAATAACGAAATGGTTTTTAATGAAAAATTTTCATTTATTAATTGTGAAAGTCAATTGAAAGATCAAATACAAGATAATAAAAAATATAAAATTCAGATAATTATTAAAGGAGTCAAGATTAACAAGTCTATTATCAAATCTATTTGGAAAATCCAAAATGTTGTTGAATAAATTTTTTAAAAAGTTTTGTTGATTTTTATAATTTGTAACTAATAGTAAACATGTCATTTTTAAAAAAAGTTTACCTCGAGTATCTATAATTTATAAAAAATTTTGAGCAGGGATCAGCCCTTATTGGTAAATTATATACAAATTTGATCTCTTAAAATCTAGTGGTAATTCTTTATAATCAAGGGGTCTGCCCTTATTTTTGATCAATAATAATAAAGAGGCATCAATCCTTCATTATTGCTAAAAAATATGTATTAAAATTCAAAAAAAAAAATCAAGGGGTCTGCCCTTATTTTTGATCAAAAATAATAAAGGGTCGTCAATCCTTCATTATTGCTAAAATAATGATATATATAACATGAGAATTAAAAAAAATATATGAAAAAATATATGATTTAAATAATATATATTAATAAAAAAATACTTACATTTTCGAACATTAATTACATTGTCCTCTTCAGAATCAGTGAATGGAAAATTTGTATCTAAAGAAATATTTAATCAATTGATAATTTAAAATTAATACTTGATTCATTTCCACCATAGTTTTGTGGATAAAATTGTTGGTTAACTAAAATTAAAGTTAAAACTAATTAAATAAAAAATTAAAATCTTACTTGATTCATTTCCACCATAGTTTTGTGGATAAAATTGTTGATAATTTCCACCATAGTTTTGTGGATAAAAATATTGATAATTTCCACCGTAGTATTGTGGATAAAATAGTTGATAATTTCCACCATAGTTTTGTGGATAAAATTGTTGGTTAACTAAAATTAAAGTTAAAACTGATTAAATAAAATATTAAAATCTTGATTCATTTCCACCATAGTTTTGTGGATAAAATTGTTGGTTAACTAAAAATAAAGGTAAAACTTATTAAATAAAAATTAAAATCTTACTTGATTCATTTCCACCGTAGTTTTGTGGATAATGTTGTTGATAATTTTCAACATAAGTTTGGGGATAAAATCCATTACGTTGTGGAAATAATAAATTATCTAAAATAAAGGTAAATTTGTATTAAAATATAAATTTAAAATTACTTGATTCATATTCGTTATTATAGTTGTTCATTTTCTAAAATTGAATAATAATTAAAAATTTAAAAAGAAAATTAAACTTACAAATTAAACGAGTTTGTAAATTATGATAAATTATAAAAATGTTTATCGATATATTCAAATGTGTGTATTTATTTTGACCAATCAAAATCAACACATGTATTAATTAACACACATTACTACAAAATTATATTAGGTAATAAACACAGTGATAGAAGATTTATTTATAGAACATTGATTTTAACCAAGCTAAACAATACTGGCCACAAGTTTTTGTCAACGGATTCTGATAACGAATTCGATTATATTCAATTGGCATCAACATTGATTCTAGTTTTGATATCAATAAAGGGGGGTAATAGAATCCCATTGGATCAAATACATGTATTTTATCCGGTTTCACGTAAATAGCAAGCCAATGTTCTCCACTGAGTATAGCTGATTGAGTATTTACAATCAAAGCTTTGTTAATATTGATATAGGGAATTTTGTCCAATGGAAAAACACCAATAAAATTTTTCCCAATTAGTATTTTAGCAATAGTTTGTATCTGAATAGAACTAAAATTAATTAAATTAACAAATTAATTAAAATACTTACTTCATTTTTAACCATAACTAATAATACTTTGGTTTATAGTGTGTTCAACAATGTTTGTCAAACAAGTACTGTACGGCTTGATGTGATTTGAATTTCTTTTTCAAATACTCCGTATACAAGTACTGATACAGATTCGGTTAATGGATTTTCAAATTTTATATCCAATCGTAAATTTCCACTTTGAGGTAACTGACTTTGATTAAGATCAAAATCGAGTGCCAATACAAATGTAAAAAAGGGATATTTATTTTTAAAGTCTGACAAGGTAATACCACAATTCATATTTTTATTAAGATAACCCATATTCCTAACAATACTTTGCATATAACTAGAACTATAATTATCATTGGCAAAATCTTGAGTATATTTTTCACGATAATCATTTCCTTTACTTAATGTTAAAGACTTGACATTAAAGTGTTCAAATATTGAAAATGTTTCCAAATACGATCCTCCATATCTTTTATTCCCTTGGAAAGCAACAAGAATAAAATTTGGTAGTCGTCTATCACCAAATATTTGCTCCTTATAAAATGAAGATAAGCTCATTGGCAAAGAAAATTAAACAACTTCCTTACTTTTCATTGGATAAATTGCATTTCTATTAGCAAGCCCAATTTGATGACCAGCTAAAACTGACGGTTCAACACGAACTCTTCTAACCATCAACTTTGCATCTAATAATATTATTTGTGGAATTATTTTTGTACATGTTAAACTTCTTTCAGTATTGGATCTTGTTAATTTAATTTGAACACTAACACCAGGTATTAATATTTTGGTTGATCAAAGAAATCTAATTGAAGTGGGGAACAAACACTGATTGGTTTTGATTTTGAAATCCAAATTTTTCTTTTTGTGTCATTTTCATCGTAACCCATTCCACCTAAACAAGTATGTTTTGTATCGTGATTGTAATTAATAATAGTTTCAATCATTGCCTTGTGTGCGAATACATCATTACTTCCTTCAATTTTAGTAGAATTAAAAATTACTTCAACATCTTTAAAAAGAGTTTGGAAAAAGAAATTGTTTGCAGTAACATCTGATTCATTAGATAAATTTTCCCCATTGGTACTTACAACTTTCATTTGAATGTAGAGTAATGTATCATTCAAATCCAAGTATTCGGTTTGAGAGCTATTAATGTAAAATTGAATTGAGGTGTTTCCTGGATCTGTAATTGAATTCACTGGATAAATATCTTCAAAAGAACCATTTTCAATTACTGCTTGAGGAGATGGTCTATCAAAGATGCATAATTCTGATTTTGCACTAATCATTACTGGAATATAGTTCCGTATCCTTTCATTCTTTTGTTTATATGTTTCTTGATAATTTTTCGACGTTTAATTGTTCCACCCTTTTGTTCTTTATTAAATACATCAGAAACTTTGTTAATAACAGAAGGTAAGTGTTCCATTACGGAGGGCATAGAATCTTTAATTTCAGATATTACATTTGATTTTAAAGCAGGTAAGAGTTGTGCATTATTATTTATTACGTCATTAGCAGTTTTCATACCAAAATTTCCGATACGTTTAAGAATAGATAGTGCAAATCGTCCAATTGTTTTTAACCAACCAGATCGATACTGTTTACCTACAAAATAAGGTAAATCCCCACCATTTTGATGAGTACTATAAAAGTTTACAATGTCTGGATTACTCATTTATTTTACGGAAATGTAATGTCAAGTAAGTTTTGTCTTGTTTACCAAATATATATTTTCCATTGTCATCACGAATATTGATTTCTATATTGTTTATATACGATGATGATACTGGTAAATACATTGGTTTTTTCTCAATGAATTGAACAAGGTCGTCTTTTTTATGTTTTTCTATCCAAATACATTTAAAAAAGGGAACACTTAATTCACCCACAAGAATTGGTTCAATAATATTTGTATAAATCATCATTTGCATATTTCTTTGCATTATAGTTGGTAAACTAGATCCAACAATGATCTTTTCACTATAAGATTCCTCAATTAATCCCAAACTATGAGCCAACAGTTTACTAAATTTAACACTTTTAACATCTTCTTCCAATTCAATTTTAACAAGTTGACCTTGTTTAATTTCACAAGACTTGAAAGGATGGGGATAAGATTTCATTAACTGATCAGTGACTTGTGAAAGTTCAGTAATGAATAAATTTTCTTTAAATGTCTCAGTATACTCTACATCATAATAATAAGATATAGTTAATAGTATAGTATCAAATTTTGATTTTTTATTTGGTATACGTATCTGATTCAATTCATCATTAAAATCTACTTCTTTTTTCTTAAATCCCAAGCAATTAGCTTCTTCAATACTATCAAATGTTACTTTGAATGGAAAATATTTACAATTAATGTTCAAAATTTTGTTGTCAATATATATCAGATAAAATGTAGAGTTGTGACTAATTGTATAGTTTCCTTCAATATAATAAAAATATTCATAACTATTATGTAATGTACTCTTGGTATATTTGATACAAGAGTTGTTATAAAATGGAAAATTATTGTACACAAAAGTGAATTCAGTTAAAGCAACTTCCCATTCCCCATCCAAGTAAATCTGATTTGGAAATTCTACATTAAACTTTCCAGCTTCATTATTTGGAAATGTAAGTGGACAACTATTACTAGGTAAATTCACTTAAAAATCTCTTTTATGCATTTACTTTTCTAAAATGTAACGATAAATGTGTTTTGGTATCTTTGCTAAATTTTAGTAATTTCCTACTATCATCTCGAATATTAATTTCAATGATGTTTATAGTTGAATACGATACTGGAAGGTACATTGGATTCTTCATTTCTAATTGTACAATTTCTCCTTGATCATATTTTTTAATCCAAATAGATTTTATTAGTGGAACTCTAACATCACCAACATTTATTGGTTCGATAATATTTGAATAAATGAACATTTGTTGATGATGATGTAATAATTTCGGAATTTTAGTGCCAAGTATATTTTTTTCCGAAAAGTTACTTAGTTTTAATCCCAAAGATTTAGCTAAGTTTGTGTCAAAAGATATATTTGAAATGTCATCTGCGAGTGTTATTTTGACCAATTCATTATTTTGAATTATCAATTCTTTAAAAGGAGAAGGATTAAATGACAACAAATGTCCTTGTAATTCTGATAAAGTGTTTATGAATAAATTATCTTCAAGATATTTTTCAAATATTGATTTTTCTTCATAACTTATATTTATACCAAATTGTTCCATAACACCATCCTCTGTAAATTTTGGTAATTTTATTCGACAATGATCCTCTTAACAAATGATTGATGTAGATTTTAGTCCAAAACTAAACGCATGTTGAATATCGGGGAATGTTACTTTAAATGGAACATGTGGACAGACAATAACCAAATTCTCATATTTTTCAATAAACATGTCAACATCTGGAGTATATTTTGGATTTATTATTTCATAAGTATGATTTTGATTATTTATTTTCAAATACTTTATTTCACTACCACTCTTTACAGATTCATAACGTATACAAGAATTACTATAATACGGAAAAGGATTATACACAAAAGTGAAATCAATCAATGCAACTTCCCATTCACCATCCAAGTAGACAGAATTTACTTGTACATTAAAATTACTAGCTTCGTTATTAGGATAAATAAGCGGACAACTATTAATAGGTAAAATCATATAAAACTGGTTTTCTTTCGTAATATTTATTTAATCAATTGAGATGAAGATATCCAAGTTGGAGTTTCGTATCCATGCCACTTGACGTAGTATTATTTATATTTGCCAACATTTTTGGTTTTTAAAATCTTTTGAATTCTAAATATTGTTGGGATTGGAATGACTTGGAGTTCTTGTTCGTAGAATTTTCCACTAATTTCTTTACTTTCATGATCTGCTATTAAATACATTACTGGATTCTGTTTTGTATCTATTTTCTTTATTACATATACTTCATCGCTCCAATTGTTGTCAAAATTCTTGATGAAAGGAGAAGTACTGATTTTACTAATTCTTACATGGTCACCAACCTTGTATTTTGGCTTATCGATTTTTTCTTTCTTAAATGTTTTGTTTCTTTTGGTGTCTGTAATGTCAACAGATCTGAGACCATTTAATCCTTTATGTGGTGAATGATTGTAACTAAAAATAATTTTCGGTAAAACATGTATCCAAGTTTTATTACCTTGATGCACAAAGTATTTTTTCAATCTTTCTCTCAAAGTTCGATTAAATCTTTCCACATAACAAGCTTTGAATTGTGAGAATACAGAGTAATGATAGGCTTTGATAACTTCTTTTACTTTGCTATTATAAAATTCTTTACCTAAAATACATTAAAATAAATAATTAATTAAATTTATTACCCAAATCAGTCTGTAGATTGTGAGGTTGTCCGTCTTTAAATAATTTTTTAATTGCAATGGACATTTTATTAGCTGATTTAGTTTTTGTTGGAATGTCACGGGCATATCTACTGAAAACATCAATACATGTTAAAATATATTTGTACCCCTTGTTGATTCTCGAATACGGTATCATTTCCATCAAATCCATTTGCCACAAATCATTGATTCCTCTTGTTTTGTATGGTCTGGTTGGGAACCTTTTCAACATTGGTTTATTTAAACTATATGCTAGTTGGTCCGATAACCATTTTTGAGTCTCTTTTTTAGAATTAATCACTCTTTTTGTTAATTTTTCTACATCACCAAAACCATCTGGATCTTTTGGATTTGTCCATATTGTTTTGAGTGGATTTTTGGTTAATGGTTGCTTCTTTATTACAACAAGATGTTAAAATATGGACAACTTTATCTGGTTTAGAGTATTGTAAACCCATTAAGATCTTAGGGATGAAATTGCACTAATAGCTGATAAAACTATAGGAATTAATGTACCCAAGAACCCACCCTTTTGTTTATACATTATTCTTTTCATTAAACGTCTATTTTTAGTGTTTATCAATGATAAAAGGGATCTCTTATGTCTTTGTAATACCACTCTTTTAGCTTTACTAATATTGACATTACCTCGAACTATATTTACAATAACTTCAAGCAAATCGTCAATAACAAATGAAGGGAAAGCTTGTAAAATTGCTATTCTTTTATTATTTTGAGCCTTTACCAATGCATTGAAATATGGTAGACTACGTTCAAATTTCATGTTTACTAATTACAATTAATTATTATTGTTTATAATTTGATCCACTTCTTTTTTAAAATCATCTTCTTTTTTAGATTCTTGTTTACTTTTGATTTGTGTTTACGAATAACTTTTTTGGGTTGAATTTCTTTTTTGACAAGTATTTTTTTAAATGACATGATTGATAATCATTTATTTGTTTTCAATTTTGTTTATAAATCGTAACCCCTTTTTCATTAAAAATATCTGTTTGGATACGTAAATCGTCACTACATTGTTGTGTAAAGTCAAAGAATAAATATCCATGGGGAACGCTTGTAGCATCTTGGAATGATTCAATTAAAAATTTTCTATTGTTCGGATAGGCTTGCCTGGCTAAGAAATCGATAATCGTTTGATCGCGAGAATTTTTGAAAATAACTAGGTATTGAACATTTAAATTACGAGTTCGATGACTTCCTCCTTGATGAAATAAATTTTGTGTTATGAAAATAACAGTAACTCCACAATGTTTACTGATTTTTGTGAACAAGTTTTTGAAATCTTTTTCCTTATTTGCTTCTTGATACAAATCATCTATGATTATTACATCTCCTCGACGTAACCTAGACGACCAGTTTTTATCAAATCCCTTAACTATTGTCATTTTCAATTTACAAAACTGATTTTGTGTCAATCCATGTTCTTCGTCTGCACCCCTATGCCAATATATTTTAGTGAATTTTGATTTGAACATGTTTGACTGCAATAAATTACATGCAAATAAAGTTTTTCCGCTCCCACTAGGCCCTACAATTTGATATACTGCATCATTTCTTAATTCCATTTAATTTAATTTAATTTAATTTAATTTGTTTATAATTTGATATACTGAATCAGTTAATTTGAAATTGGAAAATGATTAGTAATATCAATTATAGAGGAAGATGTGAAGTAACTGGAATGAAGTTCCCGACTCGAAAACCTCAACATGTAATGGATAGAAGTGGAAAATATCCAATCTTATTCTTCAAGAGCGGAAAATGTAGAATAATGGGTTGCAAGAGACCTTTACAGGAAGGCGATCTCAAATATCAGATTCAAGATTTACAAATACAGTCATTATCATTGAATATTAACATGGGTTGTCGAATCAACTTGTATGATTTGTCTACCAAAACACTGAACATTTACGAAATGAATTGTTTCCTGCATTAAGACTTGTCAAGTATAATCCAATTTGTGTGAATGTGTTTGAAAACGGAAAAGTCGTTGTCATGGGGATAAAAACACTGGAATACCACAGTCTAGTACAAGAAATATTTAATTTTATAAAGATTTTAATTAATAATCTTAATACCGACGAAGAAATACTAGATTATTTATTAAGCACTGATTGTGTTTAAATTGATTGAATTCTGACGATTGTAAAAATTAATAATGATCGACGAGCAAGAAGCATACGTATTCGAAACAATTCTGATGAAGATGGAAGAACTATTTCCGAATATGAAAAACAAACTTTCCTATTGTGCTCCTGAATATTTGGCTACACGGATCTATCAAATGACAGGAATCAACATTGAAGAAATTGTAGGGATGCACTATGAATCAGTTCAAGGATCTGGTTTGAAATGTTTAGATGACTGCATTGTTTGTGCAGATCCCTCAATGCTGACTTGTCCAATTAGATGCAGATGCTGCAGGGACTACAAGAAGAAGGAGGTTGTACATATTTTGTTGGCTGAGCTAAGAAGAGCTCATTTGTGATGATGTAAATAAATTTTGATCTTTTACGAGTTTATGTCTTTATAGTTTCTTTATAAAGATTTTAATTGATGGAATTATTATTAATATTATTATTATTATTATTATTATTATTATTATTATAATTATTATTATTATTATTATTATTATTATTATTATTATTATTATTATTATTATAATTATTATTATTATAATAATAATTATTATTATTATTATTATTATTATTATTATTATTATTATTATTATTATTATTATTATTATTATTATTATTATTATTATTATTATTATTATTATTATTATTATTATTATTATGTTAAAGCTAATTTCTTCGATCGTTATCAATGTGTATAAAAATTTAATTGTAAAATTATCCAAAAAATTTCAACTTAAAAATCGAAAATAAAATCAATGATAAAATTAAACTGAAAATGTGTTAAAATCCTTGTATAAAAAATTTCATATTAAAATTATCCTAAAAATCGAAACTTAAAAATCGAAAATAAAATCATTGATAAAATTAAATTGAAAACGTGTTAAAACCTTGAATAAAAAAAAAATTTCATTATAAAATTATACTAAAACTTTAAATTATATAAAAAATATCATTACAAAATTATCTAAAAATTTCAAATTAAAAATCGAAAATCATTGATGAAATTAAACTGAAAATTTAAATTATATAAAAAATTTCATTATAAAATTATCCTAAAAATTTCGACTAAAAAATACTTAAAAAATTATATTTTAAAAATTGAAAATAAATTAGATAAAAAATTTAAGTAAAATTTAAATACTCATAAAAAATACGCATAAAAATTTTGGAAAAAAAGTTAATTAAAATACACACCGATTACTTAATTACGTCATTATATAATAAAGATAATTCGAAATTAATCTGTAATTTAATCCCCCTCCCCCCTCCCCCTTTATGGGGCAGTGTGCTACTAACTACCTACTCATAATAAATAAATATTTTAGTTGATTGCCTTCGTATTTATTAAATTAATTGACCATGAACTAGAATAATTCACGCAAGATAATAAGGATTTCGTCGAGGGTTGAAAAAGAGATAACTGATAGAATGAGAGAAATATTAAAGTTAAAGGGACCAGGATAAAAATAGCACAAAAATGTTAGTTTTGCCTATAGATACTATAGAGGGCTTGATACAATTAATAGTCGTCATAGTATTACAAAAACACAGTAATTTTAAGATATTTTCAACGAAATTCTGGCTCTTGAATGATCATCAATTTATCAAACGAACAATTATGTGAATTTTGTATATTACAGAAAAACTAAACTTGTACATTTACTTTCTTTATTATGTTTTTGATTATTATTAGTTGCTTTTTATATATATAAAGGGTTATAAAACATGTTCACAATAGTTAAAATTAACTTGAATAATATTTCTTTAGAAACAAAATAGCATTTATTACATATACACAAAATGATACTCATCAATAATTATACCAAAAATTTCAGACCTATTAGAGTTTTTAAAACAAAATGAACAAATAATAATATGACACATCACAAAAATAAAATATTGACTTTATTAATTAAACAACTTGAACATAAAAGATATTGTTTTTGTACTTCATCCAGTTTATCCTTGATTTTTATTTCGATTTTATCTGCATTATCAATGTAGGATTGAATAACATCTCGATATTTGCCAAACCTGAAATACATGCACATCCAGAATACATTAAGCATATTAATTTCTGTAGAATTTATGTTATTTAGAAATAATATTCAACTAAATAATTTCATTATTGACTTGTTGAAACTGAATAATTCTACGAGAATATGAATATTGTGATGTTTAAAAGATTTATTTATTTTTGGTATTAATAAATAATTATAGGTTTCTGTCAACAGTCTATCGATTATTAAAAAAGGTCTGATTGCATTTAATTCTGAATTCCGGTATCTTAATTTAGAAGATCAATGCAATTAATAATAATAATAAAATAAAACCTCTGTATGATTTAAGATTGATTCGAAAGTATCTAATGATATTTTATGAGAGTAAATATTATTTAACACTATTTATATATATATATATATATATATATATATATATATATATATATATATTTTCAATGTCTTTGTACATATCAATACTATTATTAAACATTACACAGACATGACTTATAAAGACATGAAAAATAGGAGTGCATGAGTAACAAGGACATGTGCAAGAGGAGTTTAAAAAACTTGTAATAATAATATTAATAATAATATTAATAATAATAATAAAAAGTTTTAATAATAAAAAAAATTTTTTTAAAATTAATAATAAAAACATTACTTATAAAAAATGTTTGATGAGTCATACTCTTCATTTCAATGACTTTGAGAATGTATTATGACTCATCCAATGACTTTGAATGAATCATTGTCTTTGTCTTAAACTTTTTTGTACTTTTAGGCTTAAAAAAACGTTTTACCCCTGAGGGGGTATTCCAACGGTGGTATGATTTGACGGTGACACATCTCACTACTTATATATGTCTTTATATTATAACATTATTCATTATTTCATTTTATTATAGGAGTTTTAAATGAACTGAAACAGGTGTATTGATTTTTTTATTTTAGTATATCAGTTTTTAATAAACGGAAACGGGTGTAGTGTAAGCAGAATTTGAAGGTGCCAAAATAATACAATCACAAATGTTTAAAATATAAAATCAAATTAAACCTCTGCTATTGGTTAATGTAAAAAATTCATATTTTTATTTAATGTAAATATTTGTGGAATTTTTATTTTCAAAATGGTGCTTCGAAAACATTATTTTAATATATTTTTTTCTTAATATTTTCGATAGAAATAACTTTTTACTTGATAAAGTTAGAATTTATTAGCAATTACAATAATTTTTCTTTTTTCGAGGGAAAGCTGTCAGAAACTCAAACAAATATCCGCATCAAGAAACATTTATTGAAAAGTCTTCGCCATGCGCGTTCCCAAACTGTGAAAATGGAATTATTCAAAGCTCTCTCACTAATATCGGACAATACAAAAAGAGAGCTGTCAAATATGAGATAACAGAAGCAAATCTTGGTTAAAAGGGCTGACAGTTTACATGACGTCTGTTTGGAAGAGTTCAAAGGTCAAATTGAGGTAAATGTGAAAAGAAATCATTTGAAAGCGTTCTAACATTTGTAATTATTGTGAAGAATTGCTGGGAAATAGCAAATATATTAAATAGCATCAAAACATCATATAATAAATCACAAATTATCATTGGAATCAAGGCAGAGGAGAAATGTTAGTAGAAGCAAGCCAAAAATGTTAGGATAAGGAGAAATGTTAACAATGAAAAAGATTTGTTAAATATTCTTTCTGAAGTTTCCACTGAATATTTGTTATTTGCAACGAATATTAAAAATTCAAAGACTAGTCCAAATGGTGAGCTATACTGATGTGAAGATTGCGGCTGGGAGCGTGAGACTCGAAGATGGGAAATATTCCAACGGATGTTATCAAATGGGAATGAAAATGTATACATTGAAACTCATCGAAGGTTTTGATATGTCGTTTAATTCATGTTTATATTGTGATTATTCTCCGGCACCTTTTGTCACTCGAACGTCATTTTTAAAGCATTTGCTAGAAAATAAAAATGACACTCTAATTCCAATGATAAACCTAGAAATATTTACAGATTTGCTTATCAGTGAAAGTGGTCAAAGTTTTGTCTGTCCGGATGTGATGTTTCATTCCAAGCCATATGATCTATCAGAGGTTTCACACAATTCTCTCTTGCCCTACGTTATAAAGCGTGAATTGAATAAAATAATATTCTCAAATGGGAAGAAAAAAGAATTTAGTTGTTCAGAAGCCAAAATGTCTTGCTACAAAGAAAATGGAATAATGGTACCCCTTTGTTGTTTGAAGGAATTAAGTGATTCTTTAAAGTTCATGAATGAATTATTAATGAAACAAAATGTAACATTCGAGGTTTTAGAAGGAACGGTGATGGGAGGTTTGAAATACAATAACATTTTATTTTGGGAAAGAGATGCGGACACAAATTTTAGAGTACGAGACATTGATAGGTTGGAAGGAAAACTGAGTAAGGTTTTCATAATTTTATATTTAAATTCGAATGCTATCCAGCATCACATATGCAGGAAATTGCTTTCCATTTAAATTACAAGGCCAATCTAAATTATTTACAGTAGTTAAATTAATTCGTATTATAAATGCACTGTAATATATTGTATAGTAAACACTATATAGGTGTATTAAAAGATAACGCCAATAAAAAACCTTTCGTACGATATATTTCGATAGCATAACTATCATCTTCAGGTACACAAAACCAATACCTTTTGTGTATAAAAGGTATGTGAATGATATTTTTCTTATATTTGAAAACCAGAAACATGTAGAACCGTTTTTGCATTTTATGAAAAGTTTACATAAAACCATTATATTCACATGTGAAACGTAGAGAAAGTCATCAATTGCGTTTTAAGATTTGTTTATTCAACGCAAAGATAAACATTATGAGACAGAGATTTATAGAAAACCAACTGTCTTTATACTTCTCCAGAAAGCTTTTGTGAATTTTAGTATAAGAGAAATATGGTGAAAAGATTGATTTATCGTTCATGGTCTTTATCTTCTACTTTTGCTAATTCGGTAAAAAGTGTTGATAAATTGGTTGAGTTATTGATAAAGAATGGATATTCTAAATCATTTTTAATGTTGATGATAAAAGAGACTGTTGAAAAATTGATTAAAAATCCTAAGGATCCATGTTTGGGAAAGTATGAATGTAATTTGTAAAATGAGTGTGAATTGAGTGTTGATCTAAATAATAGTGTTAGTATTGCCGTACTCTGAAGGTTTTATATATTATAAAAAGAAGTTAAGTAAACAGATGGGAAATTTAGAATATAAGATAGTCTTTGATTCGTGTAAGGTACGCAATATGTTTATTAATAAATAAAAACTCCGGTTGGATTGTGTTCTGATCTCGTTTATCAATTTACATGTAATGGGTGTAATGCCACATACATTGGAGAGACTTTGTGTCATCTCTGTACTCGAGTTCTAGAGCACTGTCGATTGAAGGGTTTGACCAATATGAGTGAGCACAATAGAGGCTGTAAAAGTGAAATTGGAATGTCTGATTTTAGAATTTTGTTGAAAAGTTTTAATAATTATTGGGAACGCGTGATATGTGAAGCATTGTTGATAAGGTCATTGGATCCAAAGATTAATGTGCAAAGTGCTGTGACTACTAATGTATTGAAATTTTTTAAATAGTTTGAAAATGTAAATGAAAAAATTTTAAATTAATTAAAAGTTATTTGAATATATTTTATAAATATTTATTTATTACAAAATTAAATTAATAAAAAAATAATTTGTTTAAATTAAATGTTAATTCATAATATTTTTAGTTGGTTTTTTGTACCTGAAGATGATAGTTATGCTATCGAAATATATCGTACGAAAAGTTTTTATTGGCGTTATCTTTTTAGTAAATCGTTGCCAAGTTTATTTAATTATTTATATATAAGTGTATGTTGGTGAAATTTCGATTTTATAATGCAAGAAGCTTTGTACAAAGATTAATACATCCGGATCCATTTGCAAACGCTAAAAGTTGTCCATAATAACTCATTTGGTCTACTTTGCAATTAAAAGTTCTATATTATTAAAAGTGAACTTTTAGCCTTTACTGATATCTAATTAATAGATAATATATAATTAATATTAGAACTCAAAATACTACATCAAAATAAATGTTTTATTTAACCTTTGAGAGCGCACGCATTTTATTTTAACACGAGCAAGCGCGCGCCGTAAACCTTTCGTCATACAGTTTGTAACAAATTTTCACTTATTTAATGATAACATAGTTTGGTAATTATTAATAATTAAAAAAATGTGTTTGAGTTTAGAAAATATTTTATTTGCAAAACTATTAATAAACAAACATAAGTTCGCCGTAAATTTTAAAGCTGCACGCCCGCTCTAAGGTTAAATATAGATTTGTTTAATTTGTTTAAAAAATATGCTATATACATTATTTCAGATATCCGACCCGATAATCACAGAAAAACTCTCGAAATATATCGTAACATGTAACAAGGGTAACATACTTTGAATGAAGAAAATATACATCTAAGAGGAAAATATTCATTGAAGAGGAAAAATATTCATTAAAGTGAGAAATTATTCATTGAAGAGGAAAATATTCATTGAGAGAAATGGTTCATTGGAGAGAAAAAATATTTATTGAAGAGGGAAAACAATCATTGAATAACGTAAAATATGAATTGAATTGAAAATCGTATATAATAAATTAGACGGTAAAATTTCTCAATGAGATGAAATATCAATTAAATATTGGAAAATACATGAAATAAATAGTCTGAATTATTCACTAATCAACAAATATACTTAAAAGATGAAAATATTTACTGAAAATGAATTGTAATTTAAGAGCGGATGAATTACTATTATATTCAATTATAAATTATTAACAATTGAGTAGATTTCATTGGTAAATTATATTTAAATAGGGATATATATTTTGATCGATAGTTATGCGCGGAAGAATAGTTAGTAAATATAATTTTATTTTAGGGGGGAATGATTGGTCAAGAGAGTAATTTTTTTAAGTGGATTTCAAGAAATTTTATTCGGTTCAATATCGAAATAAGTCGGTGATTTTTATCAAAAATAATGAATATATCTGGAGTTATTATGATGTAATGAGAAATGATTGGTTGACAGTAAATTTTATAATATTTTAGGGAGAAAAGATATGTTAGGAGGGGGAATTTATGATATTTTTAGGGGAATATATTCGGTTGAATATCGATGTTAAAGGATGGATACTTAGTGAAATCGATATATTTTCATTGATTTAAGGGGTTATCAAAATATATCAATAAGAATTTGGTTAATTTTAATGATATTATTGGAATCTGAACTAAATATATGAATGTTCTAAGAAAATATTTGATTCGTGTAATTATTTGTATTCAAGTATATATTTGATTTGATTAGTATATTAGTAATTTAATTTAATTTAATTAAAAACTAAAATTGACTAGTATTTAAAAAATTATCTAACAAATTTTTTCAATTATTTTAGTTAATTAACTTAGTTAATTTAATTAATTTTATTTTAATTGATAAGTATTATTTTTACAATTTACTACTATGTTGAAACTTTTTTTCAAGGTTTTATTCAAATTACTAATGTTGGGCCAGAACAGGGTTTTGTTTAAATGAATCGGTAATAGCACGCAAACATAACACGCAGATTTAAAATCAGACCCATAAAACATCAAATAACCACTTTAAAATACGAGAAAGAAATAATTAAAATATAAAACCGAAAACAAAAAAATTAATCAAAATAATAACAAGATGCAACAAGATTCGCACGAAATAAACACAAAAATAACATGAAAACACAGAAAATTGACCGAAAATTGACAATTTATTTAAAAGAACAAACGTTCATGAAAAGGAGAAGTAAAATTAAATAATTTGAATTGGAAACAATTCAATTAAAAGCGAAAGAATAAAATTGTCAAATTAAATCATAAAAATAATAAAATTAGATTAGACAGATTAGACAAGGTCAAATTTTGTTTTACTACACTAAATTTTACAAGCAAGGTTAGAGTCACAGAGCAGGTATATATACCGATTCATTTTCACAGAATTTTAAGCAAAAGCTAATCTAATTTTGAGAGATCAAAGACTCGTTTTAAACTCTCGTGATCGGACAATCTAGAAAAGACTTTTACATACAGCGTTCAAGCAACTTAATCGTAAGCACTACTTGACGCTTGTGTGAGAAAATGTTATTTGTATGCCAATGATGACACCAATTATGCTATTATGTCAATTTTGATATACAGACTATACTAGGAATAAATGCTTCAATGAAACATGTGTTATTCGTCGAACTTTTTCCGGCCCACAGCCGAAACAGCACCACAAGTTAGCAAAATATACATATCAATTCAAGCTGTGCAAGTGCGGTTCATCCGCCAATAGTTTGTGCCGTGAAGGTTCTGGCGTGGGTAACACAGGAACCCAATCTTCAATATTATTCATTATAAGAGAAAATGGGAAGGTGAAGGGGTAGTTTTTTGGCTGCTCCTTCATCACTCATTTCTCATAAAATCGACCTAAAATAATTGTTGCACAACGGCTCAAAATCATAAATACCGAGTAGTCCAGTGGGCGCTCGTAATATATCAAATAAAGTTCCACGTTAGATTGAAAGAAGTCAGAGAAATGTCGACAATCAATGGCACACTGCAACGGTGAGACGAGAATCAATATGTGGTTGGCATGCAACCACGCGATTTCATTAGAATTGTACAACTCGACATGAACCACACCGACACACGTAGGAACTTGCACAAATCGGTGACGTGTCACTAAGTAATCTGATATAAATAGGCGCACCATTTGTGTAAACCAGCAATACTATTCTAACTTAGCAACCACCGCGACATGTACAATCACCAACAACAACTGGGAAAGAATTCTAGTAGTAAACTGCGAGATAAACAAGTGGAAGAAGTAACTATGGAGGAAAAAATGCACTCACGAGAAGGTAAAATTATGTGTTTATGTTAATAGTTCTAAGTAAATTATTATGAAGACCGGGCTTGACAATGAATTGGATTCGGAAATGTTCAGTTTTTTCAATCTTCCCGATCGCGAAGACGCTTTTAGAATCTGTAAAGGGACAAAGATAGAACTTTATACTCGATTGTTATTAATCAGCAATTAAAAATCTATTGTAATATCGTTCATTGCCGATTGTTTGTTGAGTAAGGATTCAAATATGGATTCAAATACCGATGGATTCAAATACAGTCAAACAGACTAAGATCTTAATAATAGCCGTCAGGAGTGAATTCACATAAAGTTAGATTATCTGACCAAAGCAAATAGAACATAAGAAACTGAATGTTAAGAAATGTTAAGCGTGGATGGACCGAAGAAAAACCGCTCAGTCAAGCCCAGAAAGTACAAATCCGCAGCTTAGAAGTAGCGTTATCGGCTTGTCAAGACGGCAATGCCGTAATCTACCCGCTTGTGTTTGTGCCGGCTCGGTTGGCCTATAGAGATCACCTCATGCATCCAAGCCAGCAATGAAACCTGCTCATCGAAGCCCAGGAATGACAGAGCGCGCCAAGCGTCGTGCAGCACAAGCTAGAGATTGCTCTAAACCATAATCGATTTGATTTAATAAATGATCTTAGTTGATTTTCTAGTTTTAAATTGTTTATTACATCGAATTGCTAATAATAAATTTAAATCCGTAAAATTTAAATCGTAAAGGGTTCGGATGATAGTTTAATTGCTAAGAATGTCAGGCACGTCGGAAACGGACCGGAATAAGAAATCACACATAGACCTTCTATCGGTAGTGCGTTGAACCCAGCATGAGATCAGGGCTTAGCAGTTCTTTCGTAGCGCTCACCTTTGGTGATCTCATAACCAGTGGTTACATCACCAACGTTGCTTAGCAACTGGTAACTATTGGAGGGCAAGAAAAGTTCTATATATGAGGTCAAGGTTAGATACCACAAACCCCACACTAACAAAATTAATTAAAGATCTATCAAAGCTTAATAAATTATAAAACCTTTGCATTTTAATAAGTATTACTCAATAACTACTATTTTTTAACCAATTTGATGAAGGTATTATTTTAAAATTTCTTCAAAGTACTAACATTATTTACAAATTAATCAGTTTTATTTAACATATTAAAATATTTCTCACAACTTTAATCAAATTCCATTCACATGCTAATCATACTTTAAGATAAGTCTTATTTTTTACAAAAACAAATATTTTACAATAATTAAACATACATATTTGGATTTTTAGTGGATTTTATCGGTATCTATCAGTACACAGGTACCTGTTCCACGTAGTTTTTTATGGTTTGTTAGAAATTCAACTTATTTAGTGGTTAGTCAATAATAATTTGATTTCTAGTGTAGGGTTTATGGTTTTTATGACCTTGACCCCAGATGTCAAGCTTTTCTTGCCCCCAATGGTTACCGGTAGCTAGGTAACGTTGGTGATGCAACCATTGGTGTTGAGATCGCCAAAGGTGAGTGCTACATAGGAACTGTTCTGGCCTGACCTCAAACTGGGTTCAACGCACTGCCGTTAGAAGGCCTGTGTGCGCTTTATTCATTCCGGTCCTTCTTTCCTATTTGATCTTGCTCATCATATAACATAAATTTTGACTCTTATTATCGATTTAAAATTTAGTTTCAACGTTAATTTATGAGACAACTCGAGAGAAAAAAACATTTATTTGAAAATGATTGGTGACATCCATTATTCGTGGTGTAGAGCGGTCTGACGCTTGACGCGCTCATTTTTTAAAGGTCGAGGTCTGTTTAGTCTTGGGGCGGCCTTTGGTAGGCTATTTGGGCAGGAGCGAAAACGAGGGGGTACGTCACCGCTACGTCTTCCTGACCGGCCGCTCATGCTACTTCTAGGCTTTTTATCTGGGTTCTTAGATTCTGGTTCATTTGTTTCTAGTCGGCCCAACCCTTCTGTGCCGTGGTAATTTTCTGGTAGAGGATTTTAACCCTTTTCGGTTCTACCCAGGTAGCCTTGGTCTGTTGTACTTCCCTGGTTAGTTGTAGGATCTGTTTGTGTAACTCCTTGTTTACCTTGTGCGCGTTATCCAATTTGTGCTGCAGGATTTGGCTGGATTTCATGTCTATAACAAAAAAAACGATTATTAGATCACACACTTCCACATTTTATTATTCGATATAATCTTAAAGCCGTAGAATTTTATCGATGTTTCTATTTACATGATTTTATTGGTAATATAAAAAAAACTCAACCCAAACTAATCTAATTTATGGTGATCATTAATTACAATATGGTCCATAATGGCGTTTGTAGTTGTCTCGCCGTGGATTTATTCGAGCATACGGATGCTCAAGGTGTTTGTCAATTTGTTCTTTCTCCGTCCTCATATTTCGGGAAGGATTCTCCGTGGGACCACTACATTGATGGGCCTTGGAATTCGTGTTCAACCTGCGATCATCAAGGTTGAACGATGTATTGTATGACAGAGCGTATCCGTCCGTACTGAGAATTCTTCCCTTTGCAATATCGTCATTGACGTTGGCTAAGTACTGTCTGGCACTTTCCACCTGGACATCGGTCTGTCGCTGATGTTCCTCGAGACGGGCGAAGAGGAACTCAGCGTGACCTCGGATTTCTCGTGCACACTGGAATACAAAAAAAATAGGGGGAGGGGGGGGGTTTACAGATAATTTTCGGATTATCTTGATTACATAATGATATAATCAAGATAATTAATTTTTGTGTGTATTTTAATTATTTTTTTTTGTTCCAGTGTGCCACTAACTACCTACTCATCAGTTTATTTTATATCTATACATTTATTTTCTTTGAAATTTAAATGTAATTTTATTTTAAACTAAATTATGAAAAGATAAAAATGAAAGAAAAAATTTTAAGAAATAAATTTACACTGAATAAATTTAAAATTAAATTTTATAAACTAAAGCAAACAAAAGTCGGTCAAATGCTCAAACTGTGAAAATGGAATTATTCAAAGCTCTCTCACTAATATCTAAAAATACAAACAGAGAGCTGTCAAATATGAGACAACAAAAGCAAATCTTGGTTAAAAGGGCTGACAGTTTACATGACGTCTGTTTGGAAGAATTCAAAGGTCCAATTGATCATCCTTTGTATAATTTAGGTCAAATTGAGGTCAAATGTGAAAAGAAATCATTTGAAAGCGTTCTAACATTTGTAATTATTGTGGAGAATTGCTGGGAAATAGCAAATATATTAAATGGCATCAAAACATCATATAATAAATCACAGATTATCATTGGAATCAAGGCAGACAATAAATGTGAGTACAAACAAGCCAGAAATTTTAGGATAAGGAGAAATGTTAACAAAGGAAAAGATTTGTTAAATATTCTTTCTGACGTTCCCACTGAATATTTGTTATTTGCAGTGAATATTTTTCATTTTGATAACCAATCTAAGATTGAAAGACTAGTCCAAATGGTGAGCTATATTGATGTGAAGATTGCGGCTGGAAGCGTGAGACTCGAAGATGGGAAATATTCCAACGGATGTTATCAAATGGGAATGAAAATGTATACATTGAAACTCATCGAAGGTTTTGATATGTCGTTTAATTCATGTTTATATTGTGATTATTCTCCGGCACCTTTAGTCACTCGAACGTCATTTTTAAAGCATTTGCTAGAAAATAAAAATGACACTCTAATCTCAATGATAAACCTAGAAATATTTACAGATTTGCTTATCAGTGAAAGTGGTCAAAGTTTTGTCTGTCCGGATGTGATGTTTCATTCCAAGCCATATGATCTATCAGAGGTTTCACACAATTCTCTCATGCCCTACGTTATAAAGCGTGAATTGAATAAAATAATATTCTCAAATGGGAAGAAAAAAGAATTTAGTTGTTCAGAAGCCAAAATGTTTTGCTACAAAGAAAAGGGAATAATGGTACCCCTTTGTGGTTTGAAGGAATTAAGTGATTCTTTAAAGTTCATGAATGAATTATTAATGAAACAAAATGTAACATTCGAGATTTTAAAAGGAACGGTGATGGGAGGTTTGAAATACAATAACATTTTATTTTGGGAAAGAGATGTGGACACAAATTTTAGAGTACGAGACATTGATAGGTTGGAAGGAAAACTGAGTAAGGTTTTCATAATTTTATATTTAAATTCGAATGCTATCCAGCATCACATATGCAGGAAATTGCTTTCCATTTAAATTACAAGGCCAATCTAAATTATTTACAGTAGTTAAATTAATTCGTATTATAAATACACTGTAATATATTGTATAGTATAGGTATTGTATATATAGGTGTATGTTGATGAAATTTCGATTTTATAATGCAAGAAGCTTTGTACAAAGATTAATACATCGGTTCCATTTGCACTCAGTTTTTTACAGTTTCTGTCTTTGATAATGAGCAAACGCTAAAAGTTGTCCATAATAACTCATTTGGTCTTCTTTGCAATTATAAGTTCTATATTATTAAAAGTGAACTTTTAGCCTTTACTGATATCTAATTAATAGATAATATATAATTAATATTAGAACTCAAAATAATACATCAAAATAAATGTTTTATTTAACCTTTGAGAAGGCACGCATTTCATTTTAACACGAGCGAGCGCGCGCCGTAAAAATTTCGTCAAACAGTTTGTAACAAATATTCACTTATTTAATGATAACATAGTTTGGTAATTATTAATAATTAAAAAAATTTGTTTGAGTTTAGAAAATATTTTATTTACAAAACTATTAATAAACAAACATAAGTTCGCCGTAAATTTTAAAGCTACACGCCCGCTGTAAGGTTTAATATAGATTTGATTATTTTTATTATTATTATTATTATTATTAAAAGATAACGCCAAAAAAAACCTTTCGTTCGATATATTTAGATAGCACAGCTATCATCTTCAGGTACTCAAAACCAACTAAAAATATTATGAATTAACATTTAATTTAAACAAATTATTTTTTATTAATTTAATTTTTTAATAAATAAATATTTTTAAAAATATATTTTAAATTAATTTTAAATTTTAAATTTTTTTACTTATATTCTAATTTTTAAAAATTAATGTAATTTAAAATTTTCAATTATTTTAATAATATTAAAAAAACAAACATGATTTAACATACGTAAACTATTTAAAAACATTCAAAACATTCGTAGTCACAGCACTCTGCACGTTAATCTTTGGATCCAATGACCTTATCAGCAATGCTTCACATATCACTCGTTCCCAATAACTATTAAAACTTCTCAACAAAATTCTAAAATCAGACATTCCTATATCACTTTTACAGCCTCTATTGTGTTCACTAATATTGGTCAAACCCTTCAATCGACAATGCTCTAGAACTCGAGTACAGAGATGACACAAAGTCTCTCCAATGTATGTGGCATTACCCCCATTACATGTAAATTGATAACCGAGATCAGAAACAAACTCAAAGCTAAGTTTTTAGATGGATTATTAAAACCGTTAATGCGATCAGAGTTTGAATGTAAGGATTGCTTTGAGTTTGTTTCTTGTTTTGCAAAGCTACAGAAACGAAGTATGAATGATGTTATGGTTTCGTTTGATGTTTGTAGTTTGTTTACGAATGTGCCACTGGTTGAGACGATTGACTTATGCTGTGCGTTGTGGAATGAAAATGATTCGGAACATCACATTTTGGATAGAAGGCATTTCGAAAACTTCTTGAATTTGCTACTTCAAATGTCAATTTTCTTTTCAATGATGAATGGTATCAACAAATAGATGGAGTCGCTATGGGTTCCCCTTTAGCACCAACGATGGCATCAATATTTTTGGCTAGTTTGGAAAAGAAAATTGCTTCTTTCCAATTTAAAAAACCTTTTGTTTATAAAAGGTATGTGGATGATATTTTTCTTATATTTGAAAACCAGAAACATGTAGAACCGTTTTTGCATTTTATGAACAGTTTACATAAAAACATTGTATTCACATGTGAAACGGAGAGAAAGTCATCAATTGCGTTTTTGGATTTGTTAATTCAACGCAAAGATAAACAGTATGAGACAGAGATTTATAGAAAACCAACTGATACCGGTCTTTATACTTCTCCAGAAAGCTTTTGTGAATTTAAGTATAAGAGAAATATGGTGATAGGATTGATTTATCGTTCATGGGCTTTATCTTCTACTTTTGCTAATTCGGAAAAAGTGTTGATAAATTTGTTGAGTTGTTGATAAAGAATGGATATTCTAAATCATTTTTAATGTTGATGATAAAAGAGACTGTTGATAAATTGATTAAAAATCCTAAGGATCCATGTTGTGGAAAGTCTGAATGTAATTTGTCGGATGGGTGTGAATTGAGTGTTGATCTGGGTGATGGTAAAAATGGATATAAAAAAATTGAGCCTAAATATGTGTTAGTATTGCCGTACTCTGAAAGCTTTACAAATTATAAGAGGAACATGGGTAAACTGATAGGAAATTTAGAGTATAAGATCGTCTCTAATTCGTGTAAGGGACGCAATATGTTTATTAATAAATCAAAACCTCCGGTTGGATTGTGTTCTGATCTCGTTTATCAATTTACATGTAATGGGTGTAATGCCACATACATTGGAGAGACTTCCCGTCATCTCTGTACTCGAGTTCTAGAGCATTGTCGATTGAAGGGTTTGACCAATATTAGTGAACACAATAGAGGCTGTAAAAGTGATATAGGAATGTCTGATTTTAGAATTTTGTTGAGAAGTTTTAATAGTTATTGGGAACGAGTGATATGTGAAGCATTGCTGATAAGGTCATTGGATCCAAAGATTAACGTGCAGAGTGCTGTGACTACGAATGTTTTGAATGTTTTTAAATAGTTTACGTATGTTAAATCATGTTTGTTTTTTTAATATTATTAAAATAATTGAAAATTTTAAATTACATTAATTTTTTAAAAATTAGAATATAAGTAAAAAAATTTAAAATTTAAAATTAATTTAAAATATATTTTTAAAAATATTTATTTATTAAAAAATTAAATTAATAAAAAATAATTTGTTTAAATTAAATGTTAATTCATAATATTTTTAGTTGGTTTTGAGTACCTAAAGATGATACCTGTGCTATCGAAATATATCGTACGAAAGGTTTTTTATTGGCGTTATCTTTTAATTAAATCGTTGCCAAATTTATTTAATTATTTATTTATAAATTATTATTATTGTTATTTTTATTATTATTATTGTTATTATTACTATTATTGTTATTATTATTATTATTATTATTTATTTTTATTATTATTATTATTATTATTATTATTATTATTATCATTATTATTTATCATATTCTTCAACAGATGAAATTCGTTCAAAAGGTTATTCGATGACATTATCTTATGAATGTCCTTTCAAACGAGAACATGAAAAATGCAGACATTCTGGCTGGCATGGTTCAATCTATTACGCTTTCAAAACTTCAAATTGGAGAACAGAAATGTATGGAGTGACTTATATTTTAAGTGATTTCAGAGGCAAGTTGAGAAATCCAACCAAAATAAAAATAGATGATGAATGGTATATTACTTATACCAATCCAGCTTTGTATGGTCGTAATATTTATGGTGGGGATGTCTTTCAGCACATAGAACACAATTCTGCATTGGGAATATCACAAAAAGAATTTTCAAAATTATTTAATGGATATTTTGCCAAATGTCCGAGACCCGGATTTCACGGTTGCTTAGACAATTTTGCAGGCGAGGGAAACCTTCAATTTTAGATATTTATTTTTGAATATTTTAACTATTTTAAAGATGAAATTTTAGTATACTTTTCAATGAAATTTTTCAAAGAGGTTCTAAATGAATTTTATTTTTCAATAGAGCTTTTTTGTCTATAGCATCGGTCTTGTAGTAAGATAATAATAACCAGTAGCCCAAGAGAGCAGCCAATCTCCTTTCCTCTTCTCTACTGATGAAATTTAAACAGGATTAATATTTTATTATATAATTCCATAACTAAGTTTGACTACCACTCCCTCTACAGTTTCCGTTCTGTACAATAATAAACATTATATTTCTAAATGAACTGAAAATTATACAGGTGTAAATGACATGATAAAACTTCTAGATGTTCAGAACCTAAAAAAAAGTCTAAAATACATTTTCGATAAAAACCAAAAATAAAATAAAACAATAACAGAAGCAACTGTATATTAGTCACTGAAAATCTAGCATTCAGTTGGGCGTATTTTCTTATCACCATGGATCGTCATGATGACTTTAGTTCTTATAACTATACAAGAGATGAAGCTTCAATAATGAAAGGAATTTTATATGAGCATTATCAATATTTTGCAAATTCGAGGAAAATAGTTATCAAGAATGCTGAAATGGTGAAAATCCGCTACAGGAAGCTGCTGAATGTTTTACTCAAGTCATGTAGAGGTGCAATATGGAAGCTTTTGTGGATGTAAATGTTCAAAGAAATCGAATTATGTCAGGTAGAACAACCAATTTCACCCAAAGATTTATTTGAAAAACATAAATAGACAATTAATTTAAATATTAGTTTCTATTGCACAATCATTAAACATTGTATTATGTTACGCAATATACACTAAACTGTATTGCATTTGGTCATTGTCTTTTAACGTAATATCATTCGTATGTCAATTATTAGATCTGAACCTGAAAATTCACTGTACGGTGTTATATTATTATTAAGAAGATATACAATCTCAGCTCTAATTGATAAATGGATTGGACAATATGGCCAAGAAAGTGAACCATCTATACAGGAATTGATGCAAAATTTTCATTTCATTCTGTAAGTGTAAAGGCAAAATAACATCAGAAGTTCCTTATTAATATGTAATGTCCTGTCCAGCGCACATATCATCCATCCAACCTCAACGACAAGGTCAAATTCTGTGATCGTATGGCGTAATAGGTAAAGACATATTACATAACCGCCGTTTTGAATTTTTTGTATATGTAGTGGTCTCCTTTTTAAAATTTTTTTAAATGATTGGATTTCAATCAAACAACATCATTTTTAAGTTAACTTTGGACGAAAAACCCAAACTTTGGCTCAAAAACCAGGATTTCAGGGTACTTTAGTCGGTTTTGTAATTGAACTGGTATTATGATGTCGGATGTTGATCAAAAAGTTGAATTTCAGTCAAATCTATAAATCAACTGTCAAAATAGGCTTATATTGTAAAAAGGGTAGGGATCAAATCTACTAGGCTTAGAAGGGTCTGGCTATAGTGGGTTTTTAAAGTGTTATTTAACATTAAAACCGTTTAAAATATTGAATTAAAATATTTATATGGGTTGAAAACTTTGTCTATTTAAGGGTTGGGGTAATTAGGTATATTAATAATAATAATTATTATTATTATAATAAAACTGCATAATAATAATTGCTGATAGAATAATTTAAATATTTATAGTAATGTTAATAATAATATGAAATGATTCATGCATATATATCACATATAAAACAAGTCGAAGTAAACTAATAAAATAATTTATTTAAGTCGAATCGAGTCTATAGAAATTTACTCACTCTTCCGATAAATATGAGGCACATAAGTTTCGGATTTACATAAAATTCCCCTGAGAGGTTCTAGAGGTCTCGATAAATATATTGAGTTAAAAATCAAAATTCTTGATGGGAAGAAACTCCCATTAAATAGAGTACCAGTCGTAGAAACTCGAGCAACATCCAATATGATACGCAATATGAATTGACGGTTTGAGAATACGAGCCTGTGGCCTCTCCGTCTTGCCAAACATTGGTTGAATTCGGGATTAATTCGGCTCGCAAAGTATCAATATTTCCATTCAATAAACTTTAGTCAACCTTGAAATTGATTAGATAAGCATTACTGGAGATATTCTCTTCCTAATTGCACAGGCATGACCATATTCAATCATATGAACTCTCAACTTTTTTGGGCCCGTATTGAATACAGTGCATTATCGATTAATATCAGCTTATCTGCAAATTATAAAAACTAAATTTTCATCCAACATGATCAAATAAAACTCACCTCCCATTAGGAAAATGTAAGGAAGTGAAATGAAATCTATTTGCATCCGTGGTTACGAGTTCACAGGATCAGCGGGATGAAAAGCATAGGTATAGAAAATTTTGTAGACGATACCTGTAGTGCGGGTGATCTAGCTAGGACGAAATGCAAATGAACTGAAATGATAAAAGTGATTAATAAGATAAAATCAAGAAAGTTCGAACACTTACTACACACATCTACTATGACCTTCATCTTTGCCTGAATCGATAATATCTCAGGCCTGACACTGCACGACTGTATACGATAGGCACACATCATTCAGAGGACACGCACTCACATTGGGTAGAAAATTCACTTAGTAATGCCCGTCGCAGTGACCTGTCCAACACACTCACTGCTAGCAGGCGTGTGTATTCTATCCTCGGGCCTGTAGATGGCACCCGAGCTATATATTGGATAGTAATAATTCAACTCGACAGTTAGAACCTTAAATAGAAAAGGAAAATATTGGAATGAACCAACAAGAAATCTCGCTGAACAAGGATATAGTGGCCAGAATCGTAGGTGAAGACATCATGTTAGAACGACAGCCATTAAGTAAATTATAATTTTTTCTTTTAAACCGATTTAAGCCGTAGGTGAGGACCCTTACAACATCCACCCAATTATGCCAAGTCCAATAACCAAGATAGGATGGAGTAACCCAAGTGTAATGAGCATAATCCTTTTAATGAACAGTGATTTTAATTTGTGTTTATTCAACTCCCGACATTATAAATTTTATGGTTCCTAATCTTAATCACTTTGTATTAGGTTCATGACTTACTAGGTATTTTAATTAGTGGATTTGAGAAATTCTAATTATATGAATTATTTTATTTTTAATTGTTTTTGAATTATTTTAGGAAATGTTTAATCATTTGAATCATTTTAAGAAATTATTAGGTATCTTTAACTTATTTGAATTATTTTATGAAATTATTTGAATTATTTTATGAAATTTTTAATTATTTTGAATTATTCTAGGAAATGTTTAATTATTTGAATCATCTTAAGAAATTATTTGGCATCATTAACTCATTTGAATTATTTTATGAAACGTTTAGGAATTTTAATTATTTTTGAATCGTTTCACGAAATCTTTAGGTATCATGGTTATTTCAATTAGTTGTATGAAATCTTTAGGTATGATGATCATTTCGAATTATTTTACGAAATCTTTAGATATTTTAATTACTTAGAATTATGTTTTTATGAATTTTTAGGTATATTAATTTTGAATTAATTTAGGAACCTTTAAGTATTCTGAGTAATTTTTGAATTATGTTTAGGAATTCCGAATTATTTTTATGGAACCTTAGGTGTTTTAATTACTTATATTCACTTTTTATTGATACGGTTGCTACAATTTCAACCATAATTTTTCCTCCAATGAACGTTACACTACCTTGAATATCCATGATTGGAGTTAATGCTTATCAATTGAATTACGATGTTCGCTCACTTGACCGGAACCCAAGGGGTAGAGTTTTTCAAATAGATTCCAACCAAATGGACAGTTTTAATTACTAAAATTCAAAATTATAGAGAATAATAAAAAATGAGGATCTTATAGGAAAACATTCTCAGTAGTAGACTACGTTTTGTTTTCTTTTTAACCGGTTCAATGAGGAATTAACCCGAATAACGAATTCTACTAGCATTATGTCAACCAACTCTTTGCTTAGCCGGCCTTGGTTGATAAAGGAGATAACATGATTAACTAAAATAACAAAGGGCTAACAAGATAATGACACTTGAAGTAGCTATAATGCCAAAGAATAGGATGTCGATATACTTGATATAAGGCGAGGGACAGGATAATTACTATTCAAAAATTTAACTGATTCACCTTAAGTTAATTCTCGTTCAGAAAGATCAGGACCCTTAGTCTATGTGCCCACACGCGTTGCGGATCAGTGGCGACAAATATGGAGACGCATCTGGAAGGAAAGATACCCCGATGTGCCCCAACCCGGAGAAAGCCAACAAGACGCTATACTCATGGTGGAGAACACTAGGAGACAATTTCTGCAGAACAGACAAAAAGGTGGTCCAAGTCCGGCCCAAGAAATCCATGATCGGGCCCGATCACTTCTGGCACGCCTCGAAGACCACCAACGCAAAGTCGACCGCCACGTGATCTGGGCCAGACAATACCTGACCAACGTGGAAGATGATATCGCGGCCGGTATGATCGCCGACACCTACGATTATCTGCCGCCAGCCAGATCCAAGCGAATCAGAAATACAAAACGCCCAGTTTTTGTATACTATGAGCCCTCTCCCGCTCAGCCAGACTCTGACAACGATATTCAAGGACCCCACTCCGGTACTCAACCCAGTGATTGATCCGGCTATGATGAACAGTATATGCTCGAATTTTAAAAATTAAATTAATAATTAGTTACCGTTTTCGAGTTTTCACTTGTTCGCTTGGTTAATATCGTAGAATTGTATGATAATTTAATGACTCAAGAGCTGTAGGAAAAAGTTTTGATAATAATATTTGCAGGAATGGAACCCCAAAAAAATTTTGCAAGAGAAATTGGAACACGCGAGGGCAGTCAATAAAAGCTTCTATGAGCAGATTTTACCGCTGTCGAGAGAAGTGCAGCAGACAAAATCCACATGGGTAGAACCGAAGAAAGCCAAACGAATTTATCAAAGGCTCGTGGCAGCGCAGAAGGGCTGGATAGAAGAAAAACAACTAAACCAAAGCCTAAGAGTACAAATCAAGGGACTGGAGGTTGCATTATCTGCCAGTCAGGAAGGGATAGCTGTAACTTATCACCTCGTGTTTGCTTCTGCCCAATTAGCCTACCGAGAGGCGGTAGCAACTCCAACAACGACATCAACGACGAGTAGCCATCGTCCGGGACGAAAGAAGAGGGCAAAACGCCGTGCCGCTAGAATATTGAATAATCCGCAACCAACACATTAAAATGTATCGTTACAACATGTAGACACTTGTTTTATCTTTATTATATATTTGCCGATTTTGTTTTTGCTTTGTGATAGGGCTCAAATAATAAGATCTATGACATAAAAGGGACCCAATAATCTAAAGCGAGCACAAGTCTTCTAACGACAGCTCGTTGGACCCGGAGATCGTTCGGTCAATTACAGCATTAGCAGTGACGCTCACTTTTTGTGGACGATCTACCCACTCGAACACAGTTCCAACATTGCTTAGCAACGGGTGCCGAGTGGTAGCAAGAAAATATTTATATGACGTTACTAGGGTAACCACAGTAAGATTAAAACAAACAACAGTACCCAGTAACCCACCATATTTTTGTGTTCCTAAATTTGCACTTGTTAATTATAAATGACCTTCTTTTATTTTATTGTCTGTTTTTATAGATTTTCTCTTATTCCCTTTTCGTTATTCGACATTTCTTTTTTATTCCCTTTTTATTAAGCTCCAGAACCACATCTTAATCACTTATGATTGTTTCACATGTTTATTAATTATTTTACTGTATTATTTAGGTATCCTCGACAGTGCTAAAGTTTGATCCACTGAAAAATTCAGATTTTTTATTACGAATATTTGGTCACTACTAATTAATGTTATTTTATAATTAATAGTGAAGGGAGAAAAATTTCACATTGCAACACGTTATGGTGACTGTTATTGTAATTACTATTGTTTGGGTGTTACGAAAAAGCACAGTAAAGTCAATAAAACACCAGAATGATAAAAGTGCAACATTAATTAAAAAAATTACAAAAATTCGAAAGTAGTATTGATCGGGTAAACGTTTGTATTGTTGAACGCAAAATTAAGAGACGAGTCCAGAAATAATAATAAAGATTTAGTGAGGGGTCCCTAGAAAATAATATAAGACAAAATAAGAAATTAATTAAAAAAATTAATTACTAATGGGAAGACGAGGCAATGGGAAACCCGAGAGATGAGGAAAACCCGGCGTGTAGACAGAATAATATAGAAGGGTAAATTGGCCTAAACAATTTAAAATGGGCGCCACTGATCTACGGAGAGGTAATTATTTCCTAATTGGTAATTTAGTAATGTAGCAAACGTTATTGACAAATGTCGGCTAAGGTGGTCTGTGGCAAGTAATTATTTTTAATACTTTAAAAATGTAGCAAATGTTGTTGACAATTGTCTGAAAACCGTCTGTGCAGGATTATAAAAGGAAAAGGGAAAAACACGAAATGGCAGTGGTCGAAGCAAACGAGTAGTGTAGTCAGGTCAGTAAAAGAATCTAAACCCAAGTAAAGTCAAACCTTATCTATCAGAAAGGGTGATTATCCATTGGATAACCTACCTTAAGAAAATCAAATTTATATGATGGTTGAAGGGTGCAAATAGATCAGTGAAATTGTGAGTACAAAACATTGAAATAAATCGGATTGAGTTGTAACTGTGGTAAAGTTCAAATAAAATTATTCTGTGTTGGGTTTGCTTATTTGATTCGAAAAGGACACGAGGAGTTAGAGGAAACCGACTTTTAATAATAATAACCCAGCACTATATCATTTAAAAGGTGTCTACGATAATACCAGAAAGGGAATTTAGAAAAGAAAGTACTCATTCTAATGCAGATATTCTTTCAAGAAAAGTATACAAGGCCTTTTATGGTGTATGATGGATCATGAAAATTCAATGACAGGCTAGGGAAAACGATGACTAAGAACAATATCAACAAAATGAGTGTCAAAAGAATTAAAATTAAAATCAAGAAATCAAAGCAGGCTAAGGTATTACTATGTGTCTTAAGACCAGAATAAACAGATTTTATAAAAGAAGTGAAATGAGTATTTTCAAGCCATATAGAGATTTCTAGGAAAGGAAGACACTCGCCATAAAGAACAATGAGAAAATTTTGTTGTAAGAAAAAAATTTCCAGTTGAAAGAAAGACGATATAATTGATATAAATGATCACTTTGGCAAGAATAAACTAATATTTTACCATTTTCGAATAGCGGCATTCAAAATTAAGAACTAAGATGACATTTTAAGTTATTATATTTCAAAGTAAAAACAGCCCTTTACAATATAATATTGCTACGAAGTTCTGTTTTTATAGGAGAGGTTCTCTTGTTTTAATGACAGTTGAGCAAAATGCAGTTTTATATAAAAGTTTCTCAAAATTTATAAATACAAGAATATTTTGCAGCGGTTCGTGAAGAGCCTAAAAGCTTCTAAACCGAGCTTGGACAATAATTTAAAAAGACTGAAATGAATTTTTTACCTTTTTATTAAGATTCGTATGAAATGTAGTTTTTTTAAATTATATTTAATTTTAATTATGAATTTTAAATAAATAAGAACTGTGGTAATATAATAAAAAATAACAAATATAAATAATAATTTTTTATTTTATAAAAATCGATTTCTTTCAATTTAAACGTAGAATTTTTAATCAACGACAAAATAGTTAAAATATTTAAATATAAATGTCTAAAAATTGAAGATTTCCTTCGCCTGCAAAATTGTCTAAGCAACCGTGAAATCCGGGTCTCGGACATTTGGCAAAAAATCCATTAAATAATTTTGAAAATTCTTTTTGTGATATTCCCAATGCAGAATTGTGTTCTATGTGCTGAAAGACATCCCCACCATAAATATTACGACCATACAAAGCTGGATTGGTATAAGTAATATACCATTCATCATCTATTTTCATTTTGGTTGGATTTCTCAACTTGCCTCTGAAATCACTTAAAATATAAGTCACTCCATACATTTCTGTTCTCCAATTTGAAGTTTTGAAAGCGTAATAGATTGAACCATGCCAGCCAGAATGTCTGCATTTTTCATGGTCTCGTTTGAAAGTACATTCATAAGATAATGTCATCGAATAACCTTTGGAACGAATTTCATCTGTTGAAGAATATGATAAATAATAATAATAATAATAATAATAATAATAATAATAATAATAATAATAATAATAATAATAATAATAATAATAATAATAATAATAATAATAACAATAATAATAATAATAATAATAATAATAATAATAATAATAATAATAAAATAATCAAATCTATATTTAACCTTACAGCTGGCGTGCAGCTTTAAAATTTACGGCGAACTTATGTTTGTTTATTAATAGTTTTGTAAATAAAATATTTTCTAAACTCAAACAAATTTTTTTAATTATTAATAATTACCAAACTATGTTATCATTAAATAAGTGAATATTTGTTACAAACTGTTTGACGAAATTTTTACGGCGCGCGCTCGCTCGTGTTAAAATAAAATGCGTGCCTTCTCAAAGGTTAAATAAAATCATTATTTTGTTGTATTATTTTGAGTTCTAATATTAATTATATATTATCTATTAAATAGATATCAGTAAAGGCTTAAAGTTCTCTTTTAATAATATAGAACTTTTAATTGCAAAGTAGACCAAATGAGTTATTATGGACAACTTTTAGCGTTTGCTCATTATCAAAGACAGAAACTGTAAAAAACTGAGTGCAAATGGATCCGATGTATTAATCTTTGTACAAAGCTTCTTGCATTATAAAATCGAAATTTCACCAACATACACCTATATATACAATACCTATACTATACAATATATTACAGTGTATTTATAATACGAATTAATTTAACTACTGTAAATAATTTAGATTGGCCTTGTAATTTAAATGGAAAGCAATTTCCTGCATATGTGATGCTGGATAGCATTCGAATTTAAATATAAAATTATGAAAACCTTACTCAGTTTTCCTTCCAACCTATCAATGTCTCGTACTCTAAAATTTGTGTCCGCATCTCTTTCCCAAAATAAAATGTTATTGTATTTCAAACCTCCCATCACCGTTCCTTCTAAAACCTCGAATGTTACATTTTGTTTCATTAATAATTCATTCATGAACTTTAAAGAATCACTTAATTCCTTCAAACAACAAAGGGGTACCATTATTCCCTTTTCTTTGTAGCAAGACATTTTGGCTTCTGAACAACTAAATTCTTTTTTCTTCCCATTTGAGAATATTATTTTATTCAATTCACGCTTTATAACGTAGGGCATGAGAGAATTGTGTGAAACCTCTGATAGATCATATGGCTTGGAATGAAACATCACATCCGGACAGACAAAACTTTGACCACTTTCACTGATAAGCAAATCTGTAAATATTTCTAGGTTTATCATTGAGATTAGAGTGTCATTTTTATTTTCTAGCAAATGCTTTAAAAATGACGTTCGAGTGACTAAAGGTGCCGGAGAATAATCACAATATAAACATGAATTAAACGACATATCAAAACCTTCGATGAGTTTCAATGTATACATTTTCATTCCCATTTGATAACATCCGTTGGAATATTTCCCATCTTCGAGTCTCACGCTCCCAGCCGCAATCTTCACATCAGTATAGCTCACCATTTGGACTAGTCTTTCAATCTTAGATTGGTTATCAAAATGAAAAATATTCGCTGCAAATAACAAATATTCAGTGGGAACGTCAGAAAGAATATTTAACAAATCTTTTCCTTTGTTAACATTTCTCCTTATCCTAAAATTTCTGGCTTGTTTGTACTCACATTTATTGTCTGCCTTGATTCCAATGATAATCTGTGATTTATTATATGATGTTTCGATGCCATTTAATATATTTGCTATTTCCCAGCAATTCCCCACAATAATTACAAATGTTAGAACGCTTTCAAATGATTTCTTTTCACATTTGACCTCAATTTGACCTAAATTATACAAAGGATGATCAATTGGACCTTTGAATTCTTCCAAACAGACGTCATGTAAACTGTCAGCCCTTTTAACCAAGATTTGCTTATGTTGTCTCATATTTGACAGCTCTCTGTTTGTATTTTTAGATATTAGTGAGAGAGCTTTGAATAATTCCATTTTCACAGTTTGGGAACGCGCATGGCGAAGACTTTTCAATAAATGTTTCTTGATGCGGATATTTGTTTGAGTTTCTGACAGCTTTCCCTCGAAAATAGAAACATTATTGTAATTGCTAATAAATGCCAACTTTATGAAGTAAAAAATTATTCCTATTGGAATAATAAAGAGAAAGAACTGATAAAATCGTCTTAAATTTTTCATATGAGAAATCTTTACTAAATACCTGTCAATGTTTTGTATTATGATAATTATTTTCTCAGCAATGAAAACCGTTCTCATTACTATAAGAATAAAATGAAGGTCAAAATTTTCTATGTTAAATTTTATTTCTATGGTTTTTCAATGAATATTTTAAATGATTTAATATTTAGAATAATAATGATTAATATATTTTTATATAGGCTAATATCAAACTGAGAATTATAAATTGTCAATGTCTATGATGCTAATTTTTTTAGAAAGGTAATAAAGGTTGTCCATGTCAACATCATTCAGGCTTTAATATTGCAATGCAGAATTGTAGCTCTCTATGGAATCTCTAATTATTTCTTTTTTGCTTTTTCCTTTTTATGCCAAGGCAAATGCGTGTGTTGGGCCAGAACACAAGCGGCCTTGAAAATGTTTAAATGAATCGGTAACACACATGCAAACATAACATGCAGATTTAAAATCGAACCTATTAAAACACCAATTAACCCTACCAAAATGCGAGAAAGAAAACAATTAGATATAAAATTATAAACACAAAAATAAATTAAAATAATAACAAAGTGCAACAAGATCCGCACGAAATAAACATAGACAACACGAAAACCCAACAATTTGACCGAAATTTGACAATTTATCAAAAAATGCGAAATTTCATGAAATTGAAATAAAAATCAAAGAATTTGAATTAGAAATAATTCAATAAAAAATTTAAAAGAAAAATTGTCAAATAAAATTTCAAAATAATAAAAATTAAGATTAGAATATACCAGGAAACCCCAAGGTCAAATTTTGTTTTACTAAATCAAAAAGAACACGCAAGGTTAGGGTCGTAGAATAGGTATATATACCGATTCATTTTTACATAATTTTAATCGTAAATCAGTTTTTCCGTTACTCGAAATCGAATCAATTTTCGTCAAGCTAACATACTACGATGTTAGTGAGAGAATGTTCGAATCTCTATCAACGTCGCATCCTCTTAACCTCCATTGAGCTTTGCTTGGATGTCGGCGTGGGGAGAGGTTGTTAATGTAATTACATGCAATGAATTGTCCGATGTATTATGCTCGAAAAATTTTAATCTGCTCTATATGATAAAATATATCTTTATGAAATAAATTTTTCCATCCATGCTTTACATTTTCAGGCCCACAGCCAAAACATACTACAAGAAAATAAAATCCAACACATGATCGCAATGGTGTAAGTGCGTGTATTATCACCAACGATTCGTGCCCGTGAAGGCTCCGGCGTGAGAACGCAGGGGCCGAAACGTCAATATCAATCTATATAGGGGAAAAGGGTAAAAGGGAAATAGTCTTTTGGCTGTTTATCCGTTACTCATTTCCCATTAACTCGACCTAAAATTATTTCTCACACACGGTTAAAATTCGAACATCGAGTAGTCCAGTGGGCACTCAATAACAATAATATGAACACAATACGCCTAGGATCAAAATGAGGGACGGTGACGGGAATTTGAATTAAACAAAATCATTGCTATGCTTAATTATAACGAAGTTAATAAAACTATTAAAGATTGTTAATGAAATTAACCAACGTAATATAATTATTAAGAATTTTAGTAAAAGTAAACTAGTGAAAACTTCGTCGAGGAGAAAAATTATTAATGAAACGAAAGTGACGTACTCCACGATATAAAGGAGGTTCCCTCTTTGTAAATAAAGCCAAACACGAAATATAAGTGTACAACCAGACTAAAATCCCAACTTATTATAACCTAAAAATGAGCTCTTAAAAATTTGGCAACTATATAAACTAAACTTCGAGATACTCCGATAGAAAGATGGAACCAGACTTTTAATAAATTTACTAAAATCGTTAAATGAGTGCCGGGATTGAACTGAGACACCGAAATATAGGAGTAACATCAGTAAAAATTTTAAGATTAATACCACTCGTAAGGGAGATTTACCATAGTCTATGCGAAATTAATAAACGGGTCAACTTGATCGACAAAATAGTTCCCCAAAAACAAAGGTGATCAAGCGACGACGCAAAAATCATGCAGACTAATTCATAAAATAAATAGCTAAAAGACCCATGTTGAAATAAATCGATTTTTAATATAACAAGACAACAAAATAAAGACGTAAAATATATTTCCATCAATTGTGCGAATTAAATTATGGCAAACTGAGAAAAATTTAATACACCAAAATCCCATGGGAATAAAATAGGCATAGAATAAATAGTCGGATCTCGCATTGGAATAAGCAAATCATAGAGGGAATATTCAAATTCTTACCTGAATAATTGACGTAAATCTTACATTAGAATGAATAAATCTGGCAACAATAAATCCAAAGCTTAAACGAGATTAATCTGAAAGTAGTTAATTGAAACCTTGTATTGAAATAAATCCGACTGAAAATAAATAATTAAAAATCTTGCGTTAGAACAAATTAATCTGAAAACGATTACTAAAAATTCTTGCAAACCTATCAATGATTAATCAAAATCTAGAATAATCCAACCTGAAAACAATTACCCCAAAATTCTCGCCTTAGGATAAATAAATAATCTGAAACAATTGAAGAATTTTGCAAATCGATCACCAAGTAAATAGTCGAGATCATCTCGTCTTAGAATACAATTCATTCAAAACCTAAGCTATAATAAATACGATGTATAAATTACGTAAAAATAAAATATACTCTAGTCACAATAGGCTGGATCAGAGACAGAGCATATGAGGCATTTGTAGCTATGAAAAGCAAGAAGCCCACAATCACATTTATTAGACGCCAACCAATTTTTACAACCATTCCGAATTTAATAGAGAGATAGTCGATCCGCTGCGGGAGGGTCAGGTTCCAATATCACCAAATAGGAATAGATGTAACCTATGCATAAAACGTAAAAAAGCACTTATCATATAAACAGAACAGGTTAGAACAATTGAAATAAGAAAATTCTCGACAATCGATTTTTGTTCATAGACATTTGTCGAATTAATAAAACCTCCGGATTCATATATACATGACCACAAGAGTAAATGGAGGGTGACCTTTAACGAAATATCAAGATAAACAAATTCACGCGATCGATAAGGAGTGTGCCTAACGATCAACGACACGGTGAGAGAAGAACCAATAATTTTCAAGAGAGTGTGTGCTAGACACAAAGTTCGACAATTGTCCGCACACATTCTGAAAAGAACTAGGTCGACTGAGATCTGATAATTACATTCGATAGATCAGAAAATGTCTCGGAAAATTGAACACCTCTCGCGAAAACGACAGAACCTCTAGGAACCCGACATCGCCGGTACCAGTGGACACTCCCGATTAGGTAAATTTTAACCTTATCTAACATCATCGTTTGATTATTTTTTTTGTTGAGACCTAGCAGAAATATAAACCAACCCTTAAACCATTCCCGGAGGATGACGTGGATGAACCCGACCAGATAGTAGTGACAGTTTAACGTTTGTCAGATACATAAGTCGATCATATGCAATATAATATTCCGTTTTCGTACTTGTTCATTTTTGAAATAATCACCATTATTGGAAGGAATATGTATGATAGCCTTACTAATTCGGTCAATTATTAATTTCTAGTGACAATCACGATCGACGTAATCAAATAACTTAGATATGAACTCACAAGTCATTGACGGAGGTCAAGAGTTTACTGAGCGAACCCAATGAGATTACGAAATGAGCGATTAAATTTGAAAACTCGATGTTTCGCTATTTTCTATTTTGTTCTTATGTCGCATGACGGGAAGGGACTATCAAAGTAATTTATTATTATATGTTAAATACCTAAACCGGTGGTATAAGTGATCAAACCTAATAGCTATCAATAGTTGCAATACGTTATTTGGGTAAATGAATGAATCTTCAGCCTAACATATTTTGAACCGTAAGAATTTAATCTTAACAATTATTTAACCGAAAGAATTTAGGCTTAACATTTATTTAATCTTATGAATTTATTTGTAACCTTTGTATAATAGTATGAATTGTGTTTTAGCTATTAATTAATCGTATGAATATAATTTTAACATTTGTATAGTCGCATGAATTGAATTTTAATATTTATCTAGTCGTATACATTGCACCTTAGCATTTATTTAATCATATGAATTTAATTTTAGCATTTATCTAATTGTAGGAATTTAACTTTTACATTTATTTAATCGTATAAATTGAATCTCAGCATTTATTTAATCATATGAAGTTAATCTTAGCAATTATAAAATCGCATGAACTAATTCTTAACTATCTATAATACTGTAGGAGTTGATTCTAAAGATCATGAGGAACGAGCGATAACCTATTGTTTATATACCGAGTGAATAAAATTTTGATAAATTATAACGTCAAATAATGATCCTACCTGGGAATACGAGCATCGGTTGGATTCGAATGATTTAGGGGTTTATTGAAGAGTACGGGTAGACTGAACTCCGGCGATTGGAGGTTTTTGCTTAAAGTATCGATATAAGACTTTAGATATCACCTCAAATAATTTGGTACTTATTACCACTAAATTGGAAGTTAATGAATGAATAATTTAGTAATTAGTAGAAACAAACCGAAATTTAATAAGCAATCGATTTCGTAACCATTGTAAAATAACTAAAATGCGATAAATAAATAAATTAGTAATTATTAGAACAAACTGAAATTTAAATAAATAGATAATTTGGCCATTATTGGAAATAAACTAAAGTTTGATAAAAGAATAATTTAGTAACTATTGGGAAATGAACTGGAGTTTGATAAATAATCCAATGATGATTAGAAATAAGCTGAACCATAATAAACGAATCAAGGGATCCTTAAATTAATCCAAGCTAAGAGTAAGATCATCCCTACGAGTAAATGGCGGTTTTTAAAAGAAATCGGGTCAACGTATGGATGCAGTTCCCATAGTTTATAGTCAGTAACAACATGAGAAAAATCAGCATCGACGACTAAGTACTCCCGGGTATAACGTATAATGTAATTTTCACTTTAAATGCCTCTAAAAATTTAGGATAGATATGAGTATACTATGTTTAGAGGGATAAGCGATGGCGATTATGGCCACCTAAGCGTGATTAAAGATTTGTTAGAACATAGCGAGCAGTGGTTTAGCTGCGAATGCCAAATTACCAACCGACGCTCCATCCTAAATTCCACAAAGACTATATATTCACGAGATTAAAATAGACCCCACGATATCGTATGTTGTGAGTATTCGACAAAGCTCTGGGCCAGTGTCAACGAGTTGTGAGAACCGCGAAACCTGCTAAATGAACAAACCTATAGGCTTAGACTACGACGTAACGCCCGTATAAATCGCATCATCGGCCAGATCCGGAGTACTTCAACCCGAAATAATAATTCCGCTACTGAAATTTCAAAAAATGATAACTTTATTACTTCTAGAGGACTCGTGGATCGACACTTCCAGAGTCATAGCTCGGTTCCCGCCCACTCGGCTGCCAAATGTAGGCAGGCGATGTGGGATGCAGGCTTCTCCATCTCCACAGTTCGTGAAACCCGAGGTGGCGTGCAAGGCGACTCTAATGAAGTGGACCTCTCATATGTTGCCATCAAAAGGGAGTCCGGAAGGAATCCAGCAAGAGAAATACAAGGGCAGGCGGAGCACCTCCTGGCTCACCTCGAGCGTCACCAAGCCGAAACGAATCGTCAGGTGGAACGAGCAAAACAATATCTACAGAGGGTGAACGAGGATATTGCGGCGGGCAGGATATAATGTTTCGTATGAGCTAGACGATACTCGGCTCCAGAGAAGAATGCCCGAGATGCGAGTGGCCGTCTCTCGACACATATTGCCGAAAAAGATGAGAAACGAGGACGAGGTTATCGAACTCCATCGCGAGCACTCATACGCGAGAGAACGATATCTCAAGAAGAGACGATAATACACTGAAAACATTTTTTTAAAGGTGCATGAGATTTTGTGAGGTATTTCAAAAAAATTTGCTCGTTGTATATTTTAGCTACTTACTAGAATTAATTTTTTCATTTTATTATGACTCTAACTACTCGATTAACTAAAATCATGCCTGATAAGTAATGGCCAAAATCCCTCCTCGAAAAACCGCTACTTGTTTTTTTTTCTTAAACGAATGATCTGACACTCCGTCTTATTTTCAGAGATGAATTCCCATTAATTCCCCATTCTACAAAGAGAGTTAGATAAAGCCCAGGCCACTAATCGGAATTTGCAACAACAGCTGATCCAACTCACTCGAGAGATACAACTAATTAAAGGCACATGGATCGAGCCGAAGCAAGCAAAGGTGGTTTATCAAAGGATGGAAGCGGCTCAAAAGAGGTGGGCTGACGAACGACAATTAGTACAAAACTTGCGGACGCAAATCAAAGGGTTAGAAACCGCCCTATCGGCGAGCCAAGAGGGGGCAACGGTAACGTACCCGCTGGTCTTCGCCAGGGCACAATTGGCTTACCGCGATCCGATAAATCCAACTATACCCAAGGATAAGCCCAGCCGGCACCGACCAGAAAGAGCCGAACGCGCAAAGCGTCGAAGACTCAAGGAAGCAGGTGGATTATAATCGACGAACGCGAAAATTTTCTTTAGTTTCTTTTAATAAATAATATCATTGATATTTCGTATTCTTAATTTTCGAAATACAAGTCTGATGAATCGAAATCATAAAGACGTTGGAGAATTGATAAGGGACCCAAGTAAAGTCGAAATCGAGCACAGGCCTTCTATCGGCAGCTCGTTGGACCCACGGATCGTTCGATCAATTACAGTACTAGCAATAGCGCTCACTTTTTGCGGACGATCTACCCACTCGAACACAGTTCCAAGATTGCTTAGCAACGGGTGCTGAGTGGTAAGCGAAAGAATATTTGTATGGGGTTGTCTGGGTAACAACCATAATACACCAAATGACGTTTGATAGAAGATCACAAAACGTGTTTGTGTGTGCGTCATAATCAAAAATTGATATTACACATGTTTCAACTGAATAACAACTGTTGGCCAGCACACAAATAGCCTTGAGAATTGTTTAAATGCATCAGTAATACAGCACAAAAACCCAGCACCAAGATGACTTAAAATGTAACATACAACACCAACTAAACATTTTAAAATCTGAGAGAATATAAATAAATATAAAATCAAAAACATAAAAGTAAAATAAAATAAATACAAAATGCATCAAGAACCTCACGAAATCTATATAAAAAAAAATAATAATGGTGGGTTACTGGGTTTTGACATTTGTTTTATCTTTATGTCGTTACCCCGGTAACGCCAGATAAATATTTTCTAACTACCACTCGGCACCCGTTGCTAAGCAACGTTGGAAATGTGTTCGAGTGGGTGGATTGTCCGCAAAAAGTGAGCACTATTGCTAATACTGTAACTGTCCGGACTACCCTTGGGTTCAACGAGCTGTCGATAGAAGACTTGTGCTCGCTTTGGTCCATTCGGTCCCCTTTACGTCGTAAATATACTGTTCAAATTGATCACGATATCAAAGGAAGTGCGATAATATTAATTGAGAGCTGAATCTAACCCATAGATTACACAGGTGTATCGTGCGGTTGGTTACGGTGACATAGACGATTAACTAACTGAACAAAAAGGTATCATTTCAGCTTATTGGGGTTATAGGAATACAAATTACACATATAAGATATACAACTCAATAATGCTTTATTTATCAACTCAGTAGAAGTGGGCATGTTTACCCAGATTTATTCGATAATCGAGTGGCTCGGCGTTTCGCACGCTCCTTCCTTCCAGGCCGATGGTTACCGGTTGTTACTGTGGCTGGGGCGGCGGTCGTTGCGGAGGTTGTTGCCGATTCTCGGTAGGCCAATTGGGCTGGAGCAAATACAAGGGGGTATGTTACCGCGGCCCATTCTTGGCAGGCGGATAGAGCCACTTCTAATCCCCTCACTTGGGTTTTCAAGCTCTGATTGAGTTGCCGTTCATCTGTCCACCCCTTCTGAGCAGCAGTGAGTCTGAGGTAAAGAGCCTTAGTCTTCTTCGGGTCTGACCAGGTGGACTTGATTTGTTGGACTTCCCGTGTTATTTGAATTACTTGGTCGAGAAGGTTCTTATTTGCTCGTCTGGCATGGGCAAGTTCTGCTTGTAATAGTTAGGTAGACGCCATTGCTACAATAAAAATCTTTTAACTCTGCTACTAACTCGAATGATTAAAAATTATGACTAATATCAAACATAGGTTGTGAAATTTAACTGAATGAACCATTGAAGAAACGAACGACACTTATTTATTTTTAATTTAAATAGTAACACAAATTGATGTCCGTGGTTTCAATAACCCGTGAAGTTAGGGATCTTCAAAAAATCTCCTGACTCCTTCTTCCGGAGAGTAACCTGGAATGACAAACACTAGTCGCCTCGTGTTGCGAGCTGGCTTAGTCGGATAAACATCCGCAATCCGTCCGACAGCGATGTCGTCTTCGACATTGGCTAGGTACTGCCTGGCCTTAACTACCTGTAGGTCGACCTGCCATTGAATTTCTTCCAGCGGGCGAGGAGGTTTCGCGCGTGATCTCGAATCTCCTCAGCCGGGTACTGATTGTCATCTCGTCTATTCGTCCAACGGGTGTCGTTTTTCATTCCTAGTAATTGCAGGGCGGTCTGATGGGGTCTTCTGGGTCGGGGCTCCTTGGTGCTTGTTGCAGGCCGTGTTCGCTTCCAAGCCTGACGCCATTCTTCTGCAACATGTGTGGGGATCCACTCTAGAACCCCTGGTCTTTCTAAAATACCATTATGATTATGTGAACAGGTATAGTGTAATTTCAAGGTATCTCATATTAACTGTCCTATTTATTCTCGGGGGTTTAGGTTTGACTGGGCACTAAATTCTCTTTGAAGCTATTCATTTAGTTCAATTTAAGGTAAGTCTACTTATTAAATCATCATAACCTTTTATTCCTCTGTTTTACTTATTGACATTGAGACATCATCCGTATCGACCCAATTATTATAGAAGTTATTAGTATTAGTTGACATAATGTCTGTTGTAGATGAAAATTCACTAAATAGGCCTTACGCTGGGTAGCGTGGGAAAATTGGAGTCCGATATTCATTTGTTTCTATCTCATTAATTAGTTCCCGATTAGTTTACGGACGCGAATGTCCCTGAATTTCTGCGAACGTTTAGAATATTAATAATAGTGTTATTATTCGAAATCAATAATTTGGGATTCGCGGAAAATCTTTAGTTAAAATTTAGCTATGAGAATTGGGGATTTATAATTTAGTAATTTATCAATTTGAAATCTACGGGAGAAAGTCAACATCAGTTAAAATTTAAGTAAGAGAAATGATTATCGAACTAAAATTGATATGATAAAAATAATTGTCAATTTAATATTTGTGAAATAAAACCAACTATCAATTTAAAATTTATGAGATACAAATAATTATCCATTTAAAATTTATAAAAAAAATAAAAGTAATCATAATTTATGAGATAATAATTTTGAATATAAATTACCATGGGTTGTGGGACTCGATTCCCTTGGGGCTTCTCCTCTCGGCGCTGCGGTTGTAGAATTCATATTTCCAAGATCTGGTTGCATAAATAAAGAAAAAAACGAAATGATCGGTTGGTAGCACTTTATACAACTCGGTGTCGAGGTGTGCACATCCGCTGCACTATGATTAATCCAATTCCTACCAGGATGAACACTTGTGTGAGAGAATTTTTGTTAATGGTCGTTAAATTTAATCAATATTTATCATTTTAGGTAAATTGTTTATGTCGCTTTACCGACGAAGTGCTTAATCTCGATGATCGCGTCAGCCTACACATGAAGAGATTCGATTTATTATTCCTGATTGATAGTAGCCCACATTCGGAATGTTTTCAGGTTTGATCGTTTTATTTGCTAGGTATTTGATATCGACGTATTTCCTCAGTGCACTTTCCAGTTTTTTTTGCCTACTACCACTACACGCTCTCATGGTTGGATTTGTCTGGATGCGAGCAAACCGGGTACCATTCCAGGAAAGTCCCGATGTTGGCTTAAATCACGATTTCCCGTAGTGATGACAGTTTCAGAAAACCCTTCATGGTTGGTCGAGCTACGGAGGTGTTATCCATTTGATCCCGATTCTGGGATGACATGCAGTTTAACCTTGGAATTTTTCTTCCTGATCTGTGTTTGGAGTTTTATTATATCAATTAGTTAGTTTTGTTCTAAATTCTTTGTGGGGTTATTTTAGCCTGCGTTGTACTTAATAAACTATAGTTGGTATAATTTTAATAATGAGGGTTTAGAGAACTTAGTTAATTTTGTTACGGGTGGAAAAGTTGTTTTGATTTCGCAGGGTGATTTAGGTTCTAATAATTATCAGTGCCATTATGTCCTTATCGGGTTTCCTAATAACTATTTAACAGTAACTTTAATTTATAATTTGGACGTTTCATATCAAATTTAAATTTATGAGAAATAATTACTTTAATTATATGGCGGGGATTTTAGTTTTACCGGGGTGTTCGGAAGGGCGCGCCTAATCTCGGACTTAGAATCTAATTAAATTCTTTACTTTATTAAGGGTTTGAAACGATTTATTTGATAACGATTAGAAATCTATCGTTCATGGTTAAGTTGAATTTATTAATTTGTTTCATTTCATGTCAACGATTTCAATTTAATTTAGTCCCCGTACCCTTTCCCTTTAATAGGCCTTAAGCGCATTTTATGTTTATATTATATTTAATGAGTGCACACTGGACTACTCGGTATGATGATTTTGAGCCGTATGTAGAGTAATTTAGGTCGAGTTTACAGAAAACGAGAAACGAGGAAGTAGCCAAAAGACCCCTTCCTTACTTCTTCTTTCTTCTATACGGAATAATATTGACGTTCCAACCCCTGCGTTCCGCACGCCGGATCTTCACGGGTGATATTCCACGCACTTACACGAATCTGAATTGTATGTTGATTTTACTAACTTGCGATGTGTCTTGGCTGTGGGCCGGAAAAATTTCGACAAATAAATTAATTTTATGAAAAAAACAAGTTTAATTTTAACATTATAAATTTCTATTAATATATTAAAAAACAAGATACAAAATTACTTGACCAAGTCATTCCAATAAATCATAAAAATACATCTCCCCCCACGCCGACATCCAAGCAGAGCTCTATCGAGGTTGCGAGGACGGGACGTGGAAAGAGAGTTCCAAATAAAACTACTGCTCACCTAAAAATAATTCAAAGTAGATTTTTAAGATTCGCAAAAATTTTATTTTCAAAATTGGTTTCAAAAATGTTTAAATTTTATGTGAAAATGTATCGGTATTTATACCTATTTTTTGTCCCTAACCTCGCGTGTTAATTTTGATGTAGTAAAACAAAATTCGACCTTGTTATTTTCTAGTGTATTTTAATCTTTATTTTTATTATTTTTTCATTTATTTTGATAATTTTTTATTTAGAATTTTTATTGAATTATTTCTAATTCAAATTCTTTGACAAAATTTCATTTTTATGAAATTTTATTGATTTAGCGAATTTCGGTCGAATTTGTTGGGTTTTCATGTTATGTTTGTGTTTGTATCGTGCGGATCTTGTTGCGTTTTGTTATTATTTTAATTTATTTTTATGTTTATTTATTTTATATGTAATTATCTTTTTCTCATATTTTGTTAGGTTTAATTGATGTTTTAATAGGTTTGAGTTTAAATTTGCATGTTATGTTTGCATGTGTGTTACCGATCCATTTAAACATTTTCCAAGGCCGTTTGTGTTCTGGCCTAACAATAAAAAGAAAATTTGACCGTAAAATGACCATTTATATAAAAGTAAAAATTAATGAATTAAATGAATGAAAATAAAATATTTTTGGCTGAATAAATTTAATTAAAAATGTTAAAAATAAATTGCCAATTTAAATTAAGAAATTAATAAAAATTTAATTTAGATAACACAAATAATTTCAAGGTCGAATTTTGTTTAATCGCAATAAAATTAACACGCAAGGTTAAGGCCAAATTGTAGGTATATATACTGACGTATTTTCACAAATTAAAAACTAAAAACTACACAACTACTTGGCAGTATTATTTCTAACTTGATTAGAATATCAATTTTCCGTCTCACTTGGAGACTGGTTGTATTAGTGTGCGCTATAGGACTTGTTGATTGGAATTTTAATGGATTATGCTACGAATTTTCAATATATGATGAATTATATTAAGAAATTTTTGATGATAAATTATACTACGAATTTACAATATAGGATGAATTATGGATTATTAATTTCTATTATATGTTTACAAATTTCCGACAATTATTTCATGCATTCGAGACTTTTACCCAATGGATCTGGTAATTTTCATTCACTCCTTTTTCGGCTCACAGCCAAAAACATAACGCAAGATAGAAAAATAAAACATACTATCATAAATCGTGTAAGTGCGTGTACAATCGCCAATGATTTCGTGCCCGTGAAGGCTCCGGCGTGAGAGCACAGGAGCTGGAACGTCAATATTATCCGTATATAGGAGAAATTGGAGGGTAAAAGAGTAGTCCTTTGTCTGCTCCTTCATCCGTTTCCTGTAAAATTGACATATATTTTTCAACAACAATCGGTTCAAAATCACTAACACTGAGTAGTCCAGTGGGCACTCATTAAATATAATATGAACATACATAGAACTTAAGGACAAAGAGAGGGAAAGGGTAGCGGGTAAAATAGCGAAATCGTTGCAACAGTTAAAATGAATAGCCATCGGAAAAAGATTAATCCGAACGACTAAAATCATGGAAAATAATGTTTTAAATGGTATATAGGAATTAAATAAATGATGTTGAATTGAAACGGAAAATATAGGCAGAACGCTGCTCAAATTTTCGGAAATAGTTAAAACATTCATCATAAAAACTGTAAAATAAGGGCGGATCGCTGCTCAAATTTTCCGAATTGATGAAAATACTTATAGAAAATAGTAAAGTAAAATGAAATGTTGTTCAAATGTTAGTGTAATATCCTTATAAAACCGAAAAATAAGGGCGGTACGCTGCAAAAATTTTTCGATTCAAGGAAAATACTTTGTCGAAAATTTTTATATAAGAATAATATTTCTTAAACATGAGGAATAAGGACGAATCCCTACACAAAAATTTGTTAATAATATTGATGATAATAATAATAATAATCATGGTATTTGTAGTAATGATGATAATAATTATAATAATAATAATAGTAGTAAAAAATCATAGTAGTAATAACAATAAATATAATGGTAGTTATAGTAATAAAGATAATAATAAAGGTAATAGTAGTAACAACTAATAAAGGTAATACATATAATAGTAACAATGATAATGCTAATGACAATAATAGGAAGCATAATAGTTATAATAGGGATAAGAGTAAGAGAGATAATGTGAGAATATTTAACCTAAAAAATTGTGTACAGGTCAAAGAATAATCATCAACACGGACAACGATAAGAAGGACCATGGGAATGGACATAGCAATGAAGGATATGAGAGTATAGGTTAACATTTGAAGGAGAAAGGAGAATAATGAGACCAAAAAATCGAAATCGAGCACAGGCCTTCTATCGGCAGCTTGTTGGACCCACGGATCGTTCGGTCAATTATAGCATTAGCAATAGCGCTCACTTTTTGCGGACGATCTACCCACTCGAACACAATTCCAACGTTGCTTAGCAACGGGTGCCGGGTGGTAAGCGAAATATATTTGTATGGGGTTGTCTGGGTAACAACCATATAGTTTCCAAATATCAAAATACCCACTAACCCACCACAACTCATAATATATAACACATTCAATAAACTTATATTATAGGACAGGGGCCGGCAACCTTTTAGCTGTGGTGTGCCAAGCCACATTGCCAATTAATTCACGGTGCCATCTTTTTTTTACAAATAAAATAATTAAATAAAACCGATCTTTATGAAAATAATTTGATCGCAAAATTACCATTTTAATATATTTAATTGAAAGCAAACCACATGAAATTTACCCTCTCGTTGAAAGTCAAACAGTAACACATGCTTTTGATATTATCTGTCTTTGTGTGGAAAAATGGTGTTTAATAAAGCAAAAAAATACAATTTCAATACAAATACAAATTTATATTTTTATCTAATAATATTATAGAATCAATGTGAAACCGCCTTTAGCGGTATAATAATCGCTATTACCTAGACCACTTTACAGTGGTGTATAGAGTGTCATTGAACACTCCACCACGATCCAAATCTGGTACGCGTGCCATAGGTTGCCGACCCCTGTTATAGGACATATATTATTAGTGGTTAGTCAATTTGTTCAAATGAATAACAACTTTTACCACAAAAGGTTTTGGGATTTTACAAAATAAATGAAGTATAAAATTACAAATTTTACAAATATCACAAAATTTTAAAAAATAAGAATCAATATTTTTTCGGGAAAATCTGGCACCCGGTGGCAAATAAGATTACAAAGACGAATAAAATAATTTTAAAGTGATTTGAGACTTAGAGAATGGTAAGGAGCTTAAAAACAAACTAGGTAATTAATTAAATTACATTTTATCTTTTCCATCATTCAAAATACAACAACCCGATTGTCATTTTAATGGGCTTACATGAGTTATGGTAATGAACGATTAACTGTTCGCCCAAAATATTGAGAATTATCCCAAAATCTATTGGTTATAGTCCTATAAAAACGCTAGCAATAAAAGAAAACTGTTAGTTTTTTGGAGCGAGAAACTGAAAAAACGTATCCGATTAATTTGATTGAAAAACCAATCGGAAACGAAGTAAAGTGAGTTAAAGAATTGAAATCAGAATTGCTATTGACTTACATAGGATGATACTCTTAAGGTTCTTATTTATGGACAAAAGTCTATTTCTGAGTAATCATGATTGGAAATAAAATTATTTTGTTGGGTTTTCGTTTTATTTAATAAATGAACACGAGGAGTCAGATTAAAAATGTAATCCATCGACAACTTTTAATATCCCCAGCAATTATACGTAAATTGTATAGGAAAGACTAATAAGAATACATGTAAACAAGGCAAAATTCCAAAGAACAATTTGTTGGAATTAGAGTAGAGTACTTAAATATAATTCTGCATTCGACCTTTGAGGTTTATAATCACACATTTGTCTTGGTCCCAATTAGAGCTTAATCCGTTACTGACAAAAGAGCATTCTTCTCAAAACACATTACGAGAAACGTCCTTATTTTCTTTTCCAATGCATCTTCACATGGCCATGGGTGAATTTTATTAATTCAGTTTCATTCGTTTTTAATAAAGAAAAATAAATAAGTGTTTGACAATACTTTGTGCCGGTCAGGTGGAAATCTATTAATTATGAATCCTCGAGTTTCATTAAACTTTTCTTTGAACCATCCAGACATCAACTATTTTTTCAACAGTTGTCTACTATTTTAGTTAGGGACTTGTCCGACCCCAAGATAAGAATATTTCTAATGACAAATAAGAAATGCGATTTGGATAGTGAACTGATATTTAATCGTAGAATCTTTCCGAAAACACGGAAATCATTTGATTTCTTGCAAAACTTAAAGACTAATATATTAATTACATAATTTACAAATCCTCCAAAATATATTCAGATAAAACAAATTCTGAAACTAATATCAACGTGAAAGGGATATAAATCTAAAAAATACATATAAATGATCTGTATCACATTGTACAAGTGTCTCAAAAACACCAACATTGTTGAAAAATAATTCAAGGTCCAAAAGAAGCTTTCATTCTGATTTTGAATTGATAAATTTTGATCTGTTCGACACTCTTTCTGACTTTTTACAACAACAAGAGGATTTATTTGAAGGTTTTGTCAATTGAAATGCGTTGTTGATGTCTACGTCTTGTCTTAATTTCAAAACTCTACAGGTTTTAATAAAAAACAAATTAATAGATAAAAATATTTTTTTTAAAAAAAACTAACTTTGCCAACGTTGCAAAGGATTCGTTTATATTTTCTCCCGTTAGGGCACTCACTTCAAACATTAAGGCTCCATATTCCTAAAAATTAATTAGAAGTAATTAAAAGTTTAAATTGTTTTACTCGACTCAAGTCACAAGCATTTTTTGTTGGAATAGCTTTAGGCTGGGATTTAGCTAAATCTAACTTATTTCCCAGCATCATCAACATCACTTCATCGCCAGTATTCTTTTCCACGTTATCAATCCAATTACGAATGTTTATAAACGACCCCGTCTCCATGATGTCATAGACCAAAATTACTCCATCAGTTTTTCGATAAAACTGCTTTGTTATAGACTCATATCTTTGAAATAAATGAAATTTAAAAAAGATATGAAATATGATTTTGGATAAAGATAAAACCGAAAGTTTCTGTTGCGGAGAATTCAAATTTTGATCTTTCGTCAGAATGAAAATAAAGTAAATATTACCAAAAAACAAAAACAAACCAGAGGTGACTAAAAGAATAGTCAAGGAAATGAATATTATCTGCTGTATACAGAGAAGTGTCCAATAATTTTTTATTTGTTAAATAAAAATGGTTGTCATACGTAATGTAGAAAGTTTGAAAGACAATAATTATTGTATCTCAATAAGATCCAAATTTCATGGTTTGCTTCAATAAAGGCGAGCACAACGGCACTGCAATATATGGTGATCATTTAAAAAATAATAGAGATCAGCAACGCACATAAAAGATTCACGATTTAGTATGGTTTACTCCGTTTTTATACGCACCGGTTTTTGCCTCGCCTTTATTTGTACACACCAGGTTTCGTCCTTTATTTATGATAATAAAAATACATTTGTCTTTAAGTTTTCAATGGGTTTAAAGCAGATATTCTTTATTACCTTTCTTGTCCCGCTGTATCCCACAGTTGAAGAGCGATGATGATATTTTCTACTTCAATAGATTTTAACATAAAATCTACTCCTATCGTATTTCTATAGTTTTCTCGAAACGTTCCGTTGCAAAACCTGTCAAGAATTGCACTTTTTCCGACATTCGAATCTCCAACTAAAACGACTTTAAATACCGATTCTGGCATTTCTTCTCCAGACTATTAACTATATATTAAATTAAAAGGAGAATGACGATAAACTTACAAAAATTAATTTATACTGAATATCAATTGGTTTTTCAACAGCCCTGTTAAAATTTATAAATAGTGAAACTATTAGTGTATGCTATAGAATTATATATTAATACTTATTTAATGGAAATCAAATATGAAATACAGTCTACCCTCCTATAACACGGTACTTTTTAAATTTGGTTTATGTATAATATGACAGTTAGCAGTTATCGTATTTAAATCGTTGGACTCCATTTTACAAAATGCAAATATAAGATCCAAAATTTATTTAAATAAAACTTTTCAAAGACTTATGTGTATCTCTTGTTATTATTTCAACAGATTTTTTACAGACAATTTTCAAAAATAATTCAAATAGCATTTTATACCGATTCAACATTCTAATAAAATTCCATACTCGTTATAATTTGATATTTTAGAATGATTAATTTTTAAAATTGAAATGAAGAAATTTGTTTATATAAAGCATTTTAATTCAATATAGTTCCTAACCTGGGGAACGTGCACATTTGTGATGCGAGAGAGCTTTCACTTTTTCTGACCGAAAGGAAAAAAAATAAAAATGAATTTTATCCATAAAATCTATTGAGTCGAAAATAACGTAAATCTTTTCATTCAGGTCCATGAACTCGTCGTGAAGAATGGAACAATAGTAGACGAAAATTTTAGAAATATTAAGGAACTCTTTTTAAAGCTGTTTCCATCTGGTACATATTAAATAAAAAATGTTGATTTAACCAAATATAAACTTATTTATCTTAGAAAAAGAGCTGAAATTACGGGGAAAAGGCGCACTACCATCTCATCACATACATTCCTTAAAATAAAAAAGTATACTGAAGAATGTTTGAAATAGGATGACTTGGATTTTTCAACGTACTTCGTCAACGGGGCTGCACTTCAGGACGCAGAAATTTTTTGAGAATCTGAATTTTCAACAAGTAGCATGGAATATAAAATTGAAAGTGTTAGATTAAAATATATTTTAAATTTGTTATCTCTTTAATTATATACAGTAGCACCTCGCAATAAAGGCTACTCGCTTAACAATGATTTGCAATAATGGTGCTCTTAATATACTTACGCGTTACTCACTATTCGATTGGGTAACAACTTCTATAATATGGTACCACAAGGTATTGTATAAAAACATTTCGTCTACAATATTTTGTCTTCCGAAAGTTCACATTTAAACATTTCGTCTTCAACGAAAACTCGTCTATCGATAAAACTAAACTTTCTATAATTCCTATAACTTCCCAATGGTGGCCAATAGTAACCACGCCTGTATCTTGCAAAGAAATTAATGTGAACTTAATCGTTTTTCAAAGATCGCTTAAATTAAGGTCAGAAAGGCAACCCATCATTTCTTATTATTAGCAATTTGAAATTATACTCAGTGTTTTTTATTCATAGAAATGAAATTATTTGCACTTATCATCTGGACTGGCAAGTTATCATGATAGACAAAATATCAGTATGCAACTTTTCGGCTAGGCCGACTGTCCATCACGGTCAAAACGTGGATCTCTCGTAACGTGTAACGTCAAGCTCTAATCTTTCACAGTTTTCCGTAACATTTAGTATCCCATGCTTCCATTTAATAAGTGATGAGTCAATAGAACTGCATTGGTACAGTTTTTCAAGACTTCTTTTATGTTTTCTAGACCGGTTATCGGATTTTCCTATAGTTTGAATTAAAATAAATTTTGTAAATTAAAATGATGTTCACGACAGCGATTTTTTTTGTTTGCTCATTAAATATTTATAAGCATTTGAAAATTTTTGTAATTAAATATGCCGCAATAGTTTGTGCCAAAAATCAATAATCGGAAGAATTAATGTTTACTTTATCGACAAAGATGTCTTTTGATTATTTTCAAATTATGCGTAAACTTTGAAATGTGTCTGTAAGGATAAATATTAAAAATAAATTTATAAATTATTAATTTTAATTATTCTTATAATACTGCAGAATTCTCAAAATTGATTTGTTTAAATATCCTCAGAACAGCAGATTTTCGAAGGAATTTAAAGTTAAATATCAATAAATATTTTCTAACAATGGATGTTAGAACTCGATCTAATAGTGTCTGTATAAACAAAATAATTTTTTATTGAACATATTTAAATTTACTCTTAATTTATTTTAAATTATTTATTATTAAAATAGAAAAAAGAGGAAAATTTCCAAACTTCTTATTATCACCATTCTCTCTATTTCCACATTTTTTCAAAAATCCAAATTTGAAAAAATGTAGCGTATTGGGACGGTTATTTTTGAAATTTTGATATTTTTAAAAATATATTTTAATTTAATACTTTTTTAATATTATAATTATAAATTAAAAAAACAATCTGAACAGTTTTAGATAAAAATTAAAATTATTAAAACTTAATAATTTATTTGTATATTTAAAAACAATAACAATTATTTAAACATTTTCTAATTTTAAAAATATATTTAAAATTAATAAATAGTTATAGTATTATTTTCTCTTCTACCTAATGATGACAGGAAAACTTTAGAAATAGAAATATTATCAATATGGATTTTTTCTTTTCAATTATTGAACTTAAATTATATTTTCAACAACTAAATTTAATTCCTTGAGATGCGAAATAAAATAAATTAAATATCGAATGTGTAAAATGCAGTTTTTAAAAAAAGAATAACACTTGATAAAGGCAAAACCAAAAATTAGTATTGCAAAATATTATAATTTTGATTTTTTGTCAAGATGAAAATAAATTAAATATCGTAAAAGGAAAACAGATCAAAGATGACCAAAAAACTAAAAGCTTTTACTGATAATTTATTAATTTAAATTATATTTTTGATTTATATAAATTTTATTGATGTCCAGATTTATAGATTTTTAATGATTTTCTAGAAAATTTCACAAAAATATTTCTACAAATTATCAGACAGATAAAATTTCTTAGTTAAAATCTATTTGATCTGGAATAGAAAATTTATTCATTGATTGTCTGGGAAGAAAAATGTAATAAATGACAAATTTTCTGGTGTAAAGTAGAAATATTTTTGTAAAAAAAATTTTTACGTTTCTTTTTTCTCTTCTTGCTCAGTTTGAACATCGATTTCTCTATACTTAACAGGACTGGCAACTATAATATTTGCCTGAACTGATCCTAAACTAGCCCGATAAAATGCACGATTTTCTAAAGGCTCATCCGAAAGCAATGCTGGCTCTTCGTCAATTTCTATTCCATCGTCTTCGTCGTCAAAGGTGTCACCATATTTTGAGGTTTCGTACACACTCATTGTTTCCCTAAAATTAAAAATATAATTGATTTAATTTTTTACTTTTAAAGTTCCATGATAGTTAATCATGCAACACTTAATCAAAAATATTTACTTATGTTAACGAGCTAAAAAGTGTCTTTTCTTCTTAATAAAGTTTTCGTCAGTTATTTATCTTATAAACAGTTTGTTGAGAAATAACTTCATTTTTATGATGAAAGTTTTATCCAAATGCCTTCTTAGAAAATATAAAACATCATAAAATAAGCTCACATAAATAATAGTGTATATTTAACATTTTTTAATATCTTTTTATAAATAATTTAAATTTTAAAAATAAAATATTTTCTAATATTCTCTGTTAGATAAAAGTAGTATGATATGGCACTACTAACTCAGACCCTCCTGGAAAATATCTAGGCCGAATTGAAATTTTATTTAGGTCACGAAAAAATATACATAAATATTTTAACACACACACTTTTTTCAAGAGAACCAATCAAAATTAAGGTCATGTAAAAAAATTTCAAAATTTTTAAAAGTATTTGAAAACATAGCCAAATTTTTGAAAACCAACAATTTTAATTTAGCAAATCCATTAAATACATAAATTAGGAAATTATATAAATTACTTTATTACCTTATTGTTTTTCTGTTAAGGTTCTCATTTATAAAAAATGTTTCTAATTTTTTAAAAGAAATGCTAAATTTTAGAATAAGGCTTGCCAATAGTTGTAACGTTATTACTTTCACTGTAATTTTATTAATATATTTTATCCATTTTTAATGTCGAAGCTAAAAAATACTGTTCAAACAAAAAATGACAATCTTATATAGGAGTCGTTAATTACATTAACTCTGATTCACATATATATCTATGTCTATTATTTTATCCGTTTTTCAATTGTTTATTTTAATAAAGTTTAAACAAACGTTATTGTAATTACTGACAAATTTATTATTATTATTATTATTATTATTATTATTATTAGTATTATTATTATTATTATTATTATTATTATTATTATTATTATTATTATTATTATTATTATTATTATTATTCTATTCATAAAATCTATATTATTGTAATCATTAATATCAATATGTTAAAGATTTGGTATAAATATTATTATAAATTCTAAAATAATATTAAAATTATAACTATAATATTAAAATAAAATTATACATTATTTTGTTACAAGTTTTATATAATCATAAATATTATTATTATCATGTTAAATATTTTATCAAGTTAGTAGTTTACATGAAATTATCCATATATTAAATATAAATCAATGTTGTATTGATAATGTCAAAATCTAAATTATTTGGAATTCAATATTAAAATAAATCAATATTTTCGTAAATTATTAAAATTATATTCAGAAAATCTATATTATTGTATTCATTAAAATCAATATTTTAAAAATTCGGTATAATTATTAATATAAATTCTAAAATAATTTTAAAATACTATTATTAATATAAATATTACAAAAATTTAAAAATAAAATAATCTTAAATTAAAAGTATTACACAAAAAAATAACAAAATAAAAATCGTATATTTAACTTTTAATTCGGAATCTGAATCGTCAATTTTTATATATTCCGGGACAATTTCTTCAGTTTTAGATTTCATATGATCATCCCTAATTGTTGTGGAGCCATAATTATTACAATCTTGCGATGTTCCGGGCATATTTTTGAAATTATCTATAAAGATGTTTTAAAACATTAATAAATTAAATTAAAATATTTACTCTTTGTTGATGAAAGATTCGTAATATTATCATTTTCGGTAATCTCGAACCAATCTCCAATAAAATTTACCTAAATTATATAAATAATTGGAGATTAAAATAATAATAAATTACTTGTTGGAAGATTTTCAATGTTTAAATTTTATTGAAATATTTGAGCATTGACTTGTCGACTTTCTAAATGATAATAATAAATATATAAATGCATAAAATAATATACAAATTTACCATTTTTCGATAGAATCAATGATTTAATATTTTGATATAATGATGACATTTTAAAGTTAAAATAAATTGTGATAAAAATCTAATTTTTAAAGTTTATAACATGAATCTAGTTGGTATATATTATCTAGTCAAAGGTCATGTATGTGCACGATCATATAAATCGATAATTTAACATTGGTAAAACAGAATTATCAATTTAACACACACAGACACACTAGTTATGTATGTATATTTTAAAACTAAAATCAATAAATTAAAATAAAATAAATCAAGATTAAAAATTTATTAAACATCAAATCTTTTATACATCAACCATGTCAAACAATGTTGACCATATGTACGAGTCATTGGATTTTGATACATTGTTTTATTATACATAATAGGTTTATTCATTGTTTGCAGTTTTGATACCATCAAAGCAGGAGAATAGAAACCCAAAGGATCAAATACGTGTATCTTGTCAGGTTTCATATAAATAGCAATCCAATGCTCACCACTGAGATGAAATGATTGAGTAATAACGATTATGGCTTGATTATTACGTAAATATGGTATTTTATCCAATCGATATACACCAACAAATTCATTTCCTAATAACAAATTTCCGAGTCGATTAACCTGAATAGAACTATATTAATAAATTAATCAACAAACAAAATACTTACTCCATGCCAATATATGTAGTTAACATACTATGTTCATATTATTAATATTTAAACTAATACTGTTCTATTTGCAGTAATTTGTACTTCACTTTCAAAAACTCCATATATTACGACATACACTGGTTCTTTTTTTGCACTTGCAAATTTGATATCTAATCATTGATTTTCATTTTGAAGTAATTCACTTTGATTCAAATCAAAATCCTGAGCCAAAACAAATGTAAAGAATGGATATTTTGATTTAAAATTTTCAAAAGATATTCCACAATTTATATTTTTATCCAAAATAACCCATATTTCTCACAATAGATTGCATATCAGTAGTACCATAATTATCATTCTTAAAATCCTGAATCGCGATAATCAGTGTTTTTTGATAAAGATAGAGAAATTACATTAAAATGTTTGAATATTGAAGTTGATGCTGTATATTATCCATTATATTGAGTTTCAGATTGAAAAGTAACAAGAATAAATTAGGCATTCTTTTATCTCCAAATATTTGTTCCTTATAGAAAGAGGACGCACCCTGACCAATTGCAAATGAAAAAATTTCTTTGGTTTTTAATGGATAAATCGTGTGTTTAGAATTGAGACCGATTTGATGACCTGCTAATACTGACGGATCTACTCGAATTCGTCTTATAAATAATTTTGCATTAACTATTTGACAAATTGGTTTCCTTGTTGCAGAAGTTAATGATAGTGCCTAATCAGATCTTTTTAAACGCAAATGAACAATAACACCTGGAAGTAAGTATTTTGGGTGGTTCATGAAATCATATGGTGAAAAATTCTGAAAATTTTTGGATATTTTCGATTTGGGGAAAAACTTAAAATTTGGGATATTTTTCCCATGGTAATGTTGAAATATAATAATATCCCATTGTCAATATAAAGTTAATTGCTTAAAGTATCTTAAAATTTCTCAAAATAATTAAAACTCTAAAATGGCCTATAAATTTAATAATTTCCTCAGTGTTTTTCTGTATAGTGATATAAATAAATTTTAAAAAATTTGGCTCTTTTTAAATACTTACAAAATTTTTGAAATTTTTTCGTGACCTACTTAATTATGATTGGCTCTCTAGAAAAAGTATGTTTGTTAAAAATTTTACATATATTTTCGTAACCTACATAAAATTTCAATTCGACCAAGATATTTTCCAAGGGGTCTGAGTTAGCGGGGTCATATCATACTACTGATAAAACATTTTAAATTACCCAAATAATTTAGATGCTTCAGCAAATTTTAATTTTCTAATATCAGAATTAATGGTTTGACCATCTGCTTCATCCGACTCATTATCTGGATCGTTGTTGATGGGAAGTCGATCTGTAAAATTTAACATTTCTGGCTGAGGCGAAGGACTTCGACTAGTTTCAGGCGTTTGCATCAGTCCTTCGTCTCTTTCATCTTTGAGCTTTTTATTGATTTCTCTGTTTCAAAGTGTAAATAAGTAAAATTAAATAAAATTATTTATTTTTCAACATAAATCAACATAAGTAAAGCTATATATTCCATGTAAATATTCACTTTATAATATAGAGTCTATATAAAGTAAAAAGTTGATATAAGAAATTCTAAGTAATATTTTACATTTAATCATAGCTATGAAATTGACAATAACACGTGTGTCATGTTCTTAAATGTCGGTGACTGCGAACTCGCTACAATCACAGTACTAACAAGTTTTCTTAACAATAAATAGTTATTAAAATTCTGGAAACATTGTCCTATCATGGAATATATATTATTTTACAAAAGAAACAAAATAAAATATAGCAGATGTTTTGATTTTCTTTATAATTTTATAAGCATGAGTAGGATTTCAACTTAAAAATTAATAAAATAATTTTTTCAAATCGTGTAAAAAAGTACTGTGTAAATCGGTGTATCTATATGCGGCTTATACGCAGGTGCCCGTTATACATGATAAAACATAATTTAATTAACATTTACATGCGCGTTTTACATGGGTGCGTTTCATATTCATAATTTAAGATAATAGTAACAATAATAAAAATATAAAATTTTAAAACTATTTAAACATTTCAATATTCACATTATGCATTTTATTTTTATTTAACCCTTTAAGTGCCAAGGAGCGCGATCGCGCTCCTGCTCCAGGGTTAATTAAATAAATTTATCAGTAAACCATAAATTTTGTGTATAACCAAATGTTTAAATGAATAAATAATTTGCAATAACTTGAATTGTTTCAGTTAAGATATTTAAATTATCTTGTGTTTAAATAATTGATTATTTAGCACAAATATGATGGAATTTAATTCGTTTCGAAATAAGTTGGATGTAACTGGTTTGGCTTTTTCTTTCTGATAAGAATCAATTATTTCAGTATTTTTCAATGAAATATAAGCGAATATAAAATTTATACAGTGAAGAAACCAAATTTTGCGTGTAATCTGATTTTGGAGCTGGGATTTTGTAATTTATTATTTTATATACTGGTTTTTATTAACCCTTTGAGTGCCAACATGATTTTAAGAGGATTAGCTAAAAATGCCACTCTGCTAGAGGAAAATAGAAATTTAAAAATATATTTCTCTAACTTTCTAAGCATTTTATTTACGAAAAGTATTTAAAAAACAAAAAATGATTTGAAAAAATAGTATAATTTCTACAAAATAAATGAAAAATAAAACGTTATTCGTTTACTTCACAATCTATCCCTTATGTACATTTATGTTGCCCAATACATAATCCATGAAGCCTTTTTTTGCACTTACAACAAATTAGGTTTGATCTCTTTACAAGTCCCCCATCTTTACCACTACAAACAATGTATCTTCTCAAATTGCAACCTGGTAATTTCTCTAAACCGAAACCGAAGTCTTCTGAAACAGCGTTACTTGCATTTAACTAATGATATTATTGTGCGTCTTTCACTTCGAAAACTGAACTATTCTCAACATAAAGATATAATATATAGCATAAATAATATTTCTATTTCTTATAAATACACATTCGGAATAAAAAACCATAAATAAAAATCGACAAGTATGAAATAGATATCGAATTTGTCCATTCTGGAGCAGGAGCGCGATCGCGCTCCTGGCATTTTCGGCCAGTGTATTGAGGAGGCGATCGCACTCCTTGGCACTCAAAGGGTTAAGCATCACTCTTTACATTCTCAAACGTCAATGTAACTGAATGAATGGTAATTGAATTTGGTAGTGAAGCTTAAGGTTTATCCTTTAAAAGCAGTAAAATTTAATTTTCATATATAAATATTCCTATTCAACAAGAAATGTGTATTTCATTATAATGTCTAAATTTAAGATAAATAAAATTTTGTTAAATTGCAAGGATAAATATGCTGTTTGAATAAAAATAGTATTTGGTACTTAAAAATAACTTTGAAGAATTTTTTAACAGATTTGGAGCGGGAAAATTTGAAAGATTTTACATTGATTTCAGAGAAAACCTTTGAGGTCTAATTCCAAGTCGTAAAGTTTTTAGAAGTGAGAAAATATAATGTGTGATATAACTGGTACAAAGAGCATCAATCCCTCTTCGGTACACGACCCTCAGTGAAAGTTTATTATGTTAATGATATTTCATTTTTTTTACAAAATACTATTCAAAAAGTTTTCGTCAATTTAATTCAAACGCATTAACAGATTCCTCAGAAAAACCACGCAATTATTAATACGGACTCTGCAAATTATATTAATTAAAACATACTGTAATTGGTGTAACTGGTTCAACAAAATATCCCGCTCGGATGATATTCCTATGCTTACAGTTGTTGCAGTTGCGGCTCTTTGTCGACGATCTTCTTTTGACTTATTCTGCAATTCTTCCAAAATACTTTGACATTCTTCGAGATTCGATTCTGTTTCTTCTAGTGCTTCTTCTAGCATGTCCTTTTCTTCAAGTAATGCCCCTATCTCCTTTTGGTTTTGCCCGGTTAATTGACTGAGTTCTTTTAAACGTTGTTTTGTCTGAAAGTTTTGAAAGTTTTTGTTTATATTAATTTATTTTCTTTCTAACCTGTTCTTGCTTTACTAACAGTTCTTTGAAGTGTTTGTCTTTTTCACTTAAATCTTGCTCCAGTAGCTCTTTAATTTGTTTTCTTCTTTGATTTTCCTTTATAAATAAATAAATATTAATTCATTCAATTTATGATATTCAATCAGTAAATATAAGTTGCAATGTGTTTTTAATTATTTTTGTTTATCATTGTAAAACTTTTAAAATTTATTAAAAAATTTTTAAACAAAGTTATTTCAGATAAATTTTACCAATCAGAAATTAAAATTAACTATAATTTGTTTAATAAATTTTTATTTTTATTTATTTGTGTGATTACACAAAATAATTAATAAATATTTACAATTTGCTTTGTTTTCAGACACATCAACAAGGCGATACGAATTGATTAGGAAACACTTACTTCAGCAATTAGTCTTTTTTCTTCAGACTTTATTTGAGCTTCCATTTCATCATAAACACATCGAATTTTCTTTTCGTGCTCAGTTGCTTGTCTAATTTAAAAATGTAACAAATTTATAATAAATATTAAATAAAATAGTGATAATAATAATAATAATAATAATAATAATAATAATAATAATAATAATAATAATAATAATAATAATAATAATAATAAGAAGAAGAAGAAGAATAAGAATAAGAATAAGAATAAGAATAAGAATAAGAATAAGAATAAGAATAAGAATAATAAGAATTTTTATTTTGCCAGCTATTTTTTCGAAGTTAGTATACTGCAGCGTTAGTTTAGTCTTTCAAAAATAAACAAATTATCCCCAAAATATTTTAACAAAAAGACAGTTATAAAAATTGTTTTCTTAAACACAACTTAAAATATACCTTAGTAAAATTTTATTTTGTCACTTAAACAAAATATAATATCTTTAACTTATTTGTCTAGGAATCTGTTCTTAGAGAAATGATTTTAAGATATCTTATTTTGTTTAAATTACATAAAACTACAAATTTCTACGATATATTCCGATTCAACAATAGCGGCTGTGTTTTGCAAACTTTATTGTTATTTTATTTAATTGTATTATTAATTGTTATTTTATTGAAATTGATAAGGGAAAATTAATATGATGTAAAAATATTAGTGAAATAAAATAATCCTCTGAATCCACTAAATTTCATTGCGACGAAATATTTGCGTTTGATTTTTATTTAATTATCTTTTTTATTTTAAATGTTACCTAAAATTGTACGTAAAATTGCTGATAAATAAAGTTTATCTACAGTTATCTATCACAATGCATTTGTTTTTGCAAAATCTAATCAAACAATTAGATTACGCTGATATTTAATATTTAACTTAAATTAAATAATAAATATTTAAACAACTAAATATTATAAATTTATTGATTTCCCAAATTAATCACCGATATTAGAAACAAAATATTTAATTAAAATATTTAGCATTCTTACTGAGCAATTGTGCTCTCCATTTTCTTAACGTTATTGTGTGACATTTCGATTTCTTTCGTTAATTTGGTAAGCAGATTTTCAAAGCCTGGCAGCAAATTTGGATATTGATTTTTGAGTTTCTCGTACAAATTACTAAAACAAAATAAAGCAATAAAACACACTATCAATTAAAGTAGTGATATGTGGCCCAATTGGCGCACTTTTTGGTACCCCCCCTATACTACTTAATAGAGCATAAAGTGTGATATGATGCATTTAATTTCTTGATTTTTTTTAAAAAATTTAATTTATATATATTAATCATTATTTTTTATTTAATTATTTTTAATTTAATTTATTTATTATTATTTTTATTATTAATAATAATAAATTTATTGTTATTATTATTGTTTTTGGTTATTAGTATTATTATTATTATTTTTTTTATTATTATTTTTATTTATTTTACACATTTATATTCAAAATTTTTATTACGAATATAACAATTATTAACATCAGAAACAAATATACATTTTTTAAATAGATACAACAACGCTAATCACAAATATGTCAATGAAAAGTTTGATAAATATGAACATTTTGATGAATAGTTTGATGATCCGTTTGATTGGTAGCTTGATTAAAAGAAAATTAAATTAAATTAATTAGTAGTGATATGTGTCCCACCTGGCGCATTTTTTGGTACCCCCCTTTACTACTTATTAGATTATAAAGAGTGATATTACGTATTTAATTTCTTGACTTTTTTTTAAAATTTAATTTTTATATATTAATCATTTTTTATTCTTTATTTAAATATTTTTAATTTAATTAATTTATTATTATTTTTATTATCTTTAATTTTATTTATTTTATTAATTATTATTAATTTTTTATTGATATTATTATTCTTATTTTAATGATTTATTTGATTTATTTATTTTTATTTAATATTACTTATTTATTAATATTTATTATTATTAATAATAACTTTATTGTTATTATTATTATTTTTTATTATTAGTATTCTTATTATTAGTATTCTTATTATTATTTTTATTTATTTTACACATTTATATTCAAACTTTTTATTACGAATATAACAATTATTAACATCAGAAACAAATATACATTTTTTAAATAGATAAAACAACGCTAATCACAAATATGTCAATGAAAAGTTTGATAAATATGAACATTTTGATGAATAGTTTGATGATCCGTTTGATTGGTAGCTTGATGATCGATTTTAAAAACAGACCATGCAGAGCTGTATGATTATTCTGTAAACTGATTGATATTCTCTATCATATAATGACCATATGTCAGACTTTCATTCTTTCCAACCCAAACACTTTTATCGTCATTATTTGTAAGTGCGACTTTAGTTGTTTTGAAACTATACAACTGATGGTTGCTGGTACCTAATCGAAATTGAGAAACCCTAGGTATTTCTATTCCATTATAACAATTGGGATAAGACTGTTGTTTTATATCAGTATCTTTCAATGTTACCCCTTTTGTTTTCGTTGTACAAGTATTACATAATTTACTGCAACATTTTGGTCTGAGAAATATCCACTTTTTGCATCATATACCCTTATTCTCGTCTTTAAATTTTCCAATGACAGAGTCTAACTTTTTACTATACAATGGGTGATTTATATCATAATTAGACGTATCTAGTAGATTATTTGAAATCATTGCAGGTAAAAGCTTATCTAATTTGCAATTTTTAATTTCTAAGAATAAGGAATCTGTATCTTCAGCGACAATTTTGATACTGCAATTGAACTAATTTCGATATTTTGCTAATTCTACATATTGAAGCTCATACATTCGAAGTTTTGATGTCCAAAACTGTTTGACCCATGTAAATTGGTCTATCTAAACATATTGAATCTTTATCCAGTATGGCTGCAATTAAAACATCCGCAATCTTGATGCTTTTTCCGAAAGTTGGCTTTGATGCATATAAAATCATTTTTTGTTGATTATTACACAATATTAAATTCATTCTTTTCTTTAAGTTTTCTACAGTCTTACCATAAAGACTATTGTTAAGCAACTTATTATAGTTTTTATCAAGTGTGTTTGTTGATTCAGCTCTGAGTTTGGTGTTAGTATCGACATAGTTTTTGAAAATAGGTTTTTATTTAAATCTGATAGCCCGATGTATATGACAACTTGCACACCTAATAATAAAAACATTTTGAGCCATCGCCAATGCACTACAAAATTTTGCTTTGGATTATGCGTTATGAGTAATTTCTCTACTTTGAAACACATTTAGTATATAAGCCAAATGCTTTCAAAACTTAGCCATTATTGCTAACAACCTAACTTTTAAAATGACAAAATGTTGTGAATGCCAGTGAACTTGTTCAAAACTTCGGTAAATTCATTTAATAATTTATAATAATAAAATTAATTTAGATAATTTAAATAATTTAAATGCAATCAATTCAGTTACTGAATCCAACATTGGTGAAATTGTAGATAGAAATGGTAATATATTTTATATTTAATGCATTAATTATCCTTAATTTAGATGATATGGATGTCGATTATTCTGTTAATGGAACTACTAATGGAACTACTAAAACAGTTCTTTATGATGATTCTAAAAACATTTATGGCAATTCGTCATCTGTGGTGATAAATGGTCAATGTAAGTATCATTTTATTTATTATTTGTAATTAAATAATTAATTTTTGTAAATAAGTAATAATTTTTAACTTAAGAAGTTTATTTGCGTTTAAATCAATATTTTAGTAAATTAATTTAGATATCTTTTAAATTATCTGCGTTTTGCTATTAATAATTAATTTAAACAAATTTAATTTTTATTAAATTTATATAATAATATTTTTTAATTTTAATTACTTGAGTAAAATAATTTATTTAACCAAATTATTTGATTAAGTAAATACTTTTTAAGCAAACTTTCTTTAAATAATTCAATTACTTACACATATTTGATTGTTTTTTATAATTAAGGCAAACTTTGCCTGAATTGCTGCCAATCAATACCCATGACGATAAATGTTATAATATAATGATGAAATATTATCAAATCAAAAATTATTATATATCCTGTATGTCAGACCAAGACTTTTAATCCTTACCCTAAATTTTATAATGATCATAGAGCGCATTTGACCCAATTTAATGATGATAAAATGTCTTTATTTAAAAGCGGTGTAAAAAGAAAAAGTACCATCACGTCGGAAATATTTGAAAAAATAATTATAAAAGATAGTATTCAAATCGAACAGGGATTTAGTGACATTATTGTTGAAACAGACATTGAGTACGACTAATTACACTTACATCAAATTATAAAAGTGAATATCTATAGATATAACGTTAAGAAAATAGTGCTTCCATCACTTCAGTGAAAAAATTAAAAATAACATTAGTCGAAATGAGAAGATCGAAAGTTCAATATGGATTTCAAATTAAATTTGAAAATGATGAAGAAACCAAAATAGTTTGTATATCGAATCGCACTGCTCCTATAACTAGTATTTTCCTTGAAGATGGCATAAAGAAATTACATGAAAAGATTGTTGAGAGAACTAAATTAGGAAGTAGTTGGAAATTAAACCGAATACTAGAATAAAATTTTAAAATCACAAAGGTCTCCAATAAATCTAGATTATCTGGACATAATTATATTTTCACACCTAAAGGATTAATAGGTAAAAAGGCAAGAGTTAACGTACAAAATAAAGATAATTTCTGTTTCATATACAGTATTTTGGCTGTATTGAAATCTGATAAAATCAAGAAAGAGAGAAAGATCAAGAAAATAAATACCATATGTGAAGGAATAAGTATACGATCCTAATGGTATGCCAATGAAACTGTGTGATATCCCGAATTTTGAGAAGAAAAATCCGGGTTTGGCAATTAATGTAATGATTTATAATAACAAAAATTATGGGGATAAGGAAGATATTGTTATGAAACACCCGCATTAAAACATCCGCAATCTTGATGCTTTTTCGGAAAGTTGGCAAATCAACCTCCACAGTATATTCATACGACAACTTTTCTAAGTCCAAATTCTTGCAAAAATCTAAAATATTATCAAGGTTATCATGAATCCAACTAAATTTTTCACAAGGTAAACTTTGACTTAAAGCCCATCCATATAGGTTATTGATGTCGATATACAATAACTCGGGTTTGGTAATTAATATAAAGATTTATAATAACAAAAATTATGTAGATAAAGAAGATATTGTTAGGAAACACCCATATTTGAATGTAATTCACCGAACAAAAGTAACTGTAGTGAATCCAATATATTTGTTATTGATAACGAGAGGTAAAAAGTACCATTATACTGCAGTGACTAATTAATTGTCATAAAAACATTGATTGTAATGTTCGAATTCGCTGTCAGTGGTGTGAAATTTGTTTAAATGAATTTCGAAAGACAAAGACATAAAAAAACATCAAGAATTATGTAAGAAAAATCAGTTGGGTACAACATTATATATTTTACGTGAAGATAAAAATTTGGAATTTAAAAATTGGTCCAAATCGATAACACTTCCGTTCGTTATCTATGCAGATTTTGACTCTATATTACTAAAAGATGACATTCATTTTCAAAATAATTTTCCAATTTCTGCTGGACTCTTATTGATTAACAATTTCAACGGAATATCGAATCACTATCAATTTGTTGGTCAAAACTGTATTTATGATGTTTTGAAGAAAGTTTCAAATATAGGAACAAACATTAAAAGATCATGATCATTTTACAGGAAAATATATTGGTCCTGCATGTAGTAAGTGTAATTTATCCAAAAACATTATGGAATTATTACCCGTAGTTTTTCATAATTTACGGGGGTATGACTTACATCATATCCTTAAGTATGGATTAAATCAATTTCCCAATTAGAATTTATCATGTATTCCAATTAGTAGAGAAAAGTTTTTATCTCTTATGGTATATGTTGGTGGGCTTAGAATACGGTTTATTGATTCATATCAGTTTGTAAATGATTCATTGGCTAAAGTTCTTAAGACATTAAACAATATACCCTTAACAAATCGGTATTCAATGGAACTATAGTTGACTCAAAAGGAATATTCCCATATAATTTTGCAACTTCTTTAGAAGTTTTGGAAACCACATATGAATTACAACCTATCTGGGAAGAAGTTACGGAAGATGAATATCAACAGGTAAAAAAATATGGAAACAAACAAACTGTAACACTTTATTGGATTACATGATGGTTTATTTGAAATTGGACGTTTTCTTGCTTGGCGACTTTTTTCAACAATTTCAGTCGAAATCTCATAATAGATTAAACCTTTGAATTTCTTTGGTATTCCCGGTATGTCATGGAATTCGGCATTAATGACATTGGATGAACTCATTGATTTATTACAAGATATGGAAATTATTAAAAATAATTACTTCCCACAAACCACTTTAGCCGACATTTGTCAACACGTTTGCTCCATTACTAACTTACAAATTAGGAAATAATTACCTCTCCATAGATCAGTGGCGCCCATTTAATATTGCTTAGGCTAATTTATCCTTTTATATTATTCCGTCTACACACCGGGCTTTCCTCATCTCTCGGGTTTTCCATTGCCTCGGACTTCCCATTGACTAGGGCTTCACATTAGTAATTAATGTTTTTAATTAACTTCTTTTTTTGTCTTATATTATTTTCTAGGGACCTTTCACTAAATCTTTATTATTATTTCTGGACTTGTCTCTCAATTTGGCGTTCAACAATACCAATTTTCCCCGATCAATACTACTTTCGAAATTTTGTAACTTTTTTAATTAATGTTGCACTTTTATCATTTTTGTGTTTTATTGACTTCACTGTGCTTTTTTCGTAATACCCCAACAACATTACCAAAAGATAAAGATAAATATTTGGAATTCAAAACTGGTCGAAAACTGTAACATCCCCGTTCGTTATCTATGCAGATTTTGAATTTATTTTACCAAAAGATTCAGTTTACCACCAAATACATTTACCCATTTCTGCTGGACTCTCATTAATTAACAATTTCGCTGGAATGTAAAGTTACAATCATTTCATTGGTCAAAACTGTGTTTATGAATTTTTAAAGAAGGTCTCAGATATAGGAACAAACATTGTGATACCATATTATAAAGAAGAGGGGAAAAAGCTAATGATAATACTTACTTTTGATGAAAAATATTCATTTGATAATTGTGAATAATACGGGGGTATGACTTACATCATATCCTTAAGTATGGAATAAATAAATTTCCCAATTGGAACTTATCATGTATTCCAATTAGTAGTGAAAAGTTCTAATCCTTTATGGTATATGTTGGTAAGCTTAGAATACGTTTTATCGACTCTTACCAATTTGTTAATGACTTTGACGACTACCTTTAACGAGATCTGTTTTTACCGGTACCATTGTTAATGAAAAAGGTATTTTTCCGTACAACTTTGCCACTAGTTTAGAGGTCCTTGAAAATACTTATGAATTGCCTCCAATCTGGGAAGGAGTGAGTGAAGTTGAATATGAGAAAGCTCAATTAATTTGAATTTGCTTGACTATATGATGGTGTATTTGAAACTCGATTGCTTTCTTTTGGCTGACTTTTTCCAACAATTTCGGACGAAATCTATAGCTCATAATAGGTTAGAGCCTTTGAGTTATTTTGGTATTCCGGGAATGTCTTGGAGTTCTGCGTTAATAACTTTAGATAAACCCATTGAACTATTCCAAGACATGGAAATTTATAATTTCTATGAAGGTGGTATTAGAGGAGGTCTTACTTTTGTTAATAAACACTATGTTAAAACTGACGAAAACACAGAGTTGCTTTATATTGATATTAATAATTTATACGGTTGGGGTCTAAGTCAACCTTTAGCTTGTGGTGAATTTATTTGGGTATTAGAGGGTTTGGATTCAATATTATCTGATTGTTTGACTTTGAATCTTGAATCTTTGTCGTATGGGTATACTCTTGAACTAGATTTTGAAATTCATTCTGAATTTTATGATAAGTTAGACGACTTTCCTATTGCTGCTGAGAAAATGAAACCTGCGGGGTCTAATGTTGAAAAGTTGTTGTTGACTCATTACCCAAAAAAGAATTATGTGATTCATTAGCGTTTGCTAAAATTATACTTGTTTCTTGGCGTTAAGGTCACACATGTAAATAGGGCTGTAAGATTCAAACAGTCTTCTATTTTTAAAAACTACATTGATACTAATACAGAGTTAAGAGAAAAAAGTACAAACACGCTAGATAAAATTATTATAAACTCCTAAATAATAGCTTGTATGGTAAAACCGTCGAAAACCTGAAAAAAGAATGAATTTAAGATTATGTAATACAGAAAAGAAGATGATTACACACGCTTCCAAACCAACTTTTCAAAGAAGTATCAAAATTTCTGATGATTTAATTGCTGGTTTGTTAAATCCTGACTCGGTATGCTTAGATCGACCGAGTTATATAGGACAATCGGTGCTTGGCTTGTCGAAACTTCAAATGTACGAGCTTCAGTATAAGGATTTGGAAAAATATGGACGACAATTTAATTGCGAGATTAATATAGTTGCTGGAGATACTGACTTTTTCTTTTTGGAGATTAAAAATTATAAACTGGATATTCTTTTGTCTGAAAAGGTGATTGACAATCATTTGGATACATCTAATTATCTAGCTACTCATCCACTTTATTCTAAAAATCTTGATTCAGTCATTGGCAAATTTAAGGACGAAAGTAAGGGAGAAGGATATGATGAGTGGGTATTCCTTAGACCTAAATGTTACAGCATGTTAGGTAAATCGAAATGTCTAAAAGCTAAGGGAGTGACATTAAAGGACACAGAGTTAACCCATAATTCATATAAGGAGTGTTATGAGAAAAAACTCTAACTTTTCTGTACCTCAATTTAGAATAGAGACAAACAATCACCATCTTTTTAGTTTTAAACTTCAAAGGTTGCACTAACAAACAAAGATGATAAAAGGGTTTGGGTAGAAAAGAATGTAAGTCTGGCATACGCTCATTGTATGATAGACACTAGTAATAAATAAAGATATAATTTCCCACGTGATTATCCAAAAGCACATCCAACCGCATATCAAACAAATCATCTACAAGAACATCCAACAACTCATCCAACAGCCGATCAAACAGCTCATCCAACTGTTCATTGAATTAATAAATGTATACCTATATATGTTCTTGTTCTTATTGATTAGTTTTTATAATTGTTGTGTTTATGTAAAAAAAACTTATAAGGGGTACCAAAAAGAGGGCCAGGTGGCACACATCTACCTATTAAAATTGCAAATTAGATAAGCTTTTACCTGCAATGATTTCAAATAATCTACTAGATACGTCTAATTATGATATAAATCACCCATTGTATAGTAAAAAGTTAGACTCTGTCATTGGAAAATTTAAAGACGAGAATAAGGGTATATGATGCAAAAAGTGGATATTTCTCAGACCAAAATGTTGCAGTAAATTATGTAATACTTGTACAACGAAAACAAAAGGGGTAACATTGAAAGATACTGATATAAAACAACAGTCTTATCCCAATTGTTATAATGGAATAGAAATACCTAGGGTTTCTCAATTTCGATTAGGTACCAGCAACCATCAGTTGTATAGTTTCAAAACAACTAAAGTCGCACTTACAAATAATGACGATAAAAGTGTTTGGGTTGGAAAGAATGAAAGTCTGACATATGGTCATTATATGATAGAGAATATCAATCAGTTTACAGAATAATCATACAGCTCTGCATGTTCTGTTTTTAAAATCGATCATCAAGCTACCAATCAAACGGATCATCAAACTATTCATCAAAATGTTCATATTTATCAAACTTTTCATTGACATATTTGTGATTAGCGTTGTTGTATCTATTTAATAAATGTATATTTGTTTCTGATGTTAATAATTGTTATATTCGTAATAAAAAGTTTGAATATAAATGTGTAAAATAAATAAAAATAATAATAAAAATACTAATAATAAGAATACTAATAATAAAAAATAATAATAATAACAATAAAGTTATTATTAATAATAATAAATACTAATAAATAAGTAATATTAAATAAAAATAAATAAATCAAATAAATCATTAAAATAAGAATAATAATATCAATAAAAAATTAATAATAATTAATAAAATAAATAAAATTAAAGATAATAAAAATAATAATAAATTAATTAAATTAAAAATATTTAAATAAAGAATAAAAAATTATTAATATATAAAAATTAAATTTTAAAAAAATGTCAAGAAATTAAATACGTAATATCACTCTTTATAATCTAATAAGTAGTATATGGGGGTACCAAAAAATGCGCCAGGTGGGACACATATCACTACTAATTAATTTAATTTAATTTTCTTTTAATCAATTTATAATCACTAATTTTAATTTTAATTAAAGTAATATATTAAATAAAATATGTTTTGGTAAAATAATTTTTTTCTAAATCCCCATTGATCGATTATTTTTAATTTTATTTTAAACTATCAATCAATAAATCAGTTATTTTATTCTAAACCTTTTTATTGATCTGCACATCATTTGATCTAAAAATAAGTTCTAGCATCCACTTAAAAATCCCTTTTCAAAAAATGTTCTTATTTGATATTGAATTTTTTCTAGTGATAAAAATATGATTTTACGGGGTCAAAAAGTCTTATAACTTTCAATTGCTGGCAATGAAGTTTTTGTAAAACTCTTTTCAATTGTTAACGTGAATTGTAGAAATGTAGAAATGTGCATAAATTTTTCGGATAATATTTGGGATGTATATTGGTAAGAGATTGTTGGTAATATGAGCTGCACACCTAACTCCTATTAGATTCGGATTCAATGTGTTTTTCAGTTTACTAAATACGTGATTTGTGCCTTTCCTTGCTACTCCTCCAAAATTGGTGTTACCATAGTCAGCACAAAATGCTACTTTTCCTTCTTTATTATTCTTTTTAAAAGGTAATCGCAAATAATTTCGGACATTTGCCCTAGTAATTATTCTAATTTTAAAGTTGTTTTCTTTAATATTTATTTGGGTTAAAATAATCTATATGTACAGGGAAATATTTTGATATTTTTATGATTAGATGCATCAGTATAAACAGATACAAAATTAACATCTTCTAACTCAATTTTCAATTCTTTCAAAGCGTGAGAAGCTAATACACATTTTTTATCACCTCGGTTTTCATTCTTGAGCAACTAAATTTTTTTTTCAAACAAATGTTGAGCGAGTATGTATGTACAATCCATTGAACGAAAACTGTGTTTATGTACGACACAATGAAAGAAAAAGATTGCCTCTGTTGCAGCCAATTCCTTTTTTAATCCAAACATTCAGATGTACGGAAATACATGCTTAGATTTGCAGAACTAGCTGATGATATCTAAAATTCAGATAGAATATCAAAAGCAGTAGATTGTTTTCGAAGCAATCAGTAAGTGAAATAACATTCTCTAACAATTTCATTATGGAATATATATATATATATATATATATATAAAATCATAAATCTTTTATATTTTCTACAAAATTTGACTATGAATCAGATTTATTTAAGGTATTCACGAATTTTCGGCACAGCCTTTTTCAAGTGATTTCATAGATTAAAATTAGTATAGATTAAAATCTGCATAGATTAAATGCAATAGGGTGCTTAATCTCCAATGACTGAAATAAACGTAATGAGTTAGGTTAAATTGAATAATTATGGGTGTGTGTATTTGTGTGTCAGTGTTTGAGAAAATTTTACATAAACTTTGACGGAAGACATCGCGAATGATTCAATGTTTTCTTTGTGAGACAAGGCAATTGGTCCGATCCGGAATTCAACAATTGATCCACTGTGGTATACGTCAATTGGTTCTTATAAAGTTACAGTCAATCCAATGGAGTACATCAAATGCTCCCATGAAATTTAAGATCTTTTAATGATCAGTTAAATCTAGAGAATATTAAACACATGGTGTTTATTTGAGTGTGGGATGAAGCAATTAGTCCAATTGCTGGGCACTGATGGGTCCTTAAAATAGTTTTGAACTGCCTAAGGGTTATCATTCCCACCTAGCGCCTGCATAAGAATTTGAACCGCTAGTCACCCGTCATAAATGACGTTGGTACTGTGAACTAGTGGGTGGAAGGTTAGCAAAACGTGAGCTCCTTCTCAAGAACTGCTAATGCCCTAACCCCCCTAAGGGTCCATGAGCTGTCATAGAAGACTTCATGCTCTTACTTAATTGTCCCCTTCTTATCTTATCTAATTTCTAATTTATCTAATCATTAGATCACTCTGTTTCCCCATATTCAACCACCCTAGTCATATCTACCTGTCAATAACAAACAAATTTAATAACAAGTTATCAATTTATATTATAATATATAAACAATTAACATCTATGATCTACACATGTAATAAATGAATAACATATACTAATTTAGTTCAGTTAAATATAAAATTTCGCCATCAAAACCCATTGGCGTCCAAGATGTGCCCCAACAGGCGTGCACGATTTACTCTGGCCTGTCGCTCCCTTTCTCTTTTGTTGGGCCGGTTCTTTCTGCGGTTCCTCTTCGGCAATCCTGCCGGTGTAGGTGATGGACCCGTTATCATTTGTCCAATGCCAGTGTCTTTACCTGTGGCATTCCTTAACACTATCGCCTGCTGTTCTTCGGATAGGTGAACACCACTCTGCAGGAGGCCTGTCCAGATGTTGTCTCTCAACTTCCATTCCTCTACCTGTTTCCCTAGCTCCTGGGCCTTCTGTTCGGCCGACCGCAGGGCTTCGTCCTTCTGAGCTAATTTATTCTTCAATGTGTCGATCTCTTCTTTCAGCTTGATTGCCTTCTCGGGGCGGAGCCATGTCTGCTCCATGTAGCGACACTTCCTTACCATGGCCTCTGCCCTCTGCGTTTGTGTTACTGCGGTTTGGTGGTAACCGGCTATATCCCTTCGGAATTGTTCCAGAGTTTTCTTGTGAGAGTCCATTTTCCCAAATAATGTGACAATGATATACTGATAAAAGTGTTATGAGAAATAATAGAGTAAGAAAGTTTTTAGAGAGTGTTTTTTGTTCAGCCAGCTTCGCCTTATATATCATGATTGTTTGTGTGTGTCTTTTGATGCAGTAAAACAAGGAATTTCTCGAATATTCCAAAATTAATAAAATTTTTATTCTTTTTTGATTTAAATTTAAATTTTTACATTTTTATATCTCAGAATTTTTATTAAATTTTTATTTATTTTATTTTTCCTTAAATTTCCGTTTTTAAGTAATTTTAAATTATCTGCTCAAAACCACACAGGCGTTATCGTGCTGGCTAAACAAAAGTAAAAGAAAAGGGTTTTTATCAGTTTTTGCCCAACACAATGTACGACGGTATTTGTTTCCATTTAAGGGAAACGTAATTATCTCTTTTTATTAGACAATTCTCGCGTGCACAAATTATGCACACTTATATGCATTCGTAAAATCTCTGTTATAATAAAAAGCCGGTAGGCAATACCTTGTAATCCGTATTATAAAAATGTTTGAGAAGATGAATGAATGTTATCTGTTAATAGAGTTTCTATAAATGGCAATAACAATTTCAAGGACATAAAAATTTATCGCATTTAAAATATTTCTTTTTCCTTTATCAAACTGTGATTTTTAACGCATTGTCAATTAATTATTTCTTTGCTAGCACTACTTAACTAACTAGTTGATTTGATATTCGATCAAGAAAATTTCGTTTATGAACCTTCACTTTTTTCCTTGGTATAAAAGTTATGTAAATATTGGATCCTGATGACTCAGTACAGTATTGGAAATTACGTGTCAGTCACAGATATGTCCATATAGTAATTACTTTTGATTCATCACGCCGTAGGTTTTGGCTTGGAATCGCATCTATCAATTCCGATTTTGAACTTATTATTTTTATTTGGAAGAGCAATCATTTACTCTTTGTCGAGAATTTTCTTTCGTTTTTAAAGTACCAAAGAAAAGACCCTTTCATTTCTTAGAGAGAATTGTTACCAAATATCTTTATAGTAGCACTACCAAATATTGGAAAGTCTATGAAATGTTTCTTTGCGTATGTAAAGTTGTTTCAGCTGAGAATTAAATTTTTCGAATATTTTGTAAAAATAGTTTAGAATAAATTGAAATAGTACATAATTAAATTTTTAAATCATAAATGAGTTTTTAATATCCAATAATTGTGAAATGGAACGATTTATTTGTTCAGTGTTTTAAATGTTTTGATAATAATCATATTTTTTTCGAAGTATTTATATAATAAATTCAAAGATTTTCATAGTATTTTCAGAGAAAATCATTAAGAAAGTTTTAAAAAAATATTGCAAAATATAACAAAAGATATAATAACAAAAAGTGCAAAGTGGAAAATATTTATTTATTGATTATTATTGTCAAGTAAAATATTTATTACAGGTGAAAATATTAAAATTAAATATAGAAAATAAAAACTATTGATTTTAAATATTTATTAATTTATCATCATTTAATTAAAATTAAAAATTAAAAAATAATACAAAATAATGAAAATAAACATAATTTTATTAATCACTATGTCTGATTATATTCAAAGAATATACGATACTTTAAGTGATATCCAGTGCAATTCCAAATAGTATATTAGTTTCGAGCTACTGGCTCTCACCAGTACTATGCGGGAGGCGCTCGGATTTCTATATGCGCCAAGTAAGTGTAAAAACAGACATTGTTTAAAGTTATAATAAAGTTATGAACATCTTGCTGCAATATTTTTTTTCCGTAGTCGGACGGGATCCATTATTTTTTATTTGAATCCGAATCCAGAAGACAATTTTTTGATACGATTTCAAGTGATTTTTCTTTAAATTTTTAATTAGTTGAAGCTCTAAAAATGTCTCTTCATATTTTAGTGCCCGATCTTGTTAATTCCAATGCATTGTTTGGACTTGGAATCAAATAACTCAATTCTTCATACCAACGGTCTTTTGTTGATCATTTTCATTAAGTTCTTTATCTTGATTTTCTAAGCATAAAGACTCACACTGTTCACGGGGCATACCTAATGCTGCTTATCAAAGATCTAATAACACGCATTTTGGCCTCAGAAACGCGGCTCAGTCTTTACAATGCTTCATGGAGACACAAGTTTTTGCATGTACCTCCTATTTTCGTATACGATATTTTCATAGCGTCATCTGATAAAGACATTCACATGAAAGACATATTGAACAGTCACAATTTACAGATCCACGTAAATAAATGCAATTTATTTCAAAAACAAGTCAGATTCCTCGGCCAGATAATACCATCTACAAGTTGCGAGACTTTCTCAAAATGACTTGACGTAATCCACAACTTTCACCTACCAACCACTGTCATACAACTACGGAAAATATATCACTTTTGATTGACAATCACTTATTTGAAATCACTACACAATCACCTTTAGATAACGAATAATTTAGTTTTCTATTTTTATATTTACAAAAGTTTAGCTTTTCTTTCTATTGATCACTTGGCACTTTATTTTGTTCATACCTTTTTTATGCTATATCTTTCTCCATAAATTCTTTCCTGGTCCCTATTTGAAGTCAAACGAATACTTGACTGCCTCATTAAACCACTGTCATGGAAGAATTATTGCGCCAGTAATACCCCTGTCCGGACAATTTAATAAAATCTATGTTCTCATTAAGCTAACGTTGAGCTAGAACCCTTATGATTTACGGGCTCACTTTAAAATGAATTAATTAATTTATTTGTTTTTTGGTTCTAACCAATTTGAAATTATTTTATACATCTTCATAATTTCATTTGTCACCGGTTACTACATTCCTCCGAAAAATATTGATTTTTGCTTTATTCGAATTTCATTTAATTTTTTAATTTATTTTGGTAATTTGTGGTTCTTAACCTTTTAAACGAGCCGCACCCTATTGAAAGTGAAAATAGGACTCTGCACTCCATTGAAAAATGTGTTTCGTTTTTGAAATTTAGAAAAATACCTTTTTTGCAAAATATATTTTGTATTTAAGAAATTATGTACATTCTATTTATCAAATACAAACATCATTATTTTTCATTAATCACTGTCTGATTATATTCAAGGAATATACGATACATTAAGTGATATCCAGTACATTTCCAATTAATATAATAGTCTCGAGCTAATCGGTCTCATCAGTACTATGCGGTAGGCGCTCAGATTTCTCTTCGCGCCAGGCAAATGTAAAATCAGTGTCCAGCTAACACTGTTTTACACTTATCCTGATGCACTGGACATCGAATAAGTTTGCAAAGTTTGACTTTAAGGCAAGAAAGACGAATCTTAATCTTGCGAATCTTTATGATTAAATTACTTAGTAGTAATTAATTATAATCATTAATGCCACATAAAATAATTCTTGCGTGAACTAGTAATGATACAATTATTGATTATTAATGATTATCTGTAATGCTATGAAAATATAATTTGAAATTATTATCAATTATAGATACTATGAATACAAAATCCACGCCACCTAGCGGCACCAGTGATCATTATCATATGAAGTTATGAATGTACGCAAACTTACATGCTCACTCTGAGATTGTAAATAGATAATTCAACTAAAACTAGAACATTCAAGTTGAGATGGAACATTTTTTCTATTCTAGCTAAAATTATGATTTATTGCGTTGTTAGAGTTTTGTTTAAATATTAAATTTGTATTTGAATTTAATAAATATTTAGTTAATTATGGATGCTATAAATACAAAAAGTATTACTTCGAACAGTATTATTATCAAATTATTTTAAACATTTTAAATATCCAGAGAAAAAGGTTTATTTATTTATTAAGTTTGTTAATTTGTAGTAAAAATCACAAATGCTTATGTTTTGAATAAAATTAAACAAAATAAACTTTAATATAAAAATATTGATGTAAATTAAAAATATTTAATAAATTAACCGCAAACTATCACCTGGCCGTCCTAGAAACTCAAATTAAATATTTGATATTACCGAAATTATAATTACTCTTTTTCAACTACAGAACATGATAAATTATCTTGAAATTTTGTGTTTTTTTCTTCAAAACCAAAATCTCGGTCCCCGAAATCACTTGAATGTCATTTTTTTGTTTGAACGTCCCCAATTATAAATTGACCTGTGTTTATTGGCTTTATGAAACACGAATAAAATCATATATCAATCATACCGAAACCTTCCGTGAATTCCTGTAAAGTTAACTGGCCATTTCCGTCGTCGTCTAATGAATCAAAAACAGATTCCAGTTGTTCCTGGGATAAAGGCAAAAGATTTTTTAAATTATCCATTTCTTTCTTTGTTATATATCCTTTCCCATCTCTGTCACAAGTGTCATAGAGTTCTTTGGCTCTCTGGGCGACAACTTCATCAAGGTCAATCATTTTTTAATATGAATAAAAGTGTTCCAAATTTCTATATTTGTTTAAATAAACTTAGACAATGATAAATGGAAAACCGATCCTAATAAAGAGCACATTAATAAATCAATAAGTGTCAACGACTTACTTTCACTGAGAATAATTGCTTTAAAAACAAATTATTTGATCAACTTGTAATATTTTCAATAATTTTTAGAAACAATATAAAATAATTCTCGTGTGTCAAAACACTTGGTATTTCTCAACCCACAATGCACACGAAATTCATTTATTTTTCATTATTTAATCGATATTTTAACAAATCAGTGCTATTGCATTTTTTGCTAACACAGGCTGACCACTACTCAGAAAACGCAATACGGAACGGTAATTTTTTCTGGGAGGGGGGGGAAGAAAGTGAGGCATAGGAAATAACATAACTTAAAAGATTTTTGTTTAACAAGTTAAAAAGTAAATAACCACATAAAAAGTACACACACACGCATATATATATTAATACAAGAGCTATTTTTAATTTAAAAAACGGATTTCTTTTCATTTTCAAAGGGCATTAAAAAATATTTGACTATGAATTAGTAAAGATATCGATGTTTTTTTAATAAAAATAATGTCATATATGATAGAAAACGTTAAATGTAACATAACGTAATAATATTTAACGAAATGAGAAATATGTGAATTTTTCTATTATATATTATATAATTTCGTTAACCCCTCAATTAGAAAATTATCCGAAAAGTTTTCCTTAATTGCTCCATGTTTCTCAAACTGTATGACAACTGTGAATTGAATTTTCACTGACCCCATTACGTTCATTTCATCAGTAAGTTTTTGAATAATTTAAATTTTAAGGATAATTTAATTAAATCTTGAATTTCAATGCCAAATCGGGCACTTATTCACTTTACGCCCCCCCAGCGTTGAATAATATAATAAGGCGAAAACGTTTAGCCAGATTTTATTCTAAACCATATTGGCATTTTCATTCATGTTTTCAATGTTTGTATAAAGTAATTTTATATGGTCAAAAAACGTGGAAAATGATTTTCCAAATCTTTGACGCCAAAGAAATTCAATTAAATGTGATTCAAAAGTTGTTCTGACAGTTCCATATCTCATGATATTTCTCATTTTGACCTTTTGCCACCAAAGTTTTCGCCTTATTTATTATTTTATTATATTATTATAATATTCAACCCTGGGGGGCGTAAAGTGAATAAATGCCCCAAATCGTAAATTTATTCGAGCCCATTTAAAATCAATTTCAATTTCAGGTTCGTCATCAATATCGACAGAACCGACTACCTGAATATTATTATTTGAAAGATAATGAACATTACTTCATCATAGCTTATACCGATTTCTATTTTATTTATTTTAGAGGAAACAGAAGATTCAAAATATCTTAAAATAAATTATAAAAATCTATAATCATCGATATTATTATCATTGTGATATATACTCAACACGTTTATAAATTGTTATATTTAATATAATCAAATTTAGTTTATAGTTTTTATAAACTATTCTTAATTATTATGACAAAAGGAAGGGGGAATCTCAAGTTCTGTTGCTTATGAATAAGGGTTCGAGTTATAATTGTCATCCATTTATCGACAGCTATAGATTCGACCAGTTAGCTAAGAAATCAAACACTGGCTTTCTATGAATAGTCTGTGTCAGAACAATAATAATTTACATTGCTGGTGTCCACCCATTTGGTACCCCCCTATACTACTTATTAGAGTATAAAGTGTGATATGATGCATTTCATTTCTTGACTTTTTTTAAAAAAATTTAATTTATATTAATCATTTATTATTTTTAATTTAATTAATTTATTATTATTTTTATTATTATTAATAATAATAATTTTATTGTTATTATTATTGTTTTTTATTATTAGTATTATTATTATTTTTTTTTTATTATTATTTTTATTTATTTTACACATTTATATTCAAAATTTTTATTACGAATATAACAATTATTAACTTCAGAAACAAATATACATTTATTAAATAGATACAACACTAATCACAAATATGTCAATGAAAAGTTATTTAATCTTTTTCCGATGGCTATTCATTTTAACTGTTGCAACGATTTCGCTATTTTACCCGCTACCCTTTCCCTCTCTTTGTCCTTAAGTTCTATGTATGTTCATATTGCCAGGAGGGCCAAGCGGTCACATACCCCTTAGTCTTTGCCCTGCACAGCTAGTATACCGAACTTCCACTGACGCAACCAAACCTGCGGTGAAACCACCTCAACGCCGTCCGGGGAAAATCGAAAGAGCGAAACGACGGGCGATAAGACTTACGGAACAAATAAAATGAGAAAATGTCGTAGTAAATAAATGTTTTATTTGATTTCTCTGCACATTTATTAAATTTGTTGACTTTAACCGGGAATAATTCACGCCAAGTAATAGAGATTTCACTCGGGGGTTGAGAGGGAGATTGCTGAACGAATTTTTAAATGAAAAGGGACTAAAAATAGAAATCGCACATATACCTTCTATCGGTGGTCCGTTGAACCCGCTATGGGATCGGGCCTTAGCAGTTCCTATATGGCGCTCACCTTTGGCGATCCTGTAACCAGTGGTTACATTACCAACGTTGCATGGCAACGGGTAACCATTGGGGGGCAAGATGATAATTTTCATATGGGGTCAAGGACATTGACACCACCAAAAACCCCACAATACAAATTCGTTTGCAATTTGGCAATTTCTGATTCCGGTTATTGTTCCAACAGAAAACCATTCTATAATTTCTGTCATTTTATGCCATCTCGCATGATTTGTTTCATATTCAATTGATCGTTCTGCATAATTGCATTTTATGCCTTCATAATGCTTCAATGTAACTTGGAGCTTTGAACATTGTATTTGATATTCCTGTACAAGTGCATTTAAATTGTTAAAGAATATTTCCAAATGTTTGGTTTTATCCGATATTTCACAAACATAATCTTTCACTTTAAAAATCATACCATTTAATGATTCAATATAAGCTTTCAATCGCTTATTTGTGATTTCTAATTCCATAATTGTAGCACTTTGCTTTTAATGTTAAAGTTGAATTAAACACAAGGTTTCTTCAATTTGTTTCAAAATTTCATCTCGTATTCATTAATAACATTTTGATAAGACGAATAAGAAGTATTTTTCTTTACATATGATTGTGTACCATATGTGTACCATGATTGTGTACTTCTGCAAATTTGCTTTTCAATACCAAAATTTCAGTCATAAGCTTTTCAATTTCAACATGATTTCGAACAGCATCTTTTCTTTATATTTTAATTTCAGATAACAAATTAAATATACATTCCAGGAAATTTAAATTCCAACTTTTATTTTCCAGTACAAATATTTTCTATCCACATTTCAAAACACGACCTTTACTAAGCTTAATATATAAACAACTTTACATTCTTGAACAATTTACAATTACATACTTAATATATACAAATTTTATATTTTAAAACATTAAACTTTTAATTTTTTTTCTTATTAAATTATTTAAAAATTTAAACCATTTTTTTAAATCACATTTACATTATAAAAATTTCATAATTTACATTTTACCATACCTAATATTTACATTTTTAATAAAGTTACAATACAACAAATTAAAACATTAGAGTTATTCAGATGCTGAAGCTTCTTCATATATTCCTTCTTTGTCAGCTTCAGCTTCTTCAGTAACTTAGGCAGTATTCTGAGCCTCAGCAGCTTCGCCGGTTTCTTTGTTAGTCTAAAGGGGGTTAATTTTATTTATAAGACCCCCAAAAAAATTATTTATTATTATTTACTAAAAACGGTGTGATAAAAATAATAAAATTATTACATTAGAATAAATTTTACTCAGCTAAAAGCATCAAAAATAATGTTTTTAAAGCGCATTGTGAATATTTCTCCATTAGTAAAATACAATTATATTGACAAATAAATAAAATTAAAATTAAAATTAAATAAATAAATAAAAAGATAATCAAATAAATATGGCAAAAATTTATAAATATTTTAAATTCTATTAATTAAAAGATTTATTTAGAAAATAAAAAGTAATTTTATAATCTTATTGTCAAATTAAATTATTTTAAAACAAAACTAATAATAATTCAATAAAATTAAGCTTTAATTAAAACCATTTAAAATACTTTTATATTTCGAATATTTAATTCACTAATACTGAAACTATTTGCTTACATATTTTATTGTATTAATATATCTTTTAATAATTAAGTAACCTTTTTTGGATATGTAAATTATTTTTTTAATTTACACAATCAGAAATTTACTGAGGGTAGAGTAAACATTTAAAACATTTATAAACATTTATCTCTCTCGTCACATTTTAGTTGGGTAACCGTAGTCACCGTTCAATAATTTTTTCCATTTTTATAGTGTTTTTGGTTGAATGCGCTTATATTTTGTAAATGTGAAATAATCAAAAATTTCAAAAAATGGAGATTTCACTGGGATTTGCAAAATAAAACACTTTTTATTTTAGATTTCTCTCTGACTTATATTATTATTGGTATTATTAATAATATAATTTTATTATAATTCTATATCCCTCACACTGGTGTTTTGCAATTCATCTATTAGGCTAAAATAACTCCTTTAAAAGCGGTTTTGGGAACTTCTCTTCTTAATATATCTTCGAATTAATATTCAGTAAAAATGAATTCTTGAAAATCAAGCTAATTTCTGGAGGATAAAGCTCATAAACGGGGAGCAGAATCTCCTTGCCTTCATATTACAAAAGAAATATTTGGAAATTCAACTTGTTTCCTTCAAAATCTTTAATAAACATCATTTCAATTAATAAATGATTTTTATTTTCACCTTAAAAATTTTTTATTTTAAATTGCCGACCTTGTCGGTTTTCTAAATTTGAGTTTTCTCTATTTTCCATGACAGCATCAATTTTTAAGGGATTTCTTGTTTAAATTCAGTTCTTCTATAATAGAAGTTTTATTGAACATTCAACTAAGATTATGATTAATTTTATGAATTAGTCATTTTTAAAATGGCTGACAGGTAAATTTTTTAATAAAGTATATTTTGTGATCTCTTAAAGGTATGAGATCAAGCTCTTAAATAATACTTTTAATAATCATTTATTTTTAATTCAATTTTAATTTATTTTTTTAGGGGTTTTAGGAATTTATGCCAATTTATGTAAATAAATGGAATTAATTTTGAATAAATGTAAGTCTGATTAATTGAAAGCAAAAATTTATTAAAATAAAGTGTAATATTAAAAAGTTTCTATATTCAAAAAAACTCTTTCTCTGTTCCTTGGAAATTCGTTTTGGCGGCCATCTTTTTTTACCTTTTGACAAATACAAATTTTTGATATTTATTGATTTTATAATTATTGATTTTATGAGTCTTTGCAAATTTTCGTTAATTTCCCAAATTTATAAAAATCTTCCTCATTTTCAATGATATTCATGATTTTGATTTTTTATACTTTATAAAAAATATTATTTTTAAACTTAAGTTATCGGAAAACTTCTGTTTTCCATATTTTTAGACTCTTCATTTGAAGGTTCTGGTTCCACTGCTCCTGGTAAATTGCAAATGAGATTAAAAATATTTATTTTAAGTACAAGTTAAATGTTACATTGTTATTATGGGTGATACGGTGATGTTCTCAATTTTGCTATCTTGAAGTAGTTGGTCACTTCTTTCATTATTTCACTCATGAAATTCGTTCCCTGGTCTGTAAATATTTGCTTTGGAGTTCCGTATCTACAACAGATTTCTTCCACCAGTTTTGTGCTATCGTTTTAGCCTTTTGATCTTTCATTGCAAATGCTTCTGGGAATTTCGTCAGATAATCTGTGACAACTAATATATATATATATATATATATATATATTTCCGTTTAAAGTTTCTGGTAATGGTCCTAGTACATCCATCGATATTATTGTCATAGGTTCGGCTGGTACTGGCACGGGTTTTAGTTGTGCTTTCCATTTTGCTCCGGTGTTTTTCCTTGTTGTGCAAATGAGGCAATTTTTTATCCAGTCTTTTACGGATTCAGACATATTTGGCCAAAAGTATTTCTGTTTCATTTTTGCGAGCGTTTTCTTAACTGACATATGTCCACCCAGTTTTCCGTCGTGATATTGAATTAGTAATTCTTTCCGTCTATTTTCAGGTATCACCATCAGTCTTTGTTCACCGTCTGCTATTAATAGCCACTTTTTCTCGATTAAATATCTATGTCGGTGTTTGTCCATATGTTCTTTTAATTGTGGGTCATTTTCGTAGACTTCTGGCTTACCGGTTTTTACATATTCAATTATCAACTTTAATTCTGGATCTTTTTGTTGATCGATCATTAGTTGAGAGAAGTCGATATCTTCCGCAATCATTATACATACTCGTCTGACTTCTTCATCCATTAAGTCTGGGAAGATGAATCTTGACATGCAGTCTACTTTCGCATTTGCTCGGCCTGCTTTGAATTTTATGAACGGGGAATATTCTTGTAGTTGCATCGCCCATCTCATGAGTCTACTTGATGCTTCTTTATGATGCCCGAGCCATACTAGGGGCTGGTGATCCGTTGTGATGCATATTTCGTGACCCCACAACAAGTATTTGAAGTGTTTGATGGCTTGTATGATTGCTAATGCTTCTCTCTCGGTGACTTGCATCGGTCGCCAGTAGGAACGGTTTTTTGAAGTCAGGGTGGACTAGGATTGGTGCTTCGATTAGCTTATCTCTCAATGTTTCGAATGCTAGTTGTTGTTCGTTTCCCCACACGAATGATGTATCTTTTTTGACCAGGTCTTGTATTGGTTTTGCTATTCTAGCGTAATTTTTGATGAATTTTCTATAATAGTCGCACAGTCCTAAGAATTCTTGTATTTGAGTTACAGTTTTTGGTGCAGGACAATTCTTAATTTTCTCGATGTTTCTGGGATCGGGTTCTTTCCCTTTAGCTGATACTATGTGACCCAAGAAAGTCACTTTCTCTTTGGCCCAATCGCATTTTAACGGTTTCAGCTTTAATTTCCACTGTCTTAATCTAATGAATACTTTTCATATGTCTTCTAAGTGTTGTTCGAAGGTACTTGAGTAAATTAGCAGATCGTCTATATACACCATGCATTGTTTTATCCCGTGGGTAACAAAATTCATGCATCGTTGGAATGATGCTGGTGCATTTGTTAATCCAAATGGCATTTTCTTGAACTGATATAAGTCTCTACCGATGGTGAATGCGGTTTTCTCTTTATCTTCCTCTTTCATTTTTATCTGCCAGTATCCGCTTTTTAGATCTAATGAGGTGAAGTATGTTGCACCTTGTAATGTCAATAACATTTCATGGATGTCTGGTAACGGATACGTATCTCTTTTGGTTACTGCATTTAACTTCCTATAATCGATGCTGAACCTTTACGTTCCATCTTTCTTTTTCACAATAACCACTGGGAATTGCCATGGTGAGCAGCTTGGTTCGATAACTTTTGCATCCAGCATTTTTTGTACCTCCTTTTCCGCTACCGTCTTTTGAGCTTCCGCTAGTTTGTATGGTCTTAGTGCAATTGGCGTTTCGTCTGATAGTGGTATTGCGTGTAGTGTTACATCACACATTCCCAAATCCAAATCTGATACGGCGAAAATATCTTTATATTCCATCAACAGTTATTGTAATTGAGCTTTATCGTCTTCATTTAGGAGTTCGCTGTCTATTGTCCATAATGGTTTGTCTTCTTCTCCTTCCTCTTTAATTTATAGCAACTCGATATCTATCATCAGTGTTAGCTTTCACAATCTTTCGTTTTCGTATATTATCTTATCTTCTTCGTCGATAATTAGTGTTAATACTGTTGTTTAAAGCACGCTTGGAGTCAGATCGACAAAACATTCTATTCAAATACATCGAGAAAACTCAACAATATAATATTGCTACGAAGTTCTGTTTTTATAGGAGAGGTTCTCTTGTTTTAATGACAGTTGAGCAAAATGCAGTGTTATATAAAAGTTTCTCAAAATTTATAAATACAAGAATATTTTGCAGCGGTTCACGAAGAGCCTAAAAGCTTCTAAACCGAGCTTGGACAATAATTTTAATAAGACTGAAATAAATTCTTTACCATTATATTAAGATTCGTATGAAATGTAGTTTTTTTAAATTATATTTAATTTTAATTATGAATTTTAAATAAATAAGAACTGTGGTAATATAATAAAAAATAACAAATATAAATAATAATAATTTTTTATTTTAAAAAAATCGATTTCTTTCAATTTAAACGTAGAATTTTTAATCAACGACAAAATAGTTAAAATATTTAAATATAAATGTCTAAAAATTGAAGATTTCCCTCGCCTGCAAAATTGTCTAAGCAACCGTGAAATCCGGGTCTCGGACATTTGGCAAAATATCCATTAAATAATTTTGAAAATTCTTTTTGTGATATTCCCAATGCAGAATTGTGTTCTATGTGCTGAAAGACATCCCCTCCATAGATATTACGACCATACAAAGCTGGATTGGTATAAGTAATATACCATTCATCATCTATTTTCATTTTGGTTGGATTTCTCAACTTGCCTCTGAAATCACTTAAAATATAAGTCACTCCATACATTTCTGTTCTCCAATTTGAAGTTTTGAAAGCGTAATAGATTGAACCATGCCAGCCAGAATGTCTGCACTTTTCATGATCTCGTTTGAAAGGACATTCATAAGATAATGTCATCGAATAACCTTTTGAACGAATTTCATCTGTTGAAGAATGTGATAAATAATAATCATAATAATAATACTAAAAAATAATTAAATCAACATTTCATCGACTTAATTATAAGAAAGAGCAACCCAAAAACACATGTTACGATATATTTTGAGAGTTTTTCTGTGATTATCGGGTCGGATAACTGAAATAATGTATATTGTATATTTTTTAAACAAATTAAACAAATTTATATTTAACCTTAGAGCAGGCGTGAAGCTTTAAAATTTACGGCGAACTTATGTTTGTTTATTAATAGTTTTGCAAATAAAATATTTTCTAAACTCAAACACATTTTTTTAATTATTAATAATTACCAAACTATGTTATCATTAAATAAGTGAATATTTGTTACAAACTGTTTGACGAAAGGTTTACGGCGCGCGCTCGCTCGTGTTAAAATAAAATGCGTGCCCTCTCAAAGGTTAAATAAAGCCATTATTTTTGTGTGTTATTTTGAGTTCTAATATTAATTATTTATTATCTATTAATTAGATATCAGTAAAGGCTAAAAGTTCTCTTTTAAAATTGTTGGGCCAGAACGTAAACGGCCTTGAGAAATGTTTAAATGGATCAGAAACACACACGCAAAAATAACACGCAATTTAAATAAACCCTCTGAAACATCAATTAAACCATATAAAATCTGAGAAATAAAAGAATTAAATATAAAGTAATAAACATAAAAATAAATTAAAATATTAACAAAATGCACCAAGATCCGCACGATACCTACACAAATACAACAAGAAAACACAACAAATTCGACGAAATTGAAAAAATCAATTAAAATTCATTAAAATGAAATTTAAATCGAAAAATTTGAATTAGTAATAATTCAATAAAAATTTTAAATAAAAAATTATAAAAATAAATCAAAAAATATTAAAATTAAAAAATAGAATTTGCTAGAAAATAACAAGGTCGAATTTTGTTTTACTGCATCAAATTTCACACGTCATAAAATTAGGTATATATACTGATCCATTTTCACATTTAACTTAACCATTTGTAAACCATATTTTCAAATCTTGAAAACCACTTTGAGAATTGTTTAACTATTTTTGAAAATCTTAATTGTTTGAAGCTATTTTGAATTTACAGTTATTATCTAGGTGAGGAATATTTTGGTTGGAGCCCTCTTTCCACGTCACGTCCATAGCATCTCTATAGAGTTCTGCTTGGCGGCGACGTGGGGAGAGAGGCATTTATATTATGTTATGTTCTATTTTATGCTATGATGTTTTTCAATTTTATGGAATGGTTCGAAATGGGTAATTATGTTGTTTTTATAATCAATAAATATTATTAATATACCTAAATTGTTTTACATATATATTTGTTTTATAAATTAAAATGTCGAAATTTTTCCGGCCCACAGCCGACACATCACGCAAGATAGTAAACTCAACATAGTGCAGATGCATGTAAGAGCGTGGAAAATCGCCAATGATATGCACCCGTGAAGACTCGGCGTTGAGAAACGCAGGGGTCGTAACGTCAATATTATCCCTATAGCTGAAGCGAGAAATAAGGAAGAAGTCTCTGGCTGCTCCCTCGTTTCTCACTTCTGTAAAATCGACCTAAATTTATATTACACACGGCTCAAAATCATCACATCGAGTAGTCCAGTGGGCACTCAGTAAATATAATATAAACACAAAATGCGCCTAAGGTCTATTAAAGGGAAAGGGTACGGGGATAGATTAAATTGAAATTCGTTGATATAACTGATTCCGTGTTAATGTTTGAAATCATTAGACTTATTACTAAAAGAAAATTAAATTCTTATAAATTAGACAAACCTATTACTAACGTAAATTAATTTCATAATTAGAATTAAATGAAGTAAAACTTATTGCTAGAAGTAAATTAACTAATATTTTGGAATAAATTAGCTAAAATTTATTGTTAAAGGTAAATTAAATGGTGTAATTATAAACGTATAAATTGTTTAAATTATTAGATCATATTTCTAAAGGTAAATTAATCGATCTCGTTCTCTAAGAGTAAATTAAAGTAATTCCCAAAAGCAAATTAATAAAACTCATTCCTAAAGGTAAATTAGATCAATCAAGCGTTTCTTTTTGACAGTAAATCGAATGAATAAATCTTGTATCTACAAGCAAGTTCAACTAATAAATCTTATTCCTAAATGTAAATTGAATTGATAAATTATATTACTAGAAGTAACTTAAACTTATGTTTGAGATAGATTAGGTGAAACGCATTACTAAAGTAAATCAATGCATATTGTGAAACAAGTTAAGTAAAACTAAAAGTAAATTAAATACGTAGCTGAAATAAATTAGTTGAAATTAATTGAAAACCATTGAGTAAAGTAGTCATGGGTTAAAATAAACTAATCCTCTGAATTAACATAAGGTAATTCATTTTCTAAAGGTAAGGCAACTATAGATAAAAACTAAGCAAGTCATTGATTCAATTAATGTAAGTGAATTTGATAACAGCAAAATAAATTATGGAATAAGAATCTATTAATTTGAAATAAAACTCACCCTACGGATAAATTATCGATTGAAGCTGAACTAATGAAAAGTATAAGGGTAGAATGACATAAATCATAAATCGACCAACCATTCAAAGGTAAACCAAATAAATAAATTGCTGAGAAGGGATTAATGTAGCTAAACCAATCAACACGAAATTCATAAGAGTCGTTGACGTAAGAGAAAGCTAGCAGTATAATACTATTCAAAAAATCTGCTAAGAACCCGATCATGATAGTGTCTCACACCCGTAAAATTCACAAAACCTGCATCACTCAAATACTTATGTAAATTCCAAATACAATTCACATTAAACTCGTAGGCGAAAAACGACGTAACAATATAATAAAAGCCCAATGCGAATTCGAAGCGAAACGTTAATAGGCGTAAGATGAGAACCCAACAGATAAGTCTTCTTCGAAACGATCAAATAATTTCAGAATACCATAAGGAAATCAAAGACACTGGGTTTTTCTAAAATTAAACAATAATATATTTAAATATGAATAACAGATGTATCTGACATATTCCAAATTCGCCTCATTGCCACGCACGACCATAGAAGATGCCACGCCATAATATCATACAGTAGTTAATTAAGGACCAAAGTTATCCGAATTAGTAAACAAGTCGACCGGAAATTGTAAATCCAAAATCTTAGTAGGTTAATGCCATCCGAGAATTAGAAATTTCCGTCGACAATAAACGTACCGGATAAACAGAGCGAAGGTCATTTACTAACGCATTCGCATTAGATAACGGATGTAGACGCCCACGCTAGTGAGATAACCTAGGGCGAAGGCCAGTTAGGTATTGTAGTACAATTCGAAACACAACGGATGTAGAAACGGAAACCCAAGTTAAGGTAAATCTTACCAAAGGCCGTGTTGTCGATGTCATTCGACTAGTAAATACAAATCGATAAACATCACTACGGATATAGATACGCTAAAGTCCCTGTATCACCTATCTATATCGTAAGTTGGCAAATCGGTAAATTATCGCGTGCAACGTCAACTCGTAGAACGTAAACAATTTTAACTGATATTATGTATTTAATAAGTATTGAACCCACTCCGATAAATGGTAAGCCTTACTCCTATAAAAAATATTCAAAATCAATTGATAACAAATGGTATTCCGAGATTTCTAAATGAAGTTTAAATAAATAGCACCACCATACGCGCGGCAAACTCTGGTTTGACGAACATTAATACCGGTAGATTTGTAGGTATAGACTCCCTCATTAATATAGCAGTAGAATTCCCCAACGCCTCGCAATTAGGGCAACCACTAAAATAGAAGTGCCGTGATGAAGACGTGGTAGATTACATAGCTTCAGAGACGCACCACCCATTAAATCCACGAAAGATGGTACGGATAGTTAGCATTCGATAAGTTTAACTGGTGATAGACCCAATGATAATAATAACCTGGTAGTTAGTGAGTTGGATACCCAACCCGAGAAATTATTGAAATAAAAATGTTTCTCATTATATACGCCAACATTTGATTTTGATGCGTTTTAGAATATGCCGATCGAAAGGACTGACATCCGAATGCCCGACGACCAATGCCGGAAGGAACCACAACCAAAACGAGACATATTCGATAAGATTCAACAACGGTGGCCGAAACCCACTACCTGGAGGATACTGGGCCTAAACAGCGACCCATGCGGACTCGCCGGACAACAATACCCGGCAGCAGAGACATACATGAATGCGCGAGAACTCCTCACCCAATGGGAACGGGTGCAGGAACAAGTGGACCTACAGGTGGTCAAGGCGAGGATGTATCTCGACAACGTAGAAGATGACATCCTCGCCGGGCGAATCGCAGAAGCATACCCACCTCGCCCAGTCCGAGATACCCGACGCCCATACCCGGTGGTTCCTCCGAGAAAGAGCCGAAGGAAGTCATTTCCGAAAAAATTAGAAACTCCAGAGACCCTAACGATTAATATGAACTAGTTTGATGTTTGTTATTAGTGAAATAGAAATGTTCTTTACCCCGTCTTTGCGTTTGATCATTTGTTTAAGAATATTCGTTTCAACCGATATGTTTGCGATAATGATAAAGATAACTTGTATAAATTATTAACGCTAAATTTAACGAGCTTATCCATTATAGTTATGGCCACTAACCAAATATTACAAGCGGAATTAGATCGCGCGCGGAGCACAAATGCGGATCTCCTCCGTCAAATACTCCAACTGACCAGAGAGGTCCAACAGATCAAAGCGACTTGGTCGGACCCGAAACGAGTCAAAATGTTATACCACCGAATATCTGCAGCACAGAAAGGTTGGGCCGAAGAGCGACAGCTCAATCAGAGCCTGCGCACCCAGATACGAGGATTAGAAGTGGCCCTAGCTGTCTGTCGGGAGGGAGAAGCGGTCACCTACCCGCTCATATTCGCCCCGACCCAGAGGGTGCAGAAGGACCCTCAACCAGTAGAGCAGTCCTCAACTCAACCAATAAATCGTCGGCCGGGACGCAAAGAACGTGTGCGACGCCGAGCTGCTCAGCAATCAAAACCGTCTCATTAACTTTGGATAATTCACATTTCTGTCTATTTAAATAAAATAGTTGTGCTTACGGTTACAGTACTTCTTAAAAGGTGCTTACACGTAGATATTATTATGAGTACCCGCGTCGCAACTTTAAGTCATCTCTCCACATACGATCGTGAATTACTTCCACAGGGACAGAGCTAAGCGAGCACAGGTCTTCTATCGACAGCTCGTGAACCCGAGGGTTGTCCGAGCAATTACAGTACTAGCGATAATACTCAATTTTTGCGGGCAATCCACCACTTGAACACATTACCAACGTTGCCTAGCAACGGGTGCCAAGTGGCGATTAGTATCATTTTGTATGGCGTTACCAGGGTCACCATAAGGATAAGCAAATAACTAAACCCTGTAACCCACCAAAATTATAGAACTTTTAATTGGAAAGTAGACCAAATGAGTTATTATGGACAACCTTTTAGCTTTTGCTCATTATCAAAGACAGAAATTATAAAAAACTGAATGCAAATGGATCCGGATGTATTAATCTTTGTACAAAGCTTCTTGCATTATAAATCGAAATTTCACCAACATACACCTATATATACAATACCTATATTATACAATATATTACAGTGTATTTATAATACGAATTAATTTAAATACTGTAAATAATTTAGATTGGCCTTGTAATTTAAATGGAAAGCAATTTACTGCATATGTGATGCTGGATAGCATTCGAATTTAAATATAAAATTATGAAAACCTTACTCAGTTTTCCTTCCAACCTATCAATGTCTCGTACTCTAAAATTTGTGTCCGCATCTCTTTCCCAAAATAAAATGTTATTGTATTTCAAACCTCCCATCACCGTTCCTTCTAAAACCTCGAATGTTACATTTTGTTTCATTAATAATTCATTCATGAACTTTAAAGAATCACTTAATTCCTTCAAACAACAAAGGGGTACCATTATTCCCTTTTCTTTGTAGCAAGACATTTTGGCTTCTGAACAACTAAATTCTTTTTTCTTCCCATTTGAGAATATTATTCTATTCAATTCATGCTTTATAACGTAGGGCAAGAAAGAATTGTGTGAAACCTCTGATAGATCATATGGCTTGGAATGAAACATCACATCCGGACAGACAAAACTTTGACCACTTTCACTGATAAGCAAATCTGTAAATATTTCTAGGTTTATCATTGAGATTAGGGTGTCTATTTTATTTTCTAGCAAATGCTTTAAAAATGACGTTCGAGTGACTAAAGGTGCCGGAGAATAATCACAATATAAACATGAATTAAACGACATATCAAAACCTTCGATTAGTTTCAATGTATACATTTTCATTCCCATTTGATAACATCCGTTGGAATATTTCCCATCTTCGAGTCTCACGCTCCCAGCCGCAATCTTCACATCAGTATAGCTCACCATTTGGACTAGTCTTTCAATCTTAGATTGGTTATCAAAATGAAAAATATTCGCTGCAAATAACAAATATTCAGTGGGAACGTCAGAAAGAATATTTAACAAATCTTTTCCATTGTTAACATTTGTCCTTATCCTAACATTTTTGGCTTGTTTGTACTCACATTTCTCCTCTGTCGTAATTCCAATGATAATCTGTGATTTATTATATGAAGTTTCGATGCCATTTAATATATTTGCTATTTCCCAGCAATTCCCCACAATAATTACAAATGTTAGAACGCTTTCAAATGATTTCTTTTCACATTTGACCTCAATTTGACCTAAATTATACAAAGGATGATCAATTGGACCTTTGAATTCTTCCAAACAGACGTCATGTAAACTGTCAGCTCTTTTAACCAAGATTTGCTTTTGTTGTCTCATATTTGACAGCTCTCTGTTTGTATTGTCAGATATTAGTGAGAGAGCTTTGAATAATTCCCTTTTCACAGTTTGAGAACGCGCATGGCGAATACTTTTCAATAAATGTTTCTTGATGCGGATATTTGTTTGAGTTTCTGACAGCTTTCCCTCGCAAATAGAAACATTATTGTAATTGCTAATAAATGCCAACTTTATGAAGTAAAAAATTATTCCTATCGAAATAATAAAGACAAATAGATAAAAAAATCGTTTTAGAAAGAACATTTTGAAAGTGACAAATAAAAAGTCACACAAAATACACAATAACAAATAGTCCAAATTTCAATTTGATTAGCAAATAAATATTTTAATTTTTCACTATTATTTCATCGAAAAATATTAGTATTTTTTATTTTAATGCTCACATTATATATCTATTTCTTTAGAGAAATATTATTTATTTTTACACATCATATTTGACTTATTTGCACCCTTCAACCACCGAATAAATTTGATTATCTTAAGGTAGGTTATCCAATGGATAATCACCTTTTCTGATAGATAACGTTTGACTTTACTTTTACTGACCTGACTAGACTACTCGTTTCTTCAACCACTGACCATTTCGTGTTTTTTCCTTTTTCCTTTTATACTCCTGCTCAGACTGTTTTCAGACAATTGTCAACAACATTTGCTACATTACTAAATTATTAAAAATAATTACTTCCCACAGACCACCTTAGACGACATTTGTCAACAACGTTTGCTCCATTACTAAATTACCAATTAGGAAATAATTACATCTCCAGCCGTAATAAAAGATGAATGCAAACTTTCAATATATAATAAAGTTAAGTTTAGATACACTCCTATAAAAATTTAATTTTAGACATTTATAGAAAAAAATTGGGTGAAAATATTTAATTTAAATTCTGATGTTTCTACTTTAAGTTTTCTTGTAAACGATGAGATGTTATCGTAAGAATGATTTTAAATTTAAAATTAATTTATGTTTTTAAAATGTATTCCCAAGAGACATTTCTGTGAGTAACTTTCCATTTTTCCACGATGATTTTTTTAAGATTTATTTATAAGTTATAATTAATTTATTCAATGTAATCGATTACACATTGCAACAAAAAAGTGTTTATGGTGTTTGCGAAATAATATATAATTTTGTATGATTTTGATGCGCTGAATTCTAAAATAAAATCTGATTTTATGCATCATGTCTAGTTTTCACGCTACGCTTACCATAATGAGATATCAATTTAAAGGGTTTTCAATATGGTTTTTTGATGGTTTACAATGATAGTCCGAGGTATGCAAGGGGTAGCATAAGAGTCCGTTTTATGGCTGAATAAAATTAGTATTATACAATCTTCATCTCTGCACTTTTCCTTCATTATATTTTCTACAATGTTATCAGTACAATCCGTAAAATCATTGCATTCATGCTGCTCAACGTCTTCACGGTTAGGTTCATTCATAGGTTCCAAGTCATCTATAAAGATTTCTTCAGTAAATTGAGAATTTTCATTCATTCATGAATCTTCTTTAGAATTTGAAAAAGTCAATTCTTGATTTAGTGCTTGATTTAGTGCTTGATTTAGTGCTTCTGAAACTTTACATGTATTTCTAATTTTTACACTGGTTAATTCATCTAATTTATCAAACAAATAGTTGATTAAATACTCAAAATAAAAATCAATTGAATATAAAATACATATATTAACTTCTTCTGACGACATTGTTATAATTTTATAAAGATAATATAACGTTGTTTATAGTATGTAGTTGTGAAAGTTTGAATTCATATAATTAGTAAAAAGGGAGGATCCCAACTCACTTTGACCTAAATAACAGTCAATGCCATCAAAATTGAACTAACTAAATTATTTCTTCGGTATATGCGGAAAAACCTATATTTTTAAGAAAATATTTTGCCTTTGAATATATTTAAAAATCAATCTCAAATTCGTAAATGCCATGAATATCAAAAAATAAACTAATAGAAGCTTCTCAAATATTAATAACTGAAATGATTTTGAGGACAAAAAATATCTAATCTTATCTACACCAGAAATCAGAATTTCTTTTCTTGCAAATTACTGAATGAATAAAAACAAAGAGAGGTGTAAACATGTAAATCCACGTTCTGTAAAGCTCCGGATCTTGCAAATATTCTACTGGTCCAGATAATTGATTAGGAGCTGAAGCCTAACTGAATCCTTGTATAGAAACTAAAAATAGAACTTCCAATCCATCTTCAACAAAAGTTATGTCTCCGAATGCTTCAAAAACATAATTTAACAGTAAAACACCCAACTTAAGATATACTAGTAATTTATCTAAACGTCTCTTACAGTTGTATTGTTGCCATATTTGATTATCATGCATATAATCTATTTGATTAACTACCTACCAAATTGGTGGTAATTCAATTGTTGATGGTAATACCTCCATTTACGTAGCAATATTATAAGGGAAAATACCCTTACCATGTATAAGATGTGATTCAAAAACCTTTGAAGTATGGGAAAGATTTGGTGAGTTTTTTTTGATAAATTTTCCAAACTATTAAATAAAAATTACAAGGAATCACTGCTTTTTAGTCTTATTATTCTTCATCTTGTTACAATAAGTGTGCGAAACCTTTCTGTTGATTGAGACAAGCACGCATCCACGGGGCTCATGGATTTGAGCCTCTCCAAGCTCATATAAATCATTAAATTTATTGCAATGTCTACCCAATGTTTATGAGTGAAATTATCTAAATTATTAACTAAAAATGTGACCGGCAAGTGATGGATCCAGTGCTAAAGCATCGCTTGCACGGTACGGGAATGGCACTGACACGCCACAGATGAGTGTGAACAGGACCCTTTAAATATCTGGAGAATGTCACTGTTTTGTGTAATCGACCTTAAGTCAGCAAAATAATAAAAATTGTTATCGGTGACATTGACTGTGTAATATAATCGACCCACTTTGTAGTAAATACTATATAATCTGCAAGTTTACTAGTCATTTTGCGCCCCTGGCCCCACCCCCTTAGCGAAAAACCTGGATGCCCACCTGGATTGAGAAATAATATTTAAATTATAATTGGGAAATTTTCCAACATCATATTTTAAGATATGATGAACATCAGCACCACGAAGATTGTGAAATACAACTATAAAGACGGATTGATCCTTTTACCTAAATTACAATTTTGACATGATGCACCAAGATAATCGCCTTTTAAATGATCATGATCACGAACAGGTATATTGATAAACATTTTTCAGTGATAGCAATGAGTTTGGTTGGTGAATTTTTCTTGTTGTTCACTGGTGGCTTTTTCTGTTTTTCCATTAACTTTATACCATGCAGCTATATCCTTCAATGCCTACATAAAATAATGACAACAAAAAATAAAAATCATAATAAAAATGAGGGTGAGAAAATGTTTGAGATGGATACAAATTTACTTAGATTCAATCTAGCAATACACAGAAACGAATTTTGTGACACACATACATTGTATTGCTCATGCATGCACCACACACGCATAACATCCAATCAAAAGAATGCATTCATATTGCATTTGGATAGCATATGAGTAATAAAATATTTCAATAAATCGCAACAAATTAATAAATTATTTTAACAAATTGATAAATTTCCACGTCGAAGGGATAAATAGTTTCATCAAATTACAATACAATGTATTTAACCAGCTGAAATAAAAATCATTCAGCAAAACATCTGTGTAACACACATAACCCACTGTTTAAAATTTCACATCCAGTCATATTATAGGAAAATAAATTTTTCCGATTATTTATTACAACAAAAATTCCGTTACAGTATGTAAACTATGTAAAAAGTGCCAAAATACAATAAAACATTTGTGTATCCAATTCGAAATTTGAAATAAAGCTATTAGGCTATGTAGTCTTGGTAAAAAGACATTGCAAAGAAACTCTGATAAGAGTGAAATAAATAATATATATATATATATATATATATATCGATATCAATACCCAAATGAGAGCAGCTAGTACAGATTCTTTTCAAGGAGATTATTATAAAATAAAGACTAATTGTCTTTACTGAAAACTGTTGAAAATCTGTAGAAACGAATAAATTGGAGATTATCTAGGAACAGCAAAAGACTGATAACTTACTTTTAGTAATCCTATATTTCAGCATAGTATCGAGATTGCTGATGATCTAAGCAAATAAATGGTGTTAGTAAAAGACCAATGTATATTGGACAAATCGTTTTTGATTTATTCAAACTTCATATGTAACAGTTATAATACAAAGAATTACAGAGTTATAGAGGCAAATTCAGTTGCCAAATCAATATCGTATCGGAAATACTCACTCATTTTTCTGGGAGTGTTAAAATGTAGACTTGTGATCATAACTGTATCCAAAAATGATTACTGATGGACTTCTAGATACTTCAAATTACCCTATGACCGATCCATTGTTCTCTTATAAAATTGGTTCTGTAATCGGAAAAGTGAAAGATGAGAATAAAGAAACTCAATATAAAGAATGAGTGTTCCCTTGACCCAAGTGCTTCTCACTCCAAGGTGATAAACACACTTTAAAAGTCAAAGAATTATGCCTTAGAAATTCTTATCTCACACACGAAGCTTACAAAAAAGTGTATGCTCATGGTGTAACTGTGAGCATCCATCACAGGAGATTAGGAAGCATCAACCATCAACTGTTTATTTTTTAAAAAACAAACTCTATATTGTTTGGATGATAAAAGATATTTGTTCGATTGCAATAAAAGTCATGCTTACGGTCACTATAAGATTTGGCATATACATATTCCAACTGCTTTATCATGAAATAAAAGTCAATAGAAACCAACAAATCCTATTAACAATAAAAAAATGCGTATCCATTGTTTATATCTAAATAAACATTGTAAATTATTGGCTAATTTAGTTTATTCGATAATTATTTTTTATTATTAATAATTACATTATAACATTTAAAAAGAAATTTAAATAATTAGTTTTTAGTAAGCATTTTCAATATTCATTCATTCATATATTAAAATTTAAATAAATATTTTAGAACTTTAAATTATTTTACCAAATTTTCTATTTTCAACATACTTCATGAAAAGGGTATATTTCTGACATCATTTAGGTCGAAATATTTCATATTTCATTTTATGAATAAAGATTGCGGAAATTGCCGTAGTAATTTATCCAAATTATATTTATACAAATGATTCCGCTATCGATATACAAAAGTTTTTAAAGTTTTAAACTTTCCAGGCTGGATCTTGTTTAGGTGTTACCTAAACAAGATCCAGCCAGGAAATATTTTAAAAATACAAAATTTAGTAAAAGAATTTAAAGCTGTTAAATATTCTTTTTAGTTTTTATAAATGCAAGTTGGATTATAAAATATTTACAAAAATTTATTTTATATCTGTAAAAATAATTTTAAATCATTATTTGAATATATTAAAATTTTTAATATTGGTGAATTAAATTTGAAAATTTTGTTTTTAAATAAATATGTATTTTAAAAACAGTTAATTGAGGGAAAAGATCGATAAGAGAAAAAGAAGCATAAAGTGAGAGTTGTTAAATTTTGTTTATAAGTGATCAGGCCCTAGAATAGATCGAAATATTTCATATTTCATTTTATGAATAAATAATGCGGAAATAGACTTGCATAGTTATTTATATATTTATTATTATTTTTATTATTATTATTATTATTATTATTATTATTATTATTATTATTATATGTGTTGGGCTCAGAGCCACAATTAAAACAAAAATAAAAATAAAAATTAAGGTTAAAGAGCGGAAATAATGGAAGGAATCACTGCACATAAACATGCACCGCACCAAGATATTAAAAATCGATAAATAACATAATAATTAAAACAAATAAAAACATAACAAAAATTAAATAAAACAAATAATTAATTAAAATTCGAAAATGCCTACAGAAGCAAAAAGAAAACATAAAGAAATAAAATAAACTGCCAAAACCTTGCAAAATAAGGTTTAGAAAAAACACAGGCAGAAGTGGCGGCCAGAAAAACAAATAAAGGGCTAAAAATAATATTATCAGAAAACAATAATAAAAGTAAAACTCAAAAATAAAATAAATTATATATCAAAAAATTAAGAAAAATATACGAAAAATAATAAAAATAATTTTAAAGTAATAAAACAATTAAAAAGCCCTAAAAATGGCGAAAAATCGCCTATTGGTCGCACACATGCACGAAAATACTATAAATACAGTGATGAATTTCATTAAATCTAATCTTATGCTTATTGGAAAAATTCGATTTCTATTCTACAATTAAGTAAGGAACCTTTTGTTATTATGTAATTATCTTGCCCTTTTTATGATGCATTTTGTTTTGATTAAATAATTTTTCGATGTTACATTTCACTTCATAGATAACGATAATTATGCATTATTTATAATGTTCGGACCTTCTAACCTCTTATATTATGTATTGCAATAGATCGTTCATGGGACCGACCGTGTGCCGGCTAGTGGGTGAAAACCCTTAGTTGTGCTCGTGGGTCATGCCTCGTGAACCCCTTGGCAGTTCGCAGTCGGTTCCGGCTTTGTGCACGGGAACGCTACGTAGGACGCCATTGTATATTCGAAGCGGCTGCTGAAAATGTGGCCGGAGCGAATCGTTTAAAATCAAGGGAAGAGCGGAAAACTTCAGTTAGGGGAAGTTAGGGCAGATCATACATTGATCTGAAACATTTTTTGATATTCCGAACAGAATGGTGGAAATAAAACTGGGTAGCACGGATAGAACTTAGATGATAGAAAACGTTTTTTTTGTGTGGTGATTAATTTGAAAAACTACCCGATAGTCAGACAAATTAGTATAAATGACAATTTTCACAAAAATCACCTTGTCGAAAAATGCTCCACAGGAGGGCAGCACGTATAACCACTCTCCGTTTTTGTTTTATTCCATCTGAGAATCGGATTGAGAAAATTCCACGAAATCGAAACGTCGTTTGACAAACAAATTTTCCTTTCTCGTAGAATTTATAGGTCCATCGCGAATAGAGGCAGACGACGATACGAATGATGTTTAGGAAATCCGCGATTAGTAGAGTAACCGACTGGAAACAATGGGTTAAAACGAGAAACCCAAGAATACATATGTATAATAATCCGTTCATGGACCAGTGAATAGCAGTTCTGAAAAATTGACTATTGATCGCACCTACCGGTATGTAGTTACGGTAGGCTGCACAAATCCCATTTAGACAATCAATAAAAATATTGGTTGTTTTGTCAAATCAAATGGAAATTAAATTTTTTTTACTGTTAAAATCTACTTATTTACGACAGTAGGACATTTCAAAGAACCAGGGGAAATGTAAGCCAATTTATAAATCGAACCCATAGTACATAAAGTAACCCTGAGCGTAAACCTAAATGACAGGCCTGTAAATTACCCATTGACTACTCTATAAAATACCTGATCAAGTAGAAGGTTGAATTTTTGTTATGCTAGTAAGGTAATAATGATCATGAACGTATGCTTTGCCGGGTAAATGATTTATGATGATATCGCGAGAGATAACGACGACTAGGTTGCCAAATAAATCATACCTATGAAGTGAATCGGGGTTCTAGTACGGGAAAGCAGCCCTAAAATTACCACCGATACTCCAATTTTCGATATTACGTAGATTCCCTTAGAAATTCTCTTTTTCTTTTATATTTTTCTTTTTGGATTATTTTCTTTTGGTTAAATATCTTTCCTCTTTTCTAATAGCATGACAAGTAATGAAAATACGAACACTTCGATGAGGATTCCTCGCCTGCCCCCGTCAATCGTGGCAATCCGCCACAAATACGAGGATCTCAAACTACAGCACCGGGACCTTCAGGCGAAACACGAGAGAGTAAAGAAGACCTGGGCTCCACCAGAAGTCGTCCGGGAGCTCCGTCAGAAAATCTCTCGTCTCACTCAGGCGCGTGACGAATTAATCGTCGAATCACGCGCCCAGCGACTACTGATCATAGAACAGTCGGTAGCGCTGCACCAGGCCTACTCGGATACCGAGCTCAGGATCCGGGTCCCTGGAAACATTCGGGCGGAGAAGCTCGACATCGTCCCTGCTCACCACCTCCCCAGCACCGAAGTCCAACCCAATCCAACAATAACCACTCCGATCTCGAGTATGAATGTCCCACAATTGCTACCTTCAGGGACTACCGAAAACCGGGCTAACTCTTCGGCCCCTACGGCCCGTCATCGGCCAAATCGAAACAAGCGGCGTCGGGATCGTCGCCGACAAGAAAAAGCCCGTCTCCGGGAGGCTCAGTCGATGGAAGGGGTGGGTCGATTGGATGACCTACCACCCCCTTACCAAGAGTTCGAAAACTCTGGATGGATCCAGATATCCGCTATGCTCCGCGGATCTTATTCTCCTCGCCCCCAGCTTCCATCTACATCAACTTGGTGGATGAGGAGAACGAATCACATCCTCCGATCCGCTCCCTAAGTGACCTCGAATTGGATCTTGAGGAGATCGCTATCCTCACAGGAGAGGTGCCCAATATCGGCCCTCGAGGCGAAATAGCCGGACCTTCGTCGCGGAGAAACGAGGATCCACGAGGCGATCCTCCATCATATCGACCGCCCAAGAGGAGATGCCTCCCGACGGATATGGACGCGGAAGAGGACTGAACCGCCGAGAAATCCCAAATTTTGCTCATGCTATGGATTGCTCCAATATCAGCCAGTATTTGAACTGTTCATCTCATTTTCTTAATTATCTCCTAATACTCTTTTTCTATTAGCCACTGTTTCGATTTAAATTTCTTAATAAATGTTACTGAATTTATTTTTCTCTATCATGTGAAAATGGGGGTATCGGGGTGAGAACTATGGGAGCGTGTGGTTACGGGAGTAATGTTTTTCCATGATCTCCACACTGGAAGTAAATGCAATGACGAGAACTAGAAGGGTTTTAAAAATAAGAGCGTAAGTCCTTCTATCGGCAGCTAGAATCCGGGGGAAAGACGAAGGTCCTTCGGGGAGTAGTGCTAGTAATGGCGCTCACCTGCTCGAATGGCATTCGGCTATTGTGCACAATTCCAACGTGATCTCCGATCACGGGTGCATAATAGTAATCAAAGTTATGTGGCGTACGGAGGAGTTACCCCTAGTGATGGACAATGACAGCATTGGATTAAGGTGACTCAAGTGTTGGATTTCCAACACTCCCCTACGACCAACATATGTTTTAGATGTTATAAGAATATCTTCTAAACTATTTCTTAAATCGTTTTCAGAAGAATAACTAATAATCCAAAAATTTATAAATGATACTATATTATCAACTTTTAAAGAAACATTTTCAGCCTTGAATGGACATCTTTGTATGGGCACAAAAATAATATCAATAATATTTTCAAGATAAATCCAATAACTTTATTTGACCAGTTAAATTTTGTATTCGATTGTTGGTCAGTTGATCACGAAGCATTCTTTATCAAGGTTTGGCGTTTTTTCAATTATCATAATGTTGTTAGTAGAATCGAATTTGAGAAATGACAATGTGAGAAATTTTTAAGAAAATTTGTTATTTGATTAAGTTCCATCTGTTTGGATTTTGAAATGAGTATATTAAGTTTCGAGTTGACTTGAAAATGTGGAAATGTTGAGGTTGGTTTCAACGTGGTATCTTATATAAATAATAACACCAACACTGGTTCAAATAATTTAATTTAAATACAACACTTATACAATAAAAATAATGTTTACCTTCACCAACTGTTAATAATGACTCTGATTATATTTTATTATGCTTTCGGTGTTAACTCTATTTGCAGTTGTCTATGTTGCAATATCAACAACTGAATTTGCAACTCTTCTGAGTTTACAATTTTGGGTGGTTTAACTGAGAAATCTCTCAGTTTTGGTGGGTTACAGGGTTTCGTTATTTGTTTAAATTATCCCGTGGTTGCCCCCGTAACGCCATACAAAAAGATGCTAACTGCCACTTGGCACCCGTTGCTAGGCAACGTTGGTAATGTGTTCAAGTGATGGATTGCCCGCAAAAAGTGAGTGTTATTGCTAATACTATAATTGCTCGGACAATCCTTGGGTTCACGAGCTGTCGATAGAAGACCTACGCTCGCTTTTAATCATCTGGTCCCCTTGCGTTGAAATTTCTATCGTTTATCTAGCTATTTTACCGGCATTAGTGTGAAAAAACAAAAATAAGTGATGGTTTTTATTTAACCTTTCCGCTATGTTACTTCAAAAACCTTACGAGCACATAAATACAATATGAGATATGCGGAACTATAATATAACTAAATGATGGTTTATTTATCTATTAAATACACTGATTAGCGAATCGAGCGGCTCGGCGCTTAGCCCGCTCCTTGCGTCCAGGTCGTCGACTAGTTGTTGAGGGAGTTGTTGGAGTAGTGGTTTCGACAGTGATTGGTGTTGTGGATGAGGTCGGATTTGCTTCACGATAGGCCAATTGAGCCGGGGCAAAGACTAGAGGGTAGGTTACCGCTGCTCCCTCTTGACAGGCGGACAACGCTACCTCTAGCCCCCTGATTTGAGTCCTTAGGCCTTGCACTAACTGTTTTTCTTCGGCCCACCCCTTCTGGGCCGCAGCTAGTTTTTGATATAATGGCTTGACTCTCGTGGGGTTTATCCACGTCGCTTTGATTTGTTGCGTTTCTCGGACCATCTGTACGAGTTGGTCGTGAAGATCCTTATTTGCCTGTCGTGCTCGGGTTAATTCATTTTGGAGTAACTTCACGGGGTCCATCACTAAAATAGTAAGGGTTGAGTTTGATGAAGATTAGTACAAAGATAGGTATTATCGCTTAAACATATTCATGCAATGAAAACTACACTAATGATAAAAGAAGGGACAGAAGAAATTTTGTTTAAAATCTATCATAATGATACTATAACAACGATCAAATGTTCAAGTCATTGAGGTCTATTCCTCTGCGAGGAATCGTTTGATCCCCTCTTCAGGAGAATATCCCGGGATCACGAATACCGGTCGCTTGAGATTCCGGATTGGTCTTGGAGAAGGCGGGTAGTTGCTAGCCAGTCGTCCAGCCGCCAGGTCATCTTGGACATTGGCTAGGTATTCCGTGGCCCGTGCTACATCAGCCTCGACTTGGCGCTGATGCTGTAGAAAGCCTTCCAGAAGTTCTTGGGCCTGCATTAGAATGTCTCGTGACGGATTGGGTTCGTCAGACGTCTTCCTGAACCGTTTCATGAATTCCTCCGGTGATATTTCCTCTGGTTGGTCGTCTTCAGGCACATCCGGGTATCGCTCTTGATATACCCGATACCATGCCTGCCTCCATTGTTCCACGACGTGAGCGGGCAGATCAACCATAGCTCCAGTGTGTCCTGAATAGAAAAATATGTTTTCACTCAGTATCTCTCCTGACGTTTGATGGGGACGGTGATCTAATGGTTCGCCCAAGATTGCAATCTCTCTTGTCATTGAAAAAGAAAACTCGTTAGCTCGATCTTAAATGCGTTACGATTCATGGGACGTTGGCCGTATTTTAGGAGTACTGTGTCTGGTATTTATTCTCGTGCCGTAAGGGTGCGTTAAAAAAGATATCCTTGGTACGCTGCAGAATAATATTGCAATTTATTCATGATTGCGTTTACGTTCGTACATAACGGTTTATTAATAGCGTTAGAATTGTAATATGTACCCATTAATTTACCAGTCATAATAAAAAATAAAACAAAACGAATGAACAATTCTATAATGACATCAACTTAAAATATAGGTTTAAATAAAGACAAAAATAAAATGAATGAATAGTGTTGCTATAACAATTTATCAAAATATTCCTTAGTTAGTTATTAGATTTCGGCAGGAACCGAGTTCCATGGGTTATCTTTTATAAACGTTGCTTGGGTGATCACGCAAGATAGGAAGATTTTCCATTTGTTGTTTCATTACTTGAACTTACGACCGTGATACAGGCTTCTAGATACCTATGTAATGTCCGACCCATTGATTGGTTATTGGTAGTTAATTGAGAGATTCATTTAACGAGAATTATAAATTGTTGGCGACTTCGAATGTAATCAAGATAGAATCGTCACTTAATGATTTTGAAATCAACTAGTTGTAGTACGATAGATCTATAGCGGTCAACTAAGGTATATGGTCCAACTTGTCATGTTTAGTGAGAGAGTGGTTGGATTTGGGTTCATCTGGGTAAGAATCTTAATATGTTTCGTCAGATCCGATTTGATGATTTTGGGGTCGCTCCTATAACTCGAATGTGCACGTAAATTTATGATAACGGTAATTAATTAAAATTTACCTAAAGGATCTTCCGTAGTATTTGGGTATTCGAACTCTAACTCCTCATCGAAAATGTTGGTCGAATTCATGGTTTGATGAATGAGAAAATGATGTAGATTAAGTCGTTGGCGACAATTATAGTGTAGGTTGTTGAATTAAAGTTAGACGGCAGGAAATGGATGCCGATTATGATTTGATTATTATGGCGAATCACCGGAAACGTAAACGGTTAGATTGTTTACCTTACAATTTACAATCCATTATATTTATTTTAGGCGGATGGATTTGTTTATCCGGTCAGTTCGAATCTGGTGAAGTTCGTTTTCAGTTTATGGATTTTTATGTTCGCATGGTCGTGAATTATCAAGTGAGCGAAACATTTTCATCATCTTTGACTATTTTCTAACTTCGTTTTTTAAGGGAAAAAGACCTGTATCGTGATTTTTAATTTGACTCTATTGTGGATTTTGGCGTCTGGAAACTATATTTTGAGAATTTTCTTATCATGTCTTGGGGAATTCGGATCATCTCATCACTATGGTCGAAAAAATCAGTGGTAAGTCTTTCTTACAGTTCGATGTTTGGGGTGGGTCAATATAATAAATTTTGGTTTTTGTTCATGTCGTATTGGTGCTTATGTCTGCTGGATTTTCATGGCTCGGTATTAATCTTTGCATTTTAGGGTTCAGATTTGGTTTTCTCGTTGCAAAGTTCGCTGGGAATAATTTTCAGTTCAAATGCTATCAAGAATGAATTGTCCAACAACTCCTATTACCGCTTCTCACAGTTTCTCGATGATGATTCTACTATAACGTTTGGCAATGGTTTAATTTTAGCATATTGAGAGATGATTATTGATCGACGGGTTTTCATTTATTTATCTTTGTCTTTGTTTTATTAATCGATTTCGTCAGTAAAACGCCTTATTTCTATATGTAAATTGTTTTATTTCAAACTGACGGATTACTACATTTTTAAGTCTGTGGATTATTTAGTTAAATAAATGATGTAATTTTAAAAGCTGGTTGGTCAATTACTTTAGTCAATCAATTACTCTATGGAATTAAAGCTTACTCAAAGGATTTGCTGGATTTTTATCGAAACATGGTTTTACTTTTATTCATAGAGGTTTGACATTAATCGGGGAACGCATAATTCTCTTCGATTAGCTCACGGTTAGTCAACGAACTCACATCAATTGGCTTTAGTTCTCAGTTTATCTTAAAGAAGACTTCGTTTGTTAATTAAGGAGCTGTATTGATTTTCCTCAATATCTATCTTATTTAATGGAATTTAATCAATAAGGTATTTAGTGTTACTCGATAATTATTTCTTAGCAATTCATAATTTATAAACAATCTGGTTACTAAATTTTCCTCAAATTTTTATTCTGCCTTTAAGGTGTGATAATTTAATGAGTTACTCTAAATTTTCTTTAACTTTAAACAATAGTTACTCTAATTAAAATCAGTGAATTATTTATTTCATGATCTTTACTAATTTATTCGAATTGTAAACTTGATTTTGTTCAAAAATGTTAATCCAAATTAGTTATAAAAACGATTTCCATTTAATTTAATCCCCGTACCATTCCCCTTTAATAAGCCTTAAGCGCATATTGTGTTTACATTATATTTACTGAGTGCCCACTGGACTACTCGGTGTGATGATTTTGAGCCGTGTGTAGTATGAGTTTAGGTCGATTTTACTGAAACGAGGAACGAGGGAGTAGCCGATAGACTTCTTCCTTATTCCTCCTTTCATCTAAAGGGATAATATTGACGTTCCAACCCTGCGTTCCGCACGCCGGGTCTTCACGGGCACAGATCATTGGCGACATTCCACGCACTTACACGAATCTGATTTGTGTGTATATTTTATTTACTTGCGTTATGTATCGGCTGTGGGCCGGAAAAATTTCGACATTTTAATTTGGTTTATGAAAAACATATAAAACAATTCATGTAAATAATATTTATTAATTATATAACAATTAAACATAAATTACCATCCATTGACCAAAATAACAAATAGCATAATTTCGCATCAAAATAAACAAAATACCTCTCTCCCCACGTCAGCGCCGAGCAGAGCTCTACTGAGATGCAAAGAACGCGACGTGGAAAGAGGGTTCCACCATAAATATTTCTCACCTAGAAAAATGAGTTTCTGAAAAATTCAAAACAAAATTGAACAATCTCCAAATAATTTTGAAAAATGGTTTTAAAGTTTTCACAAATGATTCACAAACAATTTCAAATTGTTTCTAAAGGTGGTTTTTGGTTAGTTTGAATGTGAAAATGGATCAGTATATATACTTAATTTTCTCGTATGTGAAATTTGATGCAGTAAAACAAAATTCGACCTTGTTATTTTCTAGTAAATTCTATTCTTTAGTTTTATTATTTCTTGATTTATTTTTATAATTTTTTATTTAGAATTTTTATTGAATTATTACTAATTCAAATTTTCCGATTTAATTGTCATTTTAATGAACTTTTATTAATTTTTCAATTTTGTCGAATTTGTTGTGTTTTCTTGTTATGTTTGTATAGGTATCGTGCGGATCTTGGTGCGTTTTGTTATTATTTTGATTTATTTTTATGTTTATTATTTTATATTTAATTCTCCTTTTTTCTCATATTTTATATGGTTTAATTGATGTTTCCAGGTTTATTTAAATCTGCATGTTATGTTTGCATGTGTGTTACTGATCCATTAAAACATTTCTCAAGGCCGTTTACGTTCTGGCCCAACAGTTTATATTCTAAAAGATTTTGATATTGTTGACACTTAAAGTGTTTTTTTCGCTCACTTAATGACGCCTCACATAAATTATTAATAATTTTACCATTATTATTATTATTGTCTCTATTAGTTTTGTTTTAGGTACTCAACTGTCAATCAATTCTAACAACTTCACGATTTTTGACAACAAAAACAATTTTAATCAATTATCCCTTAGAGGTCGAAAATCTAAAATATATTTTTTCATATATTTATTTACTTGGGGGGGGGGTTAAAATTTTCTATTGTTTTCAATTTATCTTTACTATCACTTTCTCATACTTAAATATAAAAAATAAATATCCTTATCAATAATATTCTCACGCTTGCATTAAATGTTATCATAAATTGTCAAAATCAATTACAGATTGTTTAAGATGATACAAAACACATAAATGGATCACAGGTTGACTAAAAAAATGAAATTATCATAAATTGTCATAAATTGTCATGAATTGTCATTGCCATTGTCATAACCAATTATCATCATCCATTGTTCGATCTACACATGTGTTCATCTTATATTTGTTATCTCCTACTATGTAATATTTTAATTTTTAAATTTTTAATGTGAGCCCGTCTTCTAACAGAAGTAAGCATTAGTCAAAACATTAATTTCACTGATTGAGAAATCATTGATGAATGGTTGGAGATCTTCATGGGTTGCTTGTGTAGATTTAAATAAAATAATATGACCATCATTAAAAATTGCCACTATTCAACAAAATAGGTTTAAATAGGTTTTATTTTTAATAACGATTTGTAATTTTACTAAACTTTTTAAAAAATTAAATATTGCAAAATAATTTATCAAAATAAATTTTCTACTTTCAAATTTTAAATTTGAACATTAAAATTAATTTTTTTCGAAATCCTCTATTTAATATTTAAAATTTATTACTAAAAGTTAAATCTTTTGAATATCATCAATTATTAATATTTAACATTTAAAAGATTTATTCTAAATTTTAATTATTTACTATATAAAATTCATTTTAAACCATTCTAATTTAAGCAAATTCTGAATTGTCTCAAAATCATTACTCATTATATTATCAGTACAAAGAGAGTCGAGAGATTTAATTGAACTTTAAGAGATAAATTGAATAAATATTTCGTGCACCAAGGTAATAAAATATAGATGCAGGTTTTACCGAAAACTTTAATTAGTTATAATTATTCATTTGAATGGATTGAGACCTGTAGATTTTTCATCTTAAACGATACAAATTTGAGTGATCAAGTCTTTGTCACTTCAAAAATTATGTTTGCCATTAGAGATTTACAACAATTACAAGTTGATCTTACACCAAACGTATTTAAAGTTTAAAAAATATTTAAAACATTAAAGTTTGGTAAGGATAAACAATACTATGTCAAAGGGTATGGGTATCAAAATCCAATATGAATATAAGAAAAGACCTAATAAAGTGAATTTCTATTTTATTTAACCTAGTAATAGGTGCCAAAAATCCATCCAAAACTCAAGCAAGTAAATTCTTGGTCGATCTTCAAAATCCTATTTATTTATATGGATAATATGAGGTTCCTATGTAGGATTTTACTAACAATGTCAAGTATACTAAAAGATACTAGGATGATGTATATATTACAGAAATAGGTCAATTGCAAAATTATTTATGAAAGATTACACCCCAATATTTAAAACATTGGAGCTTGTTGAAAATAAATGTATGAAATTAGTAATTAAAAGATCTGTTAATAAAGTTGTACTTTACTTGAAAATTACTCAAACATTAGGATTAAATAAATCAATGTTTATCAATGTAGAAGGAAAAGTATTTAAAGGTTTTTGTACACCTAGATAACGTCAAAAAAGCGTCAAAAATAATGTTTTTAAAGCGCATTGTGGATATTTCTCCATTAGTAAAATACAATTATATTGACAAATAAATAAAATAAAAAAAATAAAAAAAAAGATAATCAAATAAATATGTCAAAAAATTATAAATATTTTAAATTCTATTAATTAAAATATTTATTTAGAAAATAAAAAGTAATTTTATAATCTTATTGTTAAATTAAATTATTTTAAAACAAAACTAATAATAATTCAATAAAATTAAGCTTTAATTATAAACCATTTGAAATACTTTTATATAGAACATTTCGAATATTTAATTCACTAATACTGAAACTATTTGCTTACATATTTTATTGTATTAATATATCTTTTAATAATTAAGTAACCTGTTTTTGGACATGTAAATTATTTTTTTTATTTACACAATCAGAAATTTACTGAGGGTTGAGTAAACATTTAAAACATTTATAAACATTTATCTCTCTCGTCACATTTTCGTTGGGTATTTCATAGTCATGGTGGGTTTCTGGGTATTGATATTTTGAAACTATATGGTTGTTACCCAGACAACCTCATAAAAATATCTTTCGCTTACCACTCGGCACCCGTTACTAAGCAACGTTGGAACTGTGTTCGAGTGGGTAGATCGTCCGCAAAAAGTGAGCGCTATTGCTAATGCTATAATTGAACGAACGATCCATGGGTCCAACGAGCTGCCGATAGAAGGCCTCTGCTCGATTTCAATTTTTAGGTCCCATTATTCTCCTATCTCCTTCAAATGTTAACCTATACTCTCATATCATTTATCTTTATGTTTATTCCCATAGTTCTTCTTATCATTGTTCGTATTATCGATTTTTGCCATGACCTGTAAACCCTTCGTTATGTTGAATATCCTCACATTATCTCTCTTACTCTTATCCCTATTATAACTACAATGTTCCCTATTATTATTACTAGCATTATCATTGTTACTATTATATGTATTACCTTTATTAATTGTTGCTACTATTACATTTATTATTATTCTTGTTACTATAATTACAATTATATTTATTATTATTACTACTACTATTATTATTACTATTATTATTACCATAATTATTATCATTATCATTATAAGTACCATTATCATTATTATATTTATTATTATTATTATTATTATTATTATTATTATTATTATTATTATTATTATTATTATTATTATTATTATTATCCTCATTATAATTGTCATTATTATTATTATTATTATTATTATTATTATTATTATTATTATTATTATTATTATTATTATTATTATTATTATTATTATTATTATTACCGTTATCCTTACTATTATCATTATTATTATTAAGTTTTTAGTAGGGATCCTTCCTTATTCCTCAGCTTTATAAAATATTTTTCTCATATCAAAATTTAGCTGTAATCCATATGTATTTTTCAGTTTTCGATAAAGTATTTTTGTTAATTCGAAAAATTTTAGCAGCGTTCCACCCTTATTTTACGGTTTTATCCTTATTCTACATTTTTCGATGAAGTATTTTCATTGATTCGGAAAATTTGAGCAGCATTCCGCCCTTATCCTACAGTTTATAAGAATATTATACTAACGATTGAACAACATTCCACCTTTACTTTACTATTTGCGATAAGTATTTTAATTAATTCGGAAAATTTGAGCAGCGTTCCACCCTTATTTTACGGTCTTCTCCGGATATTATATCAATTATTGAGCCGTATTCTACTTATACTTTGCTATTTTTGATAAGTATTCTAATTGATTCGGAAAATTTGAGCAGCGTTCCGCCCTGATTTTTACAGTTTTATGAAAAATGTTTTAACTATTTCTGAAATTTTGCGCAGCGTTCTGTCCATATTTTCCGTCTCAATTCAATATTTTTTATTTAATTCTTATATATTATTTAAAACATTATTTTTCATGATTTAGTCGTTCGGATTAATCTTTTTCCGATGGCTATTCATTTTAACTGCTGTAACGATTTCGCTATTTTCCCCGCTACCCTTTCCCTCTCTTTGTCTTTATGATCTATTTATGTTCATATTATTTTTAATGAGTGCCCACTGGACTACTCGGTGTTAATGATTTTGAGCCGAATGTTGTTAAAATGTTTATGTCGATTTTATCGAAAATTGAGTGCAAGAAGGATGAGCCAAAAGACCCACCTTCGAGCTACTCTCTTTCGCTATTTAATTCAGTGATTTGACGTTTGGGTTCCTGCGATCTCACCCGGAACCATCACGGGCACGACTGTTGGCGGACTTACACCGCACTTACAGTCGATAGTTATGTGTAATTTTACTAACTTGCAATATGTTTTGGCTGTGGGCCTAAAAATAAATAAATAAATTTTACCAAAGTAGTTGAAATAAAAGCTTCGATGCACAAAGGTGGTTGGTTGAAAATATTTATTCAGCATATTACATCGTCCACGTTAAATTCGTTCGGCCAAATACGGCAATTGTCAATTCATAAAAGTATTGTGAGTATTTCATAAATACCATTCGTAAAATCATTGCGCACATTCCATAAATTGAAGTCGTAAAATCATTGTGCACGTTCCATAAATTCAAGTCGCAAAATCGAATCAATAATCATACACTAACCGAGAGTGGTCGTGTTCAGGCAAAACACTTACCAGTGTTAATTACCTGAATGCACGGTTCTCAGCTAGTTATAAACACCAACTAATTTTCTGTAAAACTAAGATTGCAAAGTAAGAATGAAATTTTTTTCTCCGAAAAATAAAACTCAAAATTTGTCAAAACACATCAGTATATATACCTATAATTTGGCCTTAACCTTGCGTGTTAATTTTATTGCGATTAAACAATATTCGACCTTGAAATTATTTGTGTTATCTAAATTACATTTTTATTTATTTCTTAATTTAAATTGGTCATTTATTTTTAACATTTTTAATTAAATTTATTCAGCCAAAAATATTTTGTTTTTATTCATTTAATTGATTAATTCTTACTTTTATATAAATGGTCATTTTATGGTCAAATTTTCTTGTTATTATGTTATTTTATATGTACATTTCGTGCTGTTCTTGATGCATTTTGTATTTATTTTATTTTACTTTTATGTTTTTGATTTTATATTTATTTATATTCTCTCAGATTTTAAAGTGTTTATTTGGTGTTGTATGTTATATTTTAAGTTATCTTGGTGCTGGGTTTTCGTGCTGTATTACTGATGCATTTAAACAATTCGCAAGGCTATTTGTGTTCTGGCCCAATAGTCACCGTTCAATAATTTTTTCCATTTTTATAGTGTTTTTGGCTGAATGCGCTTATATTTTGTAAATGTCAAATAATCAAAAATTTCAAAAAATGGAGATTTTACTGGGATTTGCCAAATAAATTACTTTTTATTTTAGATTTCTCTCTGACTTGTATTATTATTGGTATTATAATTAATATAATTTTATTATAATTCTATATCCCTCACATTGTGATTTTGCAATTCATCTACTAGGCTAAAATAACTACTTTTAAAAGCGGTTTTGAGAACTTCTCTTCTTAATATATCTTCGAATTAATATTCAATAAAAATGAACTCTTGATAAACAAGCTAATTTCTGGAGGATAAAGCTCATAAACGGGAAGCAGAATCTCTTTGCCTTCATATTACAAAAGAAATATTTGGAAATTCAACTTGTTTCCTTCAAAATCTTTAGTAAATATCATTTCAATTAATAAATGATTTTTATTTTCACCTTAAAAATTTTTTATTTAAAATTGCCGACCTTGTCAGTTTTCTAAATTTGAGTTTTCTCTATTTTCCATGACATCATTAATTTTTAAGGGATTTCTTGTTTAAATACACCTGATTCAGTTCATTAAAAACTTCTATAATAGAAGTTTTATTTAACATTCAACTACGATTATGATTAATTTTATGAATTAGTCATTTTTAAATGGCTGACAGGTAAATTTTTTACTAAAGTATATTTAAGGGCTTGGATTCTGATCTCTTAAAGTTATGAGATCATTATTCAAGCTCTTACATAATACTTTTAATCATCATTTATTTTTAATTCAATTTTAATTAATTTTTTTAGGGTTTTTTAGGAATTTATGCCTATTTATGTAAATTAATGGAATTAATTTCGAATAAATGTAAGTCCCATTAATTGAAAGCAAAAATTTATTAAAAGAAAAAATTTATTATTAAAAGGTTTCTATATTCGAATAAACTCTTTCTCTGTTCCTTGGAAATTCGTTTTGACTGCCATTTTTTTTACCTTTTGACAAATACAAATTTTTGATATTTATTGATTTTATGAGGCTTTGGAAATTTTCGTTAATTTCCCAAATTTATAAAAATCTTCCTCATTTTCAATGATATTCATGATTTTGATTTTTTATACTTTATAAAAAATATTATTTTTAAACTTAAGTTATCGGAAAACTTCTGTTTTCCATATTTTTAGACTCTTCATTTGAAGGTTCTGGTTCCACTGCTCCTGGTAAATTGCAAATGAGATAAAAAAAATTATTTTAAGTACAAGTTAAATGTTACGTTGTTATTTCTTCATCTCCTCAAAAACCTAGAGTTCATTTGGATATTTAGGAAATATCTGAAGAGTTGTAAAAATATTAAATTGATTGAATTTCATGAAAAATCTTACGAAATTATTTCTTAATTTTCACTACAACTCAAAGTAGAGTTATTAGTATTTTTTTCAAAGATTTTCGGCTTTAATTTAAAAAAAATTTATCTAAAAAGTTATTAAAATAGAACTGCATTTTATTGAACTGCACATTTCTTTGCATGCATATAAAAAATTTTTTCTTCAAATTCCTTTCTTCCTATAATATAAGTTTTTATTTAGTTGAACAAATTAGATGCAGACACGGGTAAGTATGTATGTCGCTATATCATAACATTATTGATTTTTTCATTTGATTGTGGGGATATAGGTAGTTAGCATGACCTTGACCCCAATCATAAACTTTCCTCTACCTGCCACTGGTTACCCGTTGCTAGGCAACGTTGGTACTGTAACCAATGGTTCTGTGACCGTTAAAGGTGAGCTTTGTTTCCAAAACTGCTAAGACCCGGTCTACAGCTGGTTCAGCGAGCTACCGATAGAAGGTCTGTGCTCGTCTTATCTTCTTTAGGTCCCTTACTCACTTTACTTCACATCGCATTGTCTTTACCCCCCAGAGAATTATTCTAATATATTTACAGTGTGAGATCGAAATGACTAACAAAGAAGATTTTATTCACTCACGTATTACACTCTTAAATTAATTTCTGTCTCAATTGCAATTTATATATTTTCTGCCGTTTTCTCTTTGCTCGTACTGGCCTTGCGCGGGACTTTGGTTGGAATGGTGGTTGCGCCGAATTGGTCGTATGGTAGGCCACTTGGGCTAGAGCAAACACCAGAGGGTAGGTAACGGCCTGTCCCTCCTGGCCCGCCGCTACGGCTACTTCCAGCCCTCGTATCTATAGCTTCTGGGCTTGGTTCAGGGCTCTTTCTTCCTGACAGCCCTTTTGTGCTGCGTCGATCTTCTGGTAGAGTCGCTACACTCTGGCCGGCTCGGACCAAGTACCTCTCACCCTCTGCAACTCGCGGCTTATTTGAAGACACTGTTGGTGAAAGTTTGCGTTTTCCTTCCGGAGACTTTTTAATTATTTACTGATTTTCTTCATAGAATCATTCATGGTTTCACCTTAATAACAAAATCGACATAGGATAAGTTTCGGAGACAAGTTTAACAAACAAAACCAATTTAAAAATGAGCAAAAACTTCAGTCCCCAACCCATTATCATCCCGTGTCTTGTCTACTCTGGAAAATCGATTCATGTTTCCTTATGCAGTTCCCATATACTAGTTTGTTTTTAAATAAAAAAAAACTTGCTAACACGACGAGTTTATTAAAGATACAACATACAAGATAAGCATTCAATGGTTGGGCGGTCGTTTATCTACGAAACGTCGTCGCGAATACGCGTGCTCCTCGACGCCTCGATCCTCCAGGATGACTCGGATGTTTGGTTGGAGGAGGTTTTTCGGAACCACTAAGTGAACTGGCGCGTCACTCTCTAAGAGGGCTGGATCTTGATGATCGTAAGCCACTCCGTAAGCAGGTAGGTGCCCGTCTGAACTAGGAACACGCCCGTTGGCGATATCCCTATTGATCCTGGCGAGATGTTCTTTTTGCCGCTTCACTAGGAATCGTTATCGCTATTCTAGTTGTTCCAACCTATGAAGTTTACCTTCTGCTTTTTGTCGAATTTCTCGGGCTAGGTTTTTACCCGGCTCCCTCTTGATGATGATGCTAGGGAGCTCGACATCGGTTGCGGATCTAATGCCACTCCTGTCCCGCCACCATAAGTTGATATAGTGTAGCCACGATCCCATAGGGCTTGCCGATACCTCCCGGCGAATCTGGTCGGCACCGTTAACATGGTGCGATCTGCGTCTTCCCAGTTGTTGTCCAAGATACCTGTTGATAATACATTAATAGTTGTAATTAAACTACTTTCTTTACAGCCGTTTAACTACTGAATTCAACTAAGGGAATGTTTGTGGGAGTCTAAATACAATTAAAAAAATTCAAAATTACAGGCTCGAATTTGATTAATCAACCTAATTATTACTAAATAATTACGATAGTATCTAAATTAGGTATCCGTCTCTAACGGGTCCGGCTTATTCCTGACGACTAAGACTGTTAATTATCCTAAAGAGTAAATATTCTTATTCACAAAAAATATATTTAATCCTGATAATCCCTGGGTGATTAAGTGGAAAAGAAAATTGAGGAATGCTAAGGATTGGGTGTCAATTCACTTGTATCTGCTTGGGCAAATACTCAATTCTAGACTAAAAGGTAATATTAAATCGTATTGAATTAACCTAAATCGATTGAAGGGAGGGTTTTTTGGGGAATCAATTCAAAAATAATAAAATTACTAACCCGAGAACAGGTGGGGAACCGGCGACTGAAACCAAAAAAAATTTCAAATGATTCGCGAATTACCAAGAGAACTGGTCGAAATATTGGAGATTAATAGACCTGCTTTTCTATCATGAATCATATTCGTTTTTCTATTTCAGGTTCGTAATTGGTGTAGGAATCTAACGAACAGTGGTGTTTGATAATTTTGAGTCGTCGGTTCGATAGAGCTTCCACACTCAGATGGGTTGTTTCTTGTGATGATCGAGAATTTTATCTATTCATCGATTTTCGGAACTAACTGTCTGCAATCAGGATTTATTTTCTAGTTACTTGTTCGTAATTTATATCGCATAATTAACACAAGGAAAGCATAAAATAAAAATTTTGCATTTATTAAACATAAAACATGGCTCGGATAGCTATACTTGATGCAGGATCTCCATTAGGGATGTGACTTCGGCCATGAATATGTGTCTCGTTACTCGGATGATTTCTTGCATCGAATATTTGTCTACTGGAGTCTTCGATCAGCGGTCTTCTACTCATTTTCATTTCATTGGTTTTATTCGTTGATATTTTTGACGTTTGCATATCTGACATAATTTCCAGTCGATATATAGTTTTGCTCACTATATATATTCGTTGTGCCGGTTTGTGTGTAGTGCCACGTAGCAGAATTGATTCTCCTGGCAGAATATGATTGGTTGATTTCTTCTCTACTTCCATTATCGATCTGGAGGCAGAAAAGAATCTCCTGACCAATGTATGCACACTCCCACTATTATTGACAATCCTTTCGTTCAGTTGCGGTGCGGACATGCCACATCGCCTGGAGTCAGCAGTCGCATGGGTACATGCCGCTTTCCTGACAAATTGGGATCTATCGAATTATTGCTCAGAAAATTTCTTCCGTTGTTTTCAACCCTCATTTCATTAGTAAATATCTTCTATACTCTGCGTGTTTCTAATTGATCGTGCAATTATCTTGTCCGATATGATATTATCTTGTCCGAATTATATTCCCAATGCAGAATTGTGTTCTATGTGCTGAAAGACATCCCCACCATAAATATTACGACCATACAAAGCTGGATTGGTATAAGTAATATACCATTCATCATCTATTTTTATTTTGGTTGGATTTCTCAACTTGCCTCTGAAATCACTTAAAATATAAGTCACTCCATACATTTCTGTTCTCCAATTTGAAGTTTTGAAAGCGTAATAGATTGAACCATGCCAGCCAGAATGTCTGCATTTTTCATGTTCTCGTTTGAAAGGACATTCATAAGATAATGTCATCGAATAACCTTTTGAACGAATTTCATCTGTTGAAGAATATGATAAATAATAATCATAATAATAATACTAAAAAATAATTAAATCAACATTTCATCGACTTAATTATAAGAAAGAGCAACCCAAAAACACATGTTACGATATATTTCGAGAGTTTTTCTGTGATTATCGGGTCGAATAACTGAAATAATGTATATAGTATATTTTTTCAACAAATTAAACAAATCTATATTTAACCTTAGAGCAGGCGTGAAGCTTTAAAATTTAAGGCGAACTTATGTTTGTTTATTAATAGTTTTGCAAATAAAATATTTTCTAAACTCAAACACATTTTTTTAATTATTAAAAATTACGAAACTATGTTATCATTAAATAAGTGAAAATTTTTTACAAACTGTTTGACGAAAGGGTTATTGCGCGCGCTCGCTCGTGTTAAAATAAAATGCGTGCCCTCTCAAAGGTTAAATAAAGCCATTATTTTTGTGTATTATTTTGAGTTCTAATATTAATTATATATTATCTATTAATTAGATATCAATAAAGGCTAAAAGTTCTCTTTTAAAATTATAGAACTTTTAATTGCAAAGTAGACCAAATGAGTTATTATGGACAACCTTTTAGCGTTTGCTCATTATCAAAGACAGAAACTGTAAAAATCTGAGTGCAAATGGATCCGGATGTATTAATCTTTGTACAAAGCTGCTTGCATTATAAAATCGAAATTTCACCAACATACACCTATATAGTGTTTACTATACAATATATTACAGTGTATTTATAATACGAATTAATTTAAATACTGTAAATAATTTAGATTGGCCTTGTAATTTAAATGGAAAGCAATTTACTGCATATGTGATGCTGGATAGCATTCGAATTTAAATATAAAATTATGAAAACCTTACTCAGTTTTCCTTCCAACCTATCAATGTCTCGTACTCTAAAATTTGTGTCCGCATCTCTTTCCCAAAATAAAATGTTATTGTATTTCAAACCTCCCATCACCGTTCCTTCTTAAACCTCGAATGTTATATTTTGTTTCATTAATAATTCATTCATGAACTTTAAAGAATCACTTAATTCCTTCAAACAACAAAGGGGTACCATTATTCCCTTTTCTTTGTAGCAAGACATTTTGGCTTCTGAACAACTAAATTCTTTTTTCTTCCTATTTGAAAATATTATTCTATTTAATTCATGCTTTATAACGTAGGGCAAGAGAGAATTGTGTGAAACCTCTGATAGATCATATGGCTTGGAATGAAACATCACATCCGGACAGACAAATAACAAATATTCAGTTTGAACTTCAGAAAGAATATTTAACAAATCTTTTCCTTTGTTAACATTTCTCTTTATCCTAACATTTTTGGCTTGTTTGTACTCACATTTCTCCTCTGCCTTGATTCCAATGATAATCTGTGATTTATTATATGAAGTTTCGATGCCATTTAATATATTTGCTATTTCCCAGCAATTCTCTACAATAATTACAAATGTTAGAACGCTTTCAAATGATTTCTTTTCACATTTGACCTCAATTTGACCTAAATTATACAAAGGATGATCAATTGGACCTTTGAATTCTTCCAAACAAACGTCATGTAAACTGTTACCTCTTTCAACCAAGCTTTGCTTTTGTTGTCTCATATTTGACAGCTCTCTGTTTATATTGTCAGATATTAGTGAGAGAGCTTTGAGTAATTCCCTTTTCACAGTTTGAGAACGCGCATGGCGAATACTTTTCAATAAATGTTTCTTGATTCGGATATTTGTTTGAGTTTCTGACAGCTTTCCCTCGCAAATAGAAACATTATTGTAATTGCTAATAAATTCTAACTTTATCAAGTAAAAAATTAATCCTATCGAAATAATAAAGACAAATAGATAAAAAAAATCGTTTTAGAAAGAACATTTTGAAAGTGACAAATAAAATTCAATTCCATAATGAGCGATAATTGGTTTTTATTTTCCACCAATCGCATTTCGATTCTGTCGCACAAAATACACAATAACAAATATTCCAAATTCCTATTTGATTAGCAAATAAATATTTTAATTTTTCACTATTATTTCATCGAAAAATATTAGTATTTTTTATTTTAATGCTACAATTATATATCTATTTCTTCAGAGAAATATTATTTATTATTTTTACACATCATATTTGACATTTAATAAATAGTTTTGTCATGAAAATATTTTAACATCAATTCGATATTTAGTAATATTTTATAATTAACATTGAACACTTTGTCAAAAATATGAAAAAACACTAAACTGATCTGAATTAGACTTTCGATAATACAAGAATAAAACCAATAACATTATAATATAGATACATACAAACTTACTTTGATGTCTTTCTTTGCACAAAGCTGCGTTCAGGTAAATCTTCTATAGTATAAAATTTTAAAAAATCAATGATCTTATAACATATACACACCAACTCACCTTGATGTTGTTCTTTGAACATGCATTTTAGATATACTACAGAAAATCAAAAAGTGATAGAAAAATAAAATAATGCACGTAAACAAAACATAATAAAATATACATATAAACTTTTTACATGCAGTCAACCAGCGTTAAGGCAAACCCCTGTGTTGGGCCAAAACACAAACGGCCTTGTGAATGTTTAAATGGATCGGTAACACACATGCAAATATAACATGTAAATTTAAAATCAAATTTATTAAAACATCAACTAAACCCTATCAATTATGAGAAAAAAGATAATAAAATATAAAATAATAAACATAAAAATAAATTAAAATAATAACAAAAAAGCACCAAAATCCGCACGAATTAAATATGAACATAACACGAAAACCCAATAATTTTGACCAAAATTTGACAATTTATTAAAAATACCAAATTTCATGAAAATGAAATAAAAATCAAATAATTTGAATTAGAAATAATTCAATTAAAAATCTAAAGAAAAAATTGTCAAATAAAAATTCCAAAATAATAAAAATTAAGATTAGAATACACTAGAAAAACCCAAGGTCAAAATTTGTTTTACTAAATCAAAAAGAACACGCAAGGTTAGGGACAAAAAATAGGTATATATACCAATGCATTTTTACATAATTTTTAATCGTTTTTTGAAAATCATTACTCAGTTTTTCAACTTTAAATTTTTAGGGTGAGTTTTGTTTTGGAACTCTCTTTTCGCGTCGCGTCCTCGCATCTCAATGGAGCTTTGCTTGGATATCTGCGTGGGGAGAGTAGTAATTTTATTATGAATTGTCTAGTATTCATTATGTTGTTTTATTAATATTAATAAATTATTTATAATATAAAATCATTTTTTGCTATAATCATTCTATTTCAAGTCGAAATTTTTCCGGCCCACAGCCAAAGACACATCACAAGTTAGTAAAATCCACATATTATTCAGATTCGTGTAAGTCCGTGGAATATCGCCGATGATCTGTGCCTGTGAAGACCCGGCGTGCGGAACGCAGGGATCGGAACGTCAATAGTATTCCGTATAGAAGAAAGGAGAAATAAGGAAGTGGTCTTTTGGCTACTTCCTCGTCTCTCGTTTTCTTTAAATTCGACCTAATTTATTCTAAATACGGCTTAATACCATCACACCGAGTAGTCCAGTGGGCATTCATTAAATGTAATATAAATATAATGCGCCTAAGGTCAATTAAGGGAAGGTAACGGGGAAATTATAAATTGAAATCGTTGTTATGAATGAAAAAATCAATCAAAATGTAATATTAATTATAATATGCCCACAAATTTTCAACGATTAATATGGACGAACGCTGAGTGATCACCAAACCCGCGTTGCAGTTGATAAGTATTTTTCGGTTAAAACAAGTCGTAATCATAAACATCATTCCCATAAAACCCAGAGATTACCCATATTAAAACTAATGGCTCGATCGTCATGCCCTTTAAGAATCATCTAAAGCCAGTTGAATAAGGAACGAGATATTCTAACGACCATAAACAAGAAAAAAAATTTTTGACAGCATTAACGTAGAGACCCACTCAGTATAGTCATAATAACTCTCCTCTAATTTAATTCCACCCAACGAGTTGAAAATTAGCCACATCAAGGAATAGATATTCTATACATGACCCTTTACAAAAATAAAGTAATAAACATGGAAGCGATTCGTGACGTACGCCAATTCACTCCCAATAGAGAAAACTTATTTTATTTTTTTTTGTTTTCATCACATAAAGACCCTGTGCTCACAGGAAATATCGATCATTATAACAAATGTTAAAGCAATAAAATCAAAATTGTCGAAATTGGTTTCCATACAAGGGATGAGGTAACATCCAGTGGCATCTTCCATGTTCATTTAAGGCAAATCAGCTCTTTAAATCTATTTCCTGGGCCAGTTAGATCCAATATCTTGCCTAAGAGAAATAAAGAAAATGACCACATACGCCTGAAACTCTTACCAGCATTTGAATTATCACCATACCGAAAAGAAATGAGATATCCCCTGAGGTAATAATTTATTTCCAGTAGACTATTGACCGACGACTAAAGCCCAGGAGGGTTAACGTAACTTCGACTTACAAACATCTGAGTAAATTGAATCTAAATCTAATAAAATATTATAAATGTCGATAAACACAAAGTACTTACTTGATTGATCCATAGATCCAACTAAGCGAGCAAATCCAATGAATTATGCACAAGGCTAATATGAAGATAGAAATAAATGGGAAGAAAAAAAAATCTAATTTAATAACCTGCTAAATAAAACTATACCTATCCCAATCAATAATCTCGCATGTCCACTGTTGACACAAAAATTGATTAACGAAATTGTCACTTGCATACACAAGGAAAACAATGATTCCATACAGATAGGGACGCGACGAACGTACACCTGTTCTACACGCACAATCAGATTTACCAGATCGATATTTCAAATATTGAACGAGAATATCGGGGTAGAAAACGACGCGAATATCCACTAGATGTACGTGCAATTATAAAATCCGGTTCCTGCATACACACATCCCTACTAGATTCTATAAAGAGGTGTGGTAAAGTACAAACCGATCAGTAATACTAATCATTTTTTTTTCCTATGCACCAATCCCAAGACTTTAGAAATGAGGGTTCTATGACCACGACGACGGAAGAAGACGCAGCAAAGGAATCAAGCCCAACAACTCAGGGTAACTTATCAATAATATAAGAAATATTTGAGATTTTTTTTTGTAATTAATAAATCTTATTTGCCTAAATTTGAGTTTGATAATTTTCCTTAAGTCGTAGATAATTAACCTCTAATAAAAATACAATTATTAAATGTTCAAGGTTTATAATTTACCAGTTTTAATAAAGATATAATTATGCAAACCTTTGGTAAATGACGGTTAAATTTTCCTTGTAGGAATAACTAGATAAATTTAAAAGGTTTTTCATTTTTCATAAAAATGCATCGTATTAATCTTGTACAAATGATTTCTTTTTCTTAATAAACGTGTAGTAATAATTATAAAAATCTTAAAAGCCAGCTTGGAAAGATGTGTTATATTTAATTATATAAGTTTTTGTAAACGGGTCTGAATTCCTACTGTTGGGCCAGCACACAAATAGCCTTGAGAATTGTTTAAATGCATCAGTAATACAGCACGAAAACCCAGCACCAAGATAACTTAAAATACAATATACAACACCAACTAAACACTTTAAAATCTGAGAGAATATAAATAAATATAAAATCTAAAACATAAAAGTAAAATAAAATAAATACAAAATGCATCAAGAACCGCACGAAATTTACATAAAAAATAACATAATAACAAAAAAATTCGACCGTAAAATGACCATTTATATAAAAGTAAAAATTAATGAATTAAATGAATAAAAACAAAATATTTTTGGCTGAATAAATTTATTTAAAAATGTTAAAAATAAATTACCAATTTAAATTAAGAAATAAATAAAAATGTAATTTAGATAATACAAATAATTTCAAAGTTGAATTTTGTTTAATCGCAATAAAACTAACACGCAAGGTTAAGGCCAAATTATAGGTATAAATACTGATGTGTTTTCCCAAATTTTCAACTACTACTTTGTAGTATTAATTTCAACCAAATTTAAGATGCACATTTTTTATAAATCTTTGTTGTGTGATTTTTTTCAGATATTTTCAGATCATTAATCTACAGTTATCAATATTTTCAGGTTATTAATCTACAGTTATGTTTTGTAGCAATATTTTCAGTTTATTAATCTACAGTTATGTTTTGCAGCAATATTTTCAGATTGTTAATCTACAGTTATGTTATTTTGGTTTATGTACATCGATGCCCGATTTAAAATTTGTTTATATGAATGCCAAATATACAGTTTATGCATCGAGACTTTTGCCTAATTCATGTGGTAATTTATTTTTTCTATTATTTTATTTTTGGTGGCCCACAGCCAAAACATAACGCAAGATAGAAAAATAAAACACACTATCGAACTGTGTAAGTGCGTGTAAAATCGCCAATAGTTCGTGCCCGTGAAGGCTCCGGCGTGCGGAACGCAGGAGCTGGAACGTCAATATTATCCGTACATAGGGGAAATTGGAGGGTAAATGAGTAGCCCTTTGGCTGCTCCTTCATCATCCGTTTCCTGTAAAATTGACATAAATTTTTTACAACAATCGGCTCAAAATATCTAACACCGAGTAGTCCAGAAGGCACTCATTAATTATGAAATGAAAATACATAGATCTTAAGGACAAAGAGAGGAATGGGCAGTGGGGAAAATTGCGAAATCGTTTCAACAGTTAAAATGGATAGCCATTGGAAAAAGATTAATCCGAACGACCAAAATCATGAAAAATAATGTTTTTAAATAAGAATTAAATAAATTAATTTGAGTTGAGGCGGAAAATATGGGCGGGACGCCGCTCAAATTTTCCGAATTAATTCAAATACTTAACAAAAATAGTAACGTAAAAATGGAACGTGTAAAATAAGGGTGGAACGCTGGTCAAATTTTCCGAGTCAATGAAAATACTTTGTCGAAAAATGAAGAATAGGGATGAACCGTAAAATAAGGACGGAACGCTGCTAAAATTTTCGAATTTACAAAAATACTTTATCGAAAACCGAAAAATATAGATGGACTACGGCTAATGTTGTATATCAATAAAAATTTTAACGCTGAGGAATAAGGACGGATCCCTACAAAATCTTAATAATAATAACGATAATGATACGGGTAATGGTGATTATAATAATAATAATAATAATAATAATAATAATAATAATAATAATAATAATAATAATAATAATAATAATAATAATAATGATAATAATAATAATCATGGTATTTGTAGTAATGATGATAATATTTATGATAATAATAATAGTAGTAATAATCATAGTAGTAATAACAATAAATATAATGGTAGTTATAGTAATAAAAATAATAATAAAGGTAATACATATAATAGTAACCATGATAATGCTAATGATTATAATAGGAAGCATAGTAGTTAAAATAGGGATAAGAGTAAGGGAGATAATGTGAGAATATTTAACCTAACAAAGGGGTACAGGCCAAAGAATAATCATCAACACGGACAACGATAAGAAGGACTATGGGAATGGACATAACAATGAATGATATGAGAGTATAGGTTAACATTTGAAAGAGATAGGAGAATAATGGACCTAAGAATCAAAAGCGAGCACAGGTCTTCTATCGACAGCTCGTTGGACCCAGAGATCGTTCGGTCAATTACAGCTTTAGCAATAGCGCTCACTTTTGCGGACGTTCTACCCACTCGAACACAGTTCCAACGTTGCTTAGCAACGGGTGCCGAGTGGTAAGCGAAAGATATTTGTATGGGGTTGTCTGGGTAACAACCATATAGTTTCAAAATATCAACACCCAGAAACCCACCATATAAATTTGGGGGATCAGCCGGGATTAAACATGATTGTTTTTGCAAAGAACCAAAGGAAATAAAAGCAAATGTTTAATTATTAAACAGAAATGTCGGAACGACATTTTGTCGCACCACGGAGAGAGGGTGAACTAAAGAATGGAACTTAACAACAAAGGAAGGAAAACGATCGACTTATTGACGATGAGAAAACAGTTTGATGATATTATGTAGAGAAGAATGAGCTTATTGTCAATGGAACTATAGTCGTATCTTATCGAACTTCAAAGGTGTAAAGGGTCAAACCTTGACCAAAAATATAATTTTTGATATGTTGTAGAGAAGAATGAGCTTAATAAAATTGCCAATAGAACCATGGTCACATCTTCTAAAGGTTCGAAACTAAAAAGGCTCAAACTTTGGTCAAAAAAATTATTTTTAATATGTTGTACAGAACGATGAAATGTCAAAAGTGGTGATAAAATTAGGATCTTCCAACCTTTGGATAAAAAGTTATTAAGGGTCAAACCTTCAAAAATTCTAATTTTTGATATATTGTAGAGCTTGAGAAGCTGAGCAATATTTACTATAGAAGTATGGCAGTCTGACTTCTGGGTCAAAAGTTATAAAGGGTCAAAACCTTGGTCAAAATTTTTAATTTTTCATATGTTGTAGAGATCAACGAAACAAGCAAAATTGCCAATAAAACTTTAGTCATCAAAGCTTTAGATAAAAAGTTATAAATGGTCACAACTTTGGCCAAAAAATTTTAATTTTGATATATTGTGTAGAATAATAAGACGATCAAAAATTAACATAGAACTATAATCGTGTGAACTTTTGATAAAAAGTTACAATGGGTCAAAACCTTCGAATACTCTAGAATTCAGAAAATTGTGAAGAAATTAAAAATTTTGAAAGTGAATTCTAAATATTTTTGTAAATCAGTGGAAACAAAGTGTATTAAAGTTTATATCGTTTGGAGTTCATTACTGTTGTTTAAAGCACGCTTGGAGTCAGATCAAAAATAATTTCTTTTTGAAGTCACCGACAACCCCAAAAATATGATGAAACAAAACAACAGTTTAGAAAACTCATAAATGACGAGTATTGTAATAAGAGAGGAAAATATCAATATATGTAAATAAATTAAAATATTAGATACACAAAAACTTCAAAAATGAAACGATTCAACAGGAAATTGGTGATAAAATTATCCATATTTTTAGAGCAGGAATCAAAGAAACAGGAAACTATAAATAAAAATAAAATTATGGGTAGGTTGTATAAATCAATGGAATCATCGTGTAAATATCATCCAAAAAACCGTAGAAGTAGTAATAAAAATATAAAAAATAGATAAATAAATAAAAATTAAAATAATAAAAACAGGGAAAAGGTGGAAATCACGAGGGTTAAAGTGATTAGAAATAGGGGAAACCACAAAAATGCGGGTCGTCTAAGAGGTCGTAAAAAATTGGAAAACTAGAAATTACTGGATTAAAATTGTTTGAAATAAGACGGAAAAGGTTGCAACGATTTCGAACCCCTACTCCTATGAGATGAGAAATATTAGCGGAAGTAACGAACAATTGATTGTACGTATTACAAAAGACATGAGGCCAAGTAAAGCTAAATTAGATACTAAACGAGAACAGTTAATCGATTAAGTTAGAGAAATTGACGAAAAGATAATCCAGATGATGGAGAAACTTAGGCGTAGATAAAAGGAAATGTTCAGGTGTAAATGAAATGAATAGTAAGAAATGAGCGTAGATGAATAAAATGATGATGCTTGTTATTAATGAAAATAAAAGATTAGAGATAATAATGAATTACGAGAATAATAGTTGGCAACCAGAGGAAAATGATGATTGAAAACGAGTACGATGAGTTAAGATTAATAATAATAATAAATGAGACAACAATAGCAACCGAAAGGTGTAAAACATACGGAAAAAGCCGAAAACTTCATGAAAGCCGTTAAATAAATTCTGAGTGGACAAGTAAAACACAACTTAAACAGTGAAAGCTGAAAAATCACACATAAAGTACGGTAAACGTTTCGATGCATCATTTTATTAGTGTATTTTGTAGTGTTATTTATATTATATTATATGGAAATGATACTGGAAAGTAAGATTTAAAACCGAGCTATCATAACGATAGTACGCTTATTCCGACGGAGAACCCTGATCAACCCGAGGAGAGGAAGGTAGTAGGATCCGTCGCAAATGTTGGGGAGTTCCGGGTGAGAGATTGATCACCTCTCTGGGGAACAAACCAACGCGATTACTACAATTTTTGAGTTGTGAAAGTGAAGGGGAAACCGAAAATAAAAATAAAAATTGAAAAATGCGCATGATTTAGACGTTAAAGGTACCTAGAGATATTCTTTTTTCCCTAGCTGGTGGTGAGGTACCAGAGGACAGCTACGGACTGTCGTGTTCAGGATGTTATCAGCCAAGGAACTGATGGCGCTGGACCGTTCGATACAAAAACCCGGATACCACACCGAGTATCGAGGACACCAAACGGTAGGCGAGATATGAACTAACCGGTAAATGGTTCATACTCGAAAGGACCTACTAAGGATCAGATCAGGGCGGCCGAAGTGTGCCGGAAATCTGACGGGAGAGCGGGCAGATATTAGACAGATATATTAAGAATTTCCGCGCCCATTTATCGCTTCCTTTTCTTTTCACTATTCGGGAAGTCAAGTAAACCGCTTTATGAACTTGATTGAACGTCTAAGCATTTCCATGCCTTTATATTCTCCGAGGTACACAACCCGGATCCCACACCGAGTATCAAATATCCGAGTGGCGGTTAGGAAAGCGAAACCGGTAAAATGCGCTAGGCAAAAGACGCCATGGATTGAGAGTCAGTGTGAGGCCTCAAACCCACCCAAAAGTCACTGATGAAACTCAACTCCGATATTAAAGATGAGATATGATTATGATTAAAGACGAGAACAGATATTATACGATTATGATTAGATATGATTATGATCAGATGTTAAAGATTAGAGATGATCTTGAAATAAGATATGGTTATAACAGTAAAGATGTGATCAAGATTAGATACTAAAGATGATATATGATTATAGTTAAATAGGATATGATTAGATATTAAAGTTGAGATATGATTAGTATTAAATAAGATATGATTAGATGAGACAATATGTTTAGATATTAGAGGCCATAGAGTGCCAGATGAGATATGATTATGATTAGATATTAAAGGCCATAGAGTGCAGTTGAAATGAGATTAGAGATTGAAGGCCACAGAATGCCAGTTAGAAATAAGATGACGAAGGCCCCAGAGAGCCAACGGAATGATAAGGCCATAGAGCGACTGAGGATTAAGTAAACGATTTTTAAATCAATGAGACATAGGAAAAATAATTTACAGATTGAATGAGAGATGAGTATAATGATTTTATTATTGTAATATAGATAATTAATGCGACCACATAGATAATTGATAAGACTATATAGATAATTGATACGAGATTAATACGAGGATGATAGATAGGCGATGCGAGAAATAGATAATTTAAAATAGATTTAAAATGAAGGGAGATGAATCAAAAGGAAAACGATCACAGCGGATAAAGTTTAAGATAAAAGACGAGAGGAGTTAAGTAAAAAGGCTCATAGTGAATAGAGATTAAGAAACATTTTTGGACCAATGATAAAGAGATAAAGGAGAATAGTTAACGAGACGATTGTTGATATGATGGTGATGATTTATTTGATTAAAATAGTTAATTGATACGACAATATAGATAATTGATACGAGTTATAAATAATTTAAAATAAACTTAAAATGAAAAGACAAAAATTAAAAAGATAAAGAAGTTGACGCAGCGAAAAGAATTAAAATAAGGAGAAGCAATGAGAGTAATACGATAAAATTAATGCGGAAATTTATGTAGAATAATATGTACTAGAGGTGTTATTTATGTTTAGATAATTGACAAGGAATAAAGAGATCGAGTAAACCAAAAGAATAAAGAGATCAAGTAAACGACGAATAATAGAGCCAAGATAGAATCAAGAAAACGAGTTACGAGAAACTGGAATCAAGGAAACCATCGAGTAGAGAAACTGAGAATATACCGAAACGAACGGAGAACAAGGATAAAAAAAAATAGACCATTTTATTGGAAGTCAGAGAAAGTGAAAGCAGCAACAGATAGAAAATCTGATACAGTAGCGACAGCAGAACCAATGATTACAACAAGATTAGAAAGCTTGGAAACAAAAGCTGAAGAATATGATAAGTTAATTGGAAAGTTAACTGACAATGGAAATAACGCGAAATCACCCGAAACAAAAATTACAATTCAGTTGAAAACAAGTACCAGTAAAGAGATGGAAAAACTCCGAGAAGAAATGAACCAAGAGTTGCAAAGTAAAATTACGGATAAAACAGAAATATATTTGAGAAAATCAACAATGTACGAAATCACACGAGATGAACCGGAAATGAGCAGCCGAGAATCGATATTTTCGAGTTTAAAGAGGAATGTACAGGAGATGTATTCAGAAAGAAAATGCAACTAAGAATATTTAAATGACGAAAAAGAAACTGGAAATTCTGAAACGAAAACAGTTGAAACGAAAATAGCTGAAACATGGAAAACGGAAATCATACGAGTAGAGAAAATATTAACCACAATTGAAGAAAGAGTTTGAAAAAAAAAGAAAAAAAAAGAAAGGATCGAACCAAGTTAAAAGATCAAGTATCAGACCCAATAAAAGTATCTATGGAAACAATGAGACAAACGAAAGATATTTACCCTCAAACAAATCAATACATATGCCAGTTAAGAGGATTCAAGACAGTAGAGGTAAATTTATAAATTATAATAATTATTTCAGGATTAACAACGCGAGCTACAATTCAGTATGTAATATCTGTTCAAAAGAAGGATGCCGAACTGACAGAGGTTATCAACTAAAGAATTACCAATGATGTGATAGAATATTTCGTACAGAAAGTATCACCAAACAACCCATATTAATGAACCCTACACGAAACGTAGGAGAAGAAATGATAATCTGTTTTACATTGTCGAATGAGAAGAATTCAATGTCAACAAAAACCAAACCAATTCAGGAAGAGTCCACAAAATAACCCAACACAAGAGATTAGACATTTAAGAGATATGACGATAATAAGGACAACCACAAGATTCGAGAGTAGAACCTGTTATAACTGCAACCTAAACGGACACATAGCTGCAAATTGTCCAATGGAGAGAAAATCGAGACAACCAAAACCGAACAATTATAATCAAAGTACACAAAGCAATCAAATACAAGAGAGTGAGCAAGTAGGTGGTATTATTCAAAGAATAGCCGCAAAAAATCAAATACAACGAAGTAATACGAGGAGAAACATGAATGATGTTCGATATCAATGGACCAGAAAATATCCGGAACAGCAACAAATTGAATGAAAGAGATTACAGAGAGAGGAAATCCAAGAAATTCGACAAAGACGGATGAACAGAAATTAAATATCAAGTAGAAGCAATATGTCAAAAATAGTCAATACAAAAGAAATCCACACTGGGGAGCAGTGTGTTGTCAACAGCGAGGATGGTATGCCAATAAATAACGAAAATAACGACAAAGAAAATGACGTGATTAAGAAAGATGAAACTCAGGAGGACAAAATAAAATCAGAGGAAGAATCGAGCAGCGAAAAAAAAATAAAGATAATACAAGAGTTCACCGAACGATAGAAGACGAAAAAGCAGAAATAACAGCGATAAAAGATGTCGAAAAAACAAAAATCAAAATATCAAAATACGAGGGTACTACTACAAAAATCAAAAAGAGAACCGATAAGAAAAGTGAAAATGTTACAACAAGATAATGAAAAGGTGAAGAAAGAGGAACTTCAAATAAACGTAGAAAGTAAAATATTGGAGTAAAAAATTTATACAAACAACAGGAGACAATACAGGAATCGGAGAGACGTCAATCGAACAAGAGGTAATAAATATTTTAATGGTTAATAAAATTTCAGAGGGAGAACTAATCGAAAAGAGAATCCAAAGACAACAAACGAGAAATCTGAATATTCAAGACAGATCAAAAACAGTCAGTGAATTGAAAATTGAGAGAAAAGAAGATGTAAGAGAAAAACTCAGCAAAACAACGAATGCAGAAAAGAAAATTACAATGCCGCATGAATATGCACAACAAAACACGACTACAAAACCAAAACGAACGAAGAAAGTACATGGACAATCGATACGAAAGCTAACGAAGTGAATACCAGAGAATAGTATAAAGCTCGTCAAAAATCGGGACACGCAGAGAACGACTGCTATCGACATCAAATATGCCAACTAGGCTGGAAGAGAAGCCACGTAAATAATAGACGCGGAACATGTTCTAACTGTCTAAAATGGGGACATTTGGCTCGGAATTGTCCAAATAAAAATACTCAGAACCCATCCGGAACAGTGGGACTAATGAGAGGAAGCAATAGGAAACCAGATGAGATCAATACCAACACCAGAATAAAGCCAGCGAATGATACAAGTGTCAAAGCAAGCTACGAACCAGGAAAAGACATAAAAACTGGAAGGCAGAAAACCTATTAGTCATGACGAAACAAGTTACTAGAGCCACAAACAGCCAAGATATAAAATCAAGATATTATAGTAATCAGGCTAAACAGAGACGGGAATATAACGAAATCCACGATGCTAGAATGAATTACCGGAAACCGATAGAAGCAATCATCAAAATAACAATATTTTCAGATTGTTAATCTACAGTTATGTTATTTTGGTTTATGTACATCGATGTCCGATTTAAAATTTGTTTATATGAATGCCAAATATACAGTTTATGCATCGAGACTTTTGCCTAATTCATGTGGTAATTTATTTTTTCTATTATTTTATTTTTGGTGGCCCACAGCCAAAACATAACGCAAGATAGAAAAATAAAACACACTATCGAACTGTGTAAGTGCGTGTAAAATCGCCAATAGTTCGTGCCCGTGAAGGCTCCGGCGTGCGGAACGCAGGAGCTGGAACGTCAATATTATCCGTACATAGGGGAAATTGGAGGGTAAATGAGTAGCCCTTTGGCTGCTCCTTCATCATCCGTTTCCTGTAAAATTGACATAAATTTTTTACAACAATCGGCTCAAAATATCTAACACCGAGTAGTCCAGAAGGCACTCATTAATTATGAAATGAACATACATAGATCTTAAGGACAAAGAGAGGAATGGGTAGCGGGGAAAATTGCGAAATCGTTTCAACAGTTAAAATGGATAGCAATCGGAAAAAGATTAATCCGAACGACCAAAATCATGAAAAATAATGTTTTTAAATAAGAATTAAATAAATTAATTTGAGTTGAGGCGGAAAATATGGGCGGGATGCCGCTCAAATTTTCTGAATTAATTCAAATACTTAACAAAAATAGTAACGTAAAAATGGAACGTGTAAAATAAGGGTGGAACGCTGCTCAAATTTTCCGAGTCAATGAAAATACTTTGTCGAAAAATGTAGAATAGGGATGAACCGTAAAATAAGGACGGAACGCTGCTAAAATTTTCGAATTTACAAAAATACTTTATCGAAAACCGAAAAATATAGATGGACTACGGCTAATGTTGTACATCAATAAAAAATTTTAACGCTGAGGAATAAGGACGGATCCCTACAAAATCTTAATAATAATAACGATAATGATAAGGGTAATGGTGATGATAATAATAATAATAATAATAATAATAATAATAATAATAATAATAATAATAATAATAATAATAATAATAATAATAATAATAATAATAATAATAATAATAATAATAATAATAATAATAATAATAATAATAATAATAATAATAATAATAATAATAATAATAATAATAATAATAATAATAATAATAATAATAATAATAATAATAATAATAATAATAATAATAATAATAATAATAATAATAATAATAATAATAGTAATAATAATAATAATAATCATGGTATTCGTAGTAATGATGATAATAATTATGATAATAATAATAGTAGTAATAATCATAGTAGTAATAACAATAAATATAATGGTAGTTTTAGTAATAAAAATAATAATAAAGGTAATACATATAATAGTAACCATGATAATGCTAATGACAATAATAGGAAGCATAGTAGTTAAAATAGGGATAAGAGTAAGGGAAATAATGTGAGAATATTTAACCTAACAAAGGGGTACAGGCCAAAGAATAATCATCAACACGGACAACGATAAGAAGGACTATGGGAATGAACATAACAATGAATGATATGAGAGTATAGGTTAATATTTGAAAGAGATAGGAGAATAATGGACCTAAGAATCAAAAGCGAGCACATGTCTTCTATCGACAGCTCGTTGGACCCAGAGATCGTTCGGTCAATTACAGCGTTAACAATAGCACTCACTTTTTGCGGACGATCTACCCACTCGAACACAGTTCCAACGTTGCTTAGCAACGGGTGCCGAGTGGTAAGCGAAAGATATTTGTATGGGGTTGTCTGGGTAACAACCATATAGTTTCAAAATATCAACACATAGAAACCCACCACTCCTAACAACGCACGGTAAAACTTGAGTAAACCTTTGTAAGTAATTTTAACTTCATAGTGATAAATGTTACCTAAATTTTTGCAGATGATTTCTGATGCATTTTGATAAGTACATGGTAACAATCACCTGAGTTCTGTAGACAATCTACTTAATTCGTCTGGGGGGAGATATTGCAATATGATTTCGTTATCAGATTCAAATCTATTTCTCTTCTCATTTTCCAAAATTTTTTGTAAATGTTTTGTAAAAGTTCAGGGAAATTCTTATCTGCAAGCTAATCGGGAATTAATTAATAGGGCAGAAACAAATAGATAATCGATTCCATTTTGCCACACTACAATTGTTAAAGCATATTAAGTATTTTTTTTCTTTTCATATAAAATAATTATTGTGTTAACTAATGCTTTTAACTTTTATAATATTAAGTCGGTACAGTTGATGTTTTAGTGTCGATAAACAAAAGTTTATTTAAAATTATAATGATTTAATATGTAGATTTACATTAAATTGAGTTAAATTAATTTTATTGCTCCAAGAGAATTGAATGCATAGTTGAAATATATAACCTGAACCCGTGAGAATAAATATGTTTGGTTAACCCAAGACACTTTGAAATTACCTTATACGTGTTCATACAATCATAATGGTATTTAAAAAGACCAGGACCTCTCAAGTGGGTTCCCGCCTATGTTGCAGAAGAATGGCCACAGGCTTGGAGGCGAGCACGGCCAACGAGGGGTCACGAGGAACCCCAACCCAGAAGGCCTCATCAGACCGCCATGCAATTGTTAGGAATGGAAAACGACCCACGCGGGACGAACAATCAAAACGAAGATCGGTATTCGGCTCAGGAGATTCGAGACCATGCACGTAATCTCCTCACCCGTCTGGAAGAATATCAATGGCAGGTAGACCTACAGGTGGTCAAGGCCCGTGCTCGTCACTTCAGGTTACTCTCCTGAAGAAGGTGTCAGGAGATTTTTTGAAGATTCATGACTTCACAGGTTTTATGACCACTGACATCAATTTTGTTTTGTTGTTTAGATCAAAAATAAATAAGTGTCGTTCGAACTTCATTTCTTCGATGATTCCTTAAACTAAATTTCACAAACTATGTTTGATATTAATCGTACTTGGAATCATCCGAGTTATTAGTAGAAGTTAATGTTTGTTATTGCAGCAATGGAGTCTACACAACCGTTACAAACAGAACTGGCCCATGCCACACGAGACAATAAGAACCTTCTCGACCAGGTAATTCAACTGACACGAGAAGTCCAACAAATCAAGTCCACCTGGTTGGACCCAAAGAAGACTAAAGCCCTTTACCTCAGACTCACCGCTGCTCAAAAGGGGTGGGCAGATGAAAGGAAACTCAATCAGAGTTTGAAAACCCAAGTGAAGGGATTAGAAGTGGCCCTATCCGCCTGCCAAGAAGGAGCCGCGGTAGCATACCCCCTTGTATTCGCTCTAGCCCGATTAGCCTACCGAGAGTCGGCAGCAGCCCCAACAACGACCGCCACTCCAACCACAATAACAACCGGTAGTTATCTGCCTGGAAGGAAGGAGCGTGCGAAACGCCGAGCCGCTCGATTATCGAATAAAACTGGATAAACAAATCAATTTGTATTGAGTTGATAAATAGAGAATTATCGAGTTTGTAAACTTCATATGTGTAATTTGCATTTCTATAGTCCCAGTAAATTGAAACGATACTTTTAACAGTTAGATAATCGCCTATGTCACCGCAACCAACCCGCACAAATATATCATTACAATCTATTGGCTAGGTTCAGTGCTCAGATAACATTGTCAAATCTCTTTTGATATTATGATAAACTCTAACGATATACTTACGACATAAGGGGGACTGAATGAGTTAAAGCGAGCACAAGTCTTCTAACGACAGCTCGTTGGACCCAGGGATTGTCCGAGCAATTAATGCACTAGTAATAATGCTCACTTTTTGCGGACAATCATCCACTCGAAAACATCTCCAACGTTGCCTAGCAACGGGTGCCGAGTGGTAACTAGAAAATATTTATATGGCGTTACTGGGGTAACCCCAATGAGTTAAAACAAATATCAATACCCTGTAACCCACCACCTGTAATAAATTAATTTATAGGCATTTTAAGAGAAAAAATTGCTGAAAAATTTAAATTTTGAGGTTTCTTGAATAATGATTTAATTTTCTTGTGAAATCATAATTTTAAAACATAATTTTAAAAATTCACTTAATTTGCAGCCATTTCAAAAATGTGTTCGGTTATTATTATTGAAAGTCGGTTCCTCTCTGACTCCTCGTGTCCTTTTCAAATCAAATAAGTAAACCCAACACAGAATAATTTTATTTGAACTTTACCACAGTTCCAACTCAATCCGATTTATTTCGATGTTTTGCAACTACAATTTGTGATTTATTTGCACCCTTCAACCACCGAATAAATTTGATTATCTTAAGGTAGATTATCCAATGGATAATCACCTTTTCTGATAGATAACGTTTGGCTTTACTTGGATTTAGACTTTTACTGACCTGACTAGACTACTCGTTTCTTCAACCACTGGCCATTTCGTGTTTTTTCCTTTTTCCTTTTATACTCCTGCTCAGACTGTTTTCAGACAATTGTCAACAACATTTGCTACATTACTAAATTATTAAAAATAATTACTTCCCACAGACCACCTTAGACGACATTTGTCAACAACGTTTGCTCCATTACTAAATTACAAATTAGGAAATAATTACCTCTCCATAGATTAGTGGCGCCCATTTAATATTGTTTAGGGCAATTTACTCTTTTATATTATTCCGTCTACACGCCCGGTTTTCCTTTTTTTCTCTTATATTATTTTCTAGGGACCCTTCACTAAATTTTTATTATTATTTCTGGACTCGTCTCTCAATTTGGTGTTCAACCATACCAATTTTCTCTGATCAATACTACTTTCGAATTTTTTGTAATTTTTTTAATTAATGTTGCACTTTTTTCATTTTGGTGTTTTATTGATTTTACTGTGCTTTTTTCGTAATACCCCAACAAATGACTGAAATTCATTGATTTTTCACAAAACATAAAATCAAAAAATAAAATTTAGTTGAATGTATCTGAAAGCGGCTTGGTGTATAAGTTCAGTGCGATAAACTCAACACTAGAAATATAAAAAATGGTAGAAAAATTAAATGCATCACACAAACAACCGTAATAAAAGATGAATGCAAACTTTCAATATATAATAAAGTTAAGTTTAGATACACTCCTATAAAAATTTAATTTTAGACATTTATAGAAAAAAATGGGGTGATGTTTCTACTCTAAGTTTTTTTGTAAACGATGAGATGTTATCGTAAGAATGATTTTAAATTTAAAATTAATTTATGTTTTTAAAATGTATTCCCAAGAGACATTTCTGTGAGTAACTTTCCATTTTTCCACGATGATTTTTTTAAGATTTATTTATAAGTTATAATTAATTTATTCAATGTAATCGATTACACATTGCAACAAAAAAGTGTTTATGGTGTTTGCGAAATAATATATAATTTTGTATGATTTTGATGCGCTGAATTCTAAAATAAAATCTGATTTTATGCATCATGTCTAGTTTTCACGCTACGCTTACCATAATGAGATATCAATTTAAAGGGTTTTCAATATGGTTTTTTGATGGTTTACAATGATAGTCCGAGGTATGCAAGGGGTAGCATAAGAGTCCGTTTTATGGCTGAATAAAATTAGTATTATACAATCTTCATCTCTGCACTTTTCCTTCATTATATTTTCTACAATGTTATCAGTACAATCCGTAAAATCATTGCATTCATGCTGCTCAACGTCTTCACGGTTAGGTTCATTCAAAGGTTCCAAGTCATCTATAAAGATTTTTTCAGGGTTTCTGAAACTGTACATATATTTCTAATTTTTACACTGGTTAATTCATCTAATTTATCAAACAAATAGTTGATTAAATACTCAAAATAAAAATCAATTGAATATAAAATACATATATTAACTTCTTCTGACGACATTGTCATAATTTTATAAAGATAATATAACTTTGTTTATAGCATGTCGTTTTGAAAGTTTGAATTCATATAATTAGTAAAAAGGGAGGATCCCAACTCACTTTGACCTAAATAACAGTCAATGCCATCAAAATTGAACTAACTAAATTATTTCTTCGGTATATGCGGAAAAACCTATATTTTTAAGAAAATATTTTGCCTTTGAATATATTTAAAAATCAATCTCAAATTCGAAAATGCCATGGATATCAAAAAAGAAACTAATAGAAGCTTCTCAAATATTAATAACTGAAATGATTTTGAGGACAAAAAATAACTAATCTTATCTACACCGGAAATCAGAATTTCTTTTCTTGCAAATTACTGAATGAATAAAAACAAAGAGAGGTGTAAACATGTAAATCCACGTTCTGTAAAGCTCCGGATCTTGCAAATATTCTACTGGTCCAGATAATTGTTTAGGAGCTGAAGCCTAACTGAATCCTTGTATAGAAACTAAAAAGAGAACTTCCAATCCATCTACAACAAAAGTTATGTCTCCGAATGCTTCAAAAACATAATTTAACAGTAATACACCCAACTTAAGATCTACTAGTAATTTATCTAAACGTCTCTTACAGTAGTATTGTTGCCATATTTGATTATCATGCATATAATCTATTTGATTAACTACCTACCAAATTGGTGGTAATTCAATTGTTGATGGTAATAACTCCATTTACGTAGCAATATTATAAGGAAAAATACCCTTACCATGTACAAGATGTGATTCAAAAACCTTTGAAGTATGGGAAAGATTTGGTGAGTTTTTTTTGATAAATTTTCCAAACTATTAAATAAAAATTACAATGAATCACTGCTTTTTAATCTTATTATCCTTTATTTTGTTACAATAAGTGTGCGAAACCTTTCTGTTGATTGAGACAGGCACGCATCTACGGGGCTCATGGATTTGAGCCTCTCCAAGCTCATAAAAATCATTAAATTTATTGCAATGTCTACCCAATGTTTATGAGTGAAATTATCTAAATTATTAACTAAAAATGTGACCGGCAAGTGATGGATCCAGTGCTAAGGCATCGCTTGAACGGTAAAGGAATGGCACTGACACGCCATAGATGAGTGTGTACAGGACCATTTAAATATCTGGAGAATGTCACTGTTTTGTGTAATTGACCTTAAGTCAGCAAAATAATAAAAATTGTTATCGGTGGCATTGACTGTGTAATATAATCGACCCACTTTGTAGTAAATACTATATAATCTGCAAAACAAACTCTATATTGCTAGGATGATAAAGATATTTGTTCGATTACAATAAAAGTCATGCTTACGGTCACTATAAGATTTGGCATATACATATTCCAACTGCTTTGTCATGAAATAAAAGTCAATAGAAACCAACAAATCCTATTAACAATAAAAAAAAACGTATCCATTGTGTATATCTAAATAAATATTGTAAATTATTGGCTAATTTAGTTTATCCGATAATTATTTTTTATAATTAATAATTACATTATAAAATTTAAAAAGAAATTTAAATAATTAGTTTTTAGTAAGCATTTTCAATATTCATTTATTCATATATTAAAATTTAAATAAATATTTTAGAACTTTAAATTATTTTACCAAATTTTCTAATTTCAACATACTGCATGAAAAGGGTATATTTCTGACATCATTTAGGTCGAAATATTTCATATTTCATTTTATGAATAAAGATTGCGGAAATTGCCTTAGTAATTTATCCAAATTATATTTATACAAATGATTCAGGAAATATTTTGAAAATACAAAATTTAGTAAAAGAATTTAAAGCTGTTAAATATTCTTTTTAGTTTTTATAAATGCAAGTTGGATTCTAAAATATTTACAAAAATTTATTTTATATCTGTAAAAATTATTTTAAATCATTATTTGAATCTATTAAAATTTTTAATATTGATGAATTAAATTTGAAAATTTTGTTTTTAAATAAATATATATATATTTTGAAAACAGTTTAGTGAGGGAAAAGATAAATAATTATTATTATTATATGTTATAAATGTTATGAGAATAACTTCTAAACTATTTCTTAAATCGTTTTCAGAAGAATAACTAATAATCCAAAAATTTATAAATGATACTATATTATCAACTTTTAAAGAAACATTTTCAGCCTTGAAGGGACATCTTTGTATGGGCACAAAAATAACATCAATAATATTTTCAAGATAAATCCAATAACTTTATTTGACCAATTAAATTTTTGTATTCGATTGTTGGTCAGTTGATCACGAAGCATTCTTTATCAAGGTTTGGCGTTTTTTCAATTATCATAATGTTGTTAGTAGAATCAAATTTGAGAAATGACAATGTGAGAAATTTTTAAGAAAATTTGTTATTTGATTAAGTTCCATCTGTTTGGATTTTGAAATGAGTATATTAAGTTTCGAGTTGACTTGAAAATGTGGAAATGTTGAGGTTGGTTTCAACGTGGTATCTTATATAAATAATAACACCAACACTGGTTCAAATAATTTAATTTAAATACAACACTTATACAATAAAAATAATGTTTACCTTCACCAACTGTTAATAATGACTCTGATTATATTTTATTATGCTTTCGGTGTTAACTTTATTTGCAGTTGTCTATGTTGCAATATCAACTACTGAATTTGCAACTCTTCTGATTTTACAATTTTGGGTGGTTTAACTGAGAAATCTCTCAGTTTATATACTAGAAGATTTTTGATATTGTTGACACTTAAAGTGTTTTTTTCGCTCACTTAATGACGCCTCACATAAATTATTATTAATTTTACCATTATTATTATTATTGTCTCTATTAGTTTTGTTTTAGGTACTCAACTGTCAATCAATTCTAACAACTTCACGATTTTTGACAACAAAAACAATTTTAATCAATTATCCCCTAGAGGTCGAAAATCTAGCATATATTTTTTCATATATTTATTTACTTGGGAGGGGGGTTAAAATTTTCTATTGTTTTCAATTTATCTTTACTATCACTTTTTCATACTTAAATATAAAAAATAAATATCATTATCAATAATATTCTCACGCTTGCATTAAATGTTATCATAAATTGTCAAAATCAATTACAGATTGTTTAAGATGATACAAAACACATAAATGGCTATATATATATAAATAATATATAAGAATTAAATAAAAAATATTGAATTGAGACGGAAAATATGGGCAGAACGCTGCGCAAAATTTCAGAAATAGTTAAAACATTTATCATAAAACTGTAAAAATCAGGGCGGAACGCTGCTCAAATTTTCCGAATTAATTAAAATACTTATCGCAAATAGTAAAGTAAAGGTGGAATGTTGTTCAATCGTTAGTATAATATTCTTATAAACTGTAGGATAAGGACGGAACGCTGCTCAAATTTTTCGAATCAATGAAAATACTTCATCGAAAACTGTAGAATAAGGATAAAACCGTAAAATAAGGGTGGAACGCTGCTAAAATATTTTGAATTAACAAAAATACTTTATCGAAAACTGAAAAATACAGTTGGATTACAGCTAAATTTTGATATGAGAAAAATATTTTATAAACCTGAGGAATAAGGAAGGATCCCTACTAAAAACTTAATAATAATAATGATAATAGTAAGGATAACGGTAATAATAATAATAATAATAATAATAATAATAATAATAATAATAATAATAATAATAATAATAATAATAATAATAATAATAATAATAATAATGATAATGATAATAATTATGATAATAATAATAGTAATAATAATAGTAGTAGTAATAATAATAAATATGATGGTAATTATAGTAACACGAATAATAATAAATGTAATAGTAGCAACAATTAATAAAGGTAATACATATAATAGTAACAATGATAATGCTAGTAATAATAATAAGGAACATTGTTGTTATAATAGTGATAAGAGTAAGAGAGATAATGTGAGGATATTTAACATAACGAAGGGTTTACAGGTCATGGCAAAAATCGATAATACGAACAATGATAGGAAGAACTATGGGAATAAACATAAAGATAAATGATATGAGAGTATAGGTTAACATTTGAAGGAGATAGGAGAATAATGGGACCTCAAAATTGAAATCGAGCAGAGGCCTTCTATCGGCAGCTCGTTGGACCCATGGATCGTTAGGTCAAGTATAGCATTAGCAATAGCGCTCACTTTTTGCGGACGATCTACCCACTCGAACACAGTTCCAACGTTGCTTAGCAACGGGTGCCGAGTGATAAGCGAAAGATATTTTTATGAGGTTGTCTGGGTAACAACCATATAGTTTCAAAATATCAATACCCAGAAACCCACCATGACTATGAAATACCCAACGAAAATGTGACGAGAGAGATAAATGTTTATAAATTTTTTAAATGTTTACTCTACCCTCAGTAAATTTCTGATTGTGTAAATAAAAAAAATAATTGACATGTTCAAAAAGGTCACTCAATTATTAAAAGATATATTAATACAATAAAATATGTAAGCAAATAGTTTCAGTATTAGTGAATTAAATATTCGAAATGTTCTATATAAAAGTATTTCAAATGGTTTATAATTAAAGCTTAATTTTATTGAATTATTATTAGTTTTGTTTTAAAATAATTTAATTTGACAATAAGATTATAAAATTACTTTTTATTTTCTAAATAAATCTTTTAATTAATAGAATTTAAAATATTCATAATTTTTTGACATATTTATTTGATTATCTTTTTATTTATTTATTTAATTTTAATTTTATTTATTTATTTGTCAATATAATTGTATTTTACTAATGGAGAAATATCCACAATGCGCTTTAAAAACATTATTTTTGAAGCTTTTAGCTGAGTAAAATTTATTCTATTGTAATAATATTATTATTTTTCTCACACCGTTTTTAGTAAATAATAACAAATAATTTTTTTGAGGGTCTTATAAATAAAATTAACCCCTTTTAGACTAACAAAGAAACCGGCGAAGCTGCTGAGGCTCAGAATATAGCCTAATTAGTGACATATGAGGACTATGCCCCGTGGATATTTGGCTTGAAAATTGCTAGAAAATTGCTTGAAAATTTTTAATTATTTGTTTTAATGAATGAAATTTTTTTAATTATTTGTTTTAATGAACGAATTTTTTTTATAATTTTTTTGTTTAAATGTTCAAATTTAAAATTTTTAAAAATTTTTAATTCATGATAAAAAACTCTAAGTATTTTTTCTCGATTTAAAAGCCTAAAAAATAAAAATTGTCTTAAATCGCCTATGATTGTGCTGAGTAGTATTTTTGAATAAAATTGGCTCAAACTTGAATTAAGAACCTAAAAATATCGAATAAAAAGCCTAAGTATTTTTTCATACTTAAATTGCATAAAAATAAAATTGGCTCAAATCGCCTGTCGACTAAAAATCATGAATGTTTTATTTTTATTTACTTTAATTATTTGTTTAAGTCAATAATATTATTTATTTATATTTTAATTATATTATTATTAAATTTAATTATTTGTTTAAGTCAATAATATTATTTATTTATATTTTAATTATATTATTATTAAATTTAATTATTTGTTTTCATCAAGTCAATTATTTATTTTTAAATTATTATTAAATTAAATTGTTTGTTTTAATGAAGTGAATTAAATAATTATTTTTATTTTCATTTAATTATTTCTTTAATATTATTATTTTTATTTAATTAATTATTTATTTTTATTTTATTATTATTAACTTTTTTTTTAAATTGCAAGTCTAATAATAATTTTTCATTGTAAAAAATGGTAAGGGTATGAAACTTCTAGCTACAACACTTCTGAACTTGACTTTTCACCTTCGGATTTACCTATGAGACTTTGTGACGTCCAAAATTTGAAGCTAAAAATCCAAATCTTTTAATTAATGTCCTTACGTATGATGAAAATAATTTAATTAATGATTTTTCAAACCCTGAAGTTTTCAAACATCCTTATATTGAAATAATTCATCGTTCTAAAGTTGTTGGGGGACAACCTATTAATTTAATTTTATTAAAAAGCCTTGATTCGTATCATTATATTACTGTTACTAAATTAGATAGGGTTTTAAATTATAGGAATCATTCTTTTACTGATACTAGAGTTCAAAGTATATGGTGCCATCGATTTCTAAATGGTTTTCGCAATATAATTTCATTAAATAAACATAAATGGTTGTGTGATAAAAATCAATTAGGCACAACTCTTTATACATTACGTTTAAATAAAAACTTGGAATTTAAGAAATGGGCTAAAACCTTTACTCCTCCTTTCGTCCTTTACGCTGATTTTGAGGCTATCTTACCTTCAGATGACATACATTTTCAAATACATATGCCGATTTCGGCCGGTTTACTTTTAATTAATAATTTTACAGGTGAAAAATCATACAAAAGTTTCCTGGGTGATGATTGTGTAGTTAATTTTCTTAAAAAAATAAATAATATGTCAATTAATACTGTTTTACCCTTTTATCAAAATAATTATAAAAAGAAAATATTATTAACAGACTCAGACATTCTTTCGTTTTCTTCGGCAACTTGTTGTTATTTGTATAATAAGACTTTATCAGTACCGGTTAAGGACCATGATCACTTTACTGGAAAATATTTGGGAGCAGCTTGTTCCAAATGTAATATTTCTCGACAAATAAGGTTTGAATTTCCAGTTGTTTTTCATTATTTGAGAGGGTATTATCTTCACCATATCCTCAAGTATGGTATGAGTGATTTTAACACGTGGAAAATAAGTTGTATTCATGTAACAAGTGAAAAGTTTCTTTCATTGTCAGCAAGAATCAGTGGATTAACTGTAAAATTCATTGATTCTTGTCAACTTATTAATAGTTCATTAAGTAACGCAGTTAAAACATTGACCACTCTTCCTTTAACTCGTTCGGAATTTGTAGGTAGTATTATCGATACTAAAGGTATTTTCCCTTATAACTTTGCAACTTCTCAAGAAGTTTTAGAAACTATATATAAACTTCCTCCTATTTAGGAAGATGTAACTGAAGCTGAATATAGTAAGGCTCAATCTATTTGGGAAGAAACCAATTGTAACTCTTTACTAGATTATATGATGGTTTACCTCAAACTTGATGTTTTTCTTTTGGCTGATTTTTTCAAGCAATTTCGTTCAAAGTCCTTAACTCATAACCGATTGGAACCACTTAACTTTTATGGAATTCCCGGTATGTCTTGAGAATCGGCTCTTATGACTCTTGACGAACCAATTGAACTTCTCACTGATATGGAGTATAATTTTTTCGAAGGGGGAATCCGTGGTGGATTAACCTTTGTTAATAAACATCACGTAGTATCTGATGACAACACCGAAATGCTTTACATTGACATCAATAATCTCTATGGTTGGGCTTTAATTCAACCATTACCATATGGAAATTTTGAATGGGTCACTGATACTAATCAATTATATAATTTTATTAGTTTTTTGAATAAGGATCCTGAATCACTGTCATTTGATGTCACGTTTGAAGTAGATTTAGAAACCCCAACATTTCTTCATGATAAACTTAATGATTTTCCAGTAGCTGATGAAAAGATGTGCGCTCCGGGTTCTAAGGTTGAGAAGTTAATGCTAACGCATTATCCAAAGAAGAATTATGTTCTTCATTGGAGACTTTTGAAGCTTTTTGTTTCTTTACAAATTAAAATTACACATGTACATAGACCCATTAAATGGATTAAAATTTATTTTTTACAATGAAAAATTATTATTAGACTTGCAAATTAAAAAAAAGTTAATAATAATAAAATAAAAATAATAATAATATAAAATAAATAATTAATTAAATAAAAATAATAATATTAAAGAAATAATTAAATGAAAATAAAAATAATTATTTAATTCACTTCATTAAAACAAACAATTTAATTTAATAATAATTTAAAAATAAATAATTGACTTGATGAAAACAAATAATTAAATTTAATAATAATATAATTAAAATATAAATAAATAATATTATTGACTTAAACAAATAATTAAATTTAATAATAATATAATTAAAATATAAATAAATAATATTATTGACTTAAACAAATAATTAAAGTAAATAAAAATAAAACATTCATGATTTTTAGTCGACAGGCGATTTGAGCCAATTTTATTTTTATGCAATTTAAGTATGAAAAAATACTTAGGCTTTTTATTCGATATTTTTAGGTTCTTTAATCAAGTTTGAGCCAATTTTATTCAAAAATACTACTCAGCACAATCATAGGCGATTTAAGACAATTTTTATTTTTTAGGCTTTTAAATCGAGAAAAAATACTTAGAGTTTTTTATCATGAATTAAAAATTTTTAAAAATTTTAAATTTGAACATTTAAACAAAAAAATTATAAAAAAAATTCGTTCATTAAAACAAATAATTAAAAAAATTTCATTCATTAAAACAAATAATTAAAAATTTTCAAGCAATTTTCTAGCAATTTTCAAGCCAAATATCCACGGGGCATAGTCCTCATATGTCACTAATTAGGCTATATTCTGAGCCTCAGCAGCTTCGCCGGTTTCTTTGTTAGTCTAAAAGGGGTTAATTTTATTTATAAGACCCTCAAAAAAATTATTTGTTATTATTTACTAAAAACGGTGTGAGAAAAATAATAATATTATTACAATAGAATAAATTTTACTCAGCTAAAAGCTTCAAAAATAATGTTTTTAAAGCGCATTGTGGATATTTCTCCATTAGTAAAATACAATTATATTGACAAATAAATAAATAAAATTAAAATTAAATAAATAAATAAAAAGATAATCAAATAAATATGTCAAAAAATTATGAATATTTTAAATTCTATTAATTAAAAGATTTATTTAGAAAATAAAAAGTAATTTTATAATCTTATTGTCAAATTAAATTATTTTAAAACAAAACTAATAATAATTCAATAAAATTAAGCTTTAATTATAAACCATTTGAAATACTTTTATATAGAACATTTCGAATATTTAATTCACTAATACTGAAACTATTTGCTTACATATTTTATTGTATTAATATATCTTTTAATAATTGAGTGACCTTTTTGAACATGTCAATTATTTTTTTTATTTACACAATCAGAAATTTACTGAGGGTAGAGTAAACATTTAAAAAATTTATAAACATTTATCTCTCTCGTCACATTTTCGTTGGGTATTTCATAGTCATGGTGGGTTTCTGGGTATTGATATTTTGAAACTATATGGTTGTTACCCAGACAACCTCATAAAAATATCTTTCGCTTATCACTCGGCACCCGTTGCTAAGCAACGTTGGAACTGTGTTCGAGTGGGTAGATCGTCCGCAAAAAGTGAGCGCTATTGCTAATGCTATAATTGACCGAACGATCCATGGGTCCAACGAGCTGCCGATAGAAGGCCTCTGCTCGATTTCAATTTTTAGGTCCCATTATTCTCCTATCTCCTTCAAATGTTAACCTATACTCTCATATCATTTATCTTTATGTTTATTCCCATAGTTCTTCCTATCATTGTTCGTATTATCGATTTTTGCCATGACCTGTAAACCCTTCGTTATGTTAAATATCCTCACATTATCTCTCTTACTCTTATCACTATTATAACTACAATGTTCCTTATTATTATTACTAGCATTATCATTGTTACTATTATATGTATTACCTTTATTAATTGTTGCTACTATTACATTTATTATTATTCGTGTTACTATAATTACAATTATATTTATTATTATTACTACTACTATTATTATTACTATTATTATTATCATAATTATTATCATTATCATTATAAGTATCATTATCATTATTATTATTATTATTATTATTATTGTTATTTTTATTATTATTATTATTATTATCCTCATTATGATTGTCATTATTATTATTATTATTATTATTATTATTATTATTATTATTATTATTATTATTATTACCGTTATCCTTACTATTATCATTATTATTATTAAGTTTTTAGTAGGGATCCTTCCTTATTCCTCAGGTTTATAAAATATTTTTCTCATATCAAAATTTAGCTGTAATCCAACTGTATTTTTCAGTTTTCGATAAAGTATTTTTGTTAATTCGAAATATTTTAGCAGCGTTCCACCCTTATTTTACGGTTTTATCCTTATTCTACAGTTTTCGATGAAGTATTTTCATTGATTCGAAAAATTTGAGCAGCGTTCCGTCCTTATCCTACAGTTTATAAGAATATTAAACTAACGATTGAACAACATTCCACCTTTACTTTACTATTTGCGATAAGTATTTTAATTAATTCGGAAAATTTGAGTTGCGTTCCACCATTATTTTACGGTCTTCTCCGGATATTATATCAATTATTGAGCCGTATTCTACTTATACTTTACTATTTTTGATAAGTATTCTAATTGATTCGGAAAATTTGAGCAGCGTTCCGCCCTGATTTTTACAGTTTTATGATAAATGTTTTAACTATTTCTGAAATTTTGCGCAGCGTTCTGCCCATATTTTCCGTCTCAATTCAATATTTTTTATTTAATTCTTATATATTATTTAAAACATTATTTTTCATGATTTTAGTCGTTCGGATTAATTTTTTTCCGATGGCTATTCATTTTAACTGCTGTAACGATTTCGCTATTTTCCCCGCTACCCTTTCCCTCTCTTTGTCTTTATGATCTATTTATGTTCATATTATTTTTAATGATTGCCCACTGGACTACTCGGTGTTAATGATTTTGAGCCGAATGTTGTTAAAATGTTTATGTCGATTTTATCGAAAATTGAGTGCAAGAAGAATGAGCCAAAAGACCCACCTTTGAGCTACTCTCTTTCGCTATTTAATTCAGTGATTTGACGTTTGGGTTCCTGCGATCTCACCCGGAACCATCACGGGCACGACTGTTGGCGGACTTACACCGCACTTACAGTCGATAGTTATGTGTAATTTTACTAACTTGCAATATGTTTTGGCTGTGGGCCGAAAAATAAATAAATAAATTTTACCAAAGTAGTTGAAATAAAAGCTTCGATGCACAAAGGTGGTTGGTTGAAAATATTTATTCAGCATATTACATCGTCCACGTTAAATTCGTTCGGCCAAATACGGCAATTGTCAATTCATAAAAGTATTGTGAGTATTTCATAAATACCATTCGTAAAATCATTGCGCACATTCCATAAATTGAAGTCGTAAAATCATTGTGCACGTTCCATAAATTCAAGTCGCAAAATCGAATCAATAATCATACACTAGCCGAGAGTGGTCGTGTTCAGGCAAAACACTTACCAGTGTTAATTGCCTGAATGCACGGTTCTCAGCTAGTTATAAACACCAACTAATTTTCTGTAAAACTAAGATTGCAAAGTAAGAATGAAATTTTTTTCTCCGAAAAATAAAACTCAAAATTTGTCAAAACACATCAGTATATATACCTATAATTTGGCCTTAACCTTGCGTGTTAATTTTATTGCGATTAAACAATATTCGACCTTGAAATTATTTGTGTTATCTAAATTACATTTTTATTTATTTCTTAATTTAAATTGGTCATTTATTTTTAACATTTTTAATTAAATTTATTCAGCCAAAAATATTTTGTTTTTATTCATTTAATTGATTAATTCTTACTTTTATATAAATGGTCATTTTATGGTCAAATTTTCTTGTTATTATGTTATTTTATATGTACATTTCGTGCTGTTCTTGATGCATTTTGTATTTATTTTATTTTACTTTTATGTTTTTGATTTTATATTTATTTATATTCTCTCAGATTTTAAAGTGTTTATTTGGTGTTGTATGTTATATTTTAAGTTATCTTGGTGCTGGGTTTTCGTGCTGTATTACTGATGCATTTAAACAATTCGCAAGGCTATTTGTGTTCTGGCCCAATAGTCACCGTTCAATAATTTTTTCCATTTTTATAGTGTTTTTGGCTGAATGCGCTTATATTTTGTAAATGTCAAATAATCAAAAATTTCAAAAATGGAGATTTTACTGGATTTGCCAAATAAATTACTTTTTATTTTAGATTTCTCTCTGACTTGTATTATTATTGGTATTATAATTAATATAATTTTATTATAATTCTATATCCCTCACATTGTGATTTTGCAATTCATCTACTAGGCTAAAATAACTACTTTTAAAAGCGGTTTTGAGAACTTCTCTTCTTAATATATCTTCGAATTAATATTCAATAAAAATGAACTCTTGATAAACAAGCTAATTTCTGGAGGCTAAAGCTCATAAACGGGAAGCAGAATCTCTTTGCCTTCATATTACAAAAGAAATATTTGGAAATTCAACTTGTTTCCTTCAAAATCTTTAGTAAATATCATTTCAATTAATAAATGATTTTTATTTTCACCTTAAAAATTTTTTATTTAAAATTGCCGACCTTGTCAGTTTTCTAAATTTGAGTTTTCTCTATTTTCCATGACATCATTAATTTTTAAGGGATTTCTTGTTTAAATACACCTGATTCAGTTCATTAAAAACTTCTATAATAGAAGTTTTATTTAACATTCAACTACGATTATGATTAATTTATGAATTAGTCATTTTTAAATGGCTGACAGGTAAATTTTTTACTAAAGTATATTTAAGGGCTTGGATTCTGATCTCTTAAAGTTATGAGATCATTATTCAAGCTCTTACATAATACTTTTAATCATCATTTATTTTTAATTCAATTTTAATTAATTTTTTTAGGGTTTTTTAGGAATTTATGCCTATTTATGTAAATTAATGGAATTAATTTCGAATAAATGTAAGTCCCATTAATTGAAAGCAAAAATTTATTAAAATAAAATTTATTATTAAAAAGTTTCTATATTCGAATAAACTCTTTCTCTGTTCCTTGGAAATTCGTTTTGACTGCCATTTTTTTTACCTTTTGACAAATACAAATTTTTGATATTTATTGATTTTATGAGGCTTTGGAAATTTTCGTTAATTTCCCAAATTTATAAAAATCTTCCTCATTTTCAATGATATTCATGATTTGGATTTTTTATACTTTATAAAAAATATTATTTTTAAACTTAAGTTATCGGAAAACTTCTGTTTTCCATATTTTTAGACTCCTCATTTGAAGGTTCTGGTTCCACTGCTCCTGGTAAATTGCAAATGGGATAAAAAAAATTATTTTAAGTACAAGTTAAATGTTACGTTGTTATTTCTTCATCTCCTCAAAAACCTAGAGTTCCGATGGATATTTAGGAAATATCTGAAGAGTTGTAAAAATATTAAATTGATTGAATTTCATGAAAAATCTTACGAAATTATTTCTTAATTTTCTCTACAACTCAAAGTAGAGTTATTAGTATTTTTTTCAAAGATTTTCGGCTTTAATTTAAAAAAAATTTATCTAAAAAGTTATTAAAATAGAACTGCATTTTATTGAACTGCACATTTCTTTGCATGCATATAAAAAATTTTTTCTTCAAATTCCTTTCTTCCTATAATATAAGTTTTTATTTAGTTGAACAAATTAGATGCAGACACGGGTAAGTATGTATGTCGCTATATCATAACATTATTGATTTTTTCATTTGATTGTGGGGATATAGGTAGTTAGCATGACCTTGACCCCAATCATAAACTTTCCTCTACCTGCCACTGATTACCCGTTGCTAGGGTTCTGTGACCGTTAAAGGTGAGCTTTGTTTCCAAAACTGCTAAGACCCGGTCTACAGCTGGTTCAGCGAGCTACCGATAGAAGGTCTGTGCTCGTCTTATCTTCTTTAGGTCCCTTACTCACTTTACTTCACATCGCATTGTCTTAACCCCCCAGAGAATTATTCTAATATATTTACAGTGTGAGATCGAAATGACTAACAAAGAAGATTTTATTCACTCACGTATTACACTCTTAAATTAATTTCTGTCCCAATTGCAATTTATATATTTTCTGCCGTTTTCTCTTTGCTCGTCTGGCCTTGCGCGGGACTTTGGTTGGAATGGTGGTTGCGCCGGATTGGTCGTATGGTAGGCCACTTGGGCTGGGGCAAGCACCAGAGAGTAGGTAACGGCCTGTCCCTCCTGGCCCGCCGCTACGGCTACTTCCAGCCCTCGTATCTATACCTTCTGGGCTTGGTTTCTTCCTGCCAACCTTTTTGTGCCGCGTCGATCTGCTGGTAGAGTCGCTTCACTCTGGCCGGCTCGAACCAAGTACCTCTCACCCTCTGCAACTCGCGGCTTATTTGAAGACACTGTTGGTGCAAGTTTGCGTTTTCCTTCCGGAGACTTTTTAATTATTTACTGATTTTCTTTATAGAATCATTCATGGTTTCACCTTAATAACAAAATTGACATAGGATAGGTTTCGGAGACAAGTTTAACAAACAAAACCAATTTAAAAATGAGCAAAAACTTCAGTCCCCAACCCATTATCATCCCGTGTCTTGTCTACTCTGGAAAATCGATTCATGTTTCCTTATGCAGTTCCCATATACTAGTTTGTAATTTAAATAAAAAAAACTTGCTAATACGACAAGTTTATTAAAGATACAACATACAAAATAAGCATTCAATGGTTGGGCGGTCGTTTATCTACGAGACGTCGTCGCGAATACGCGTGCTCCTCGACGCCTCGATCCTCCAGGATGACTCGGATGTTTGGTTGGAGGAGGTTTTTCGGAACCACTAAGTGAACTGGCGCGTCACTCTCTAGGAGGGCTGGATCTCGATGATCGTAAGCCACTCCGTAAGCAGGCAGGTGCCCGTCTGAACTAGGAATACACCCGCTGGGTTTCTGCCCGGCTCCCTCTTGATGATGATGCTAGGGAGCTCGACATCGGTTGCGGATCTATTGCCACTCCTGTCCGGCCACTCAGGGGTCCCATAAGTTGATATAGTGTAGCCACGATCCCATAGAGCTTGCCGATACCTCCCGGCAAATCTGGTCGGCACCGTTAATATGGTGCGATCTGCGTCTTCCCAGTTGTTGTCCAAGATACCTGTTGACAATACATTAATAGTTGTAATTAAACTACTTTCTCTACAGCCGTTTAACTACTGAATTCAACTAAGGGAATGTTTGTGGGAGTCTAAATACAATAAAAAAAATTCAAAATTACAGGCTCGAATTTGATTAATCAACCTGGTTATTACTAAATAATTACGATAGTATCTAAATTAGGTATCCGTCTCTAACGGGTCCGGCTTATTCCTGACGACTAAGACTGTTAATTATCCTAAAGAGTAAATATTCTTATTCACAAAAAATATATTTAATCCTGATAATCCCTGGGTGATTAAGTGGAAAAGAAAATTGAGGAATGCTAAGGATTGGGTGTCAATTCACTTGTATCTGCTTGGGCAAATACTCAATTCTAGACTAAAAGGTAATATTAAATCGTATTGAATTAACCTAAATCGATTGAAGGGAGGGTTTTTTGGGGAATCAATTCAAAAATAATAAAATTACTAACCCGAGAACAGGTGGGGAACCGGCGACTGAAACCAAAAAAAATTTCAAATGATTCGCGAATTACCAAGAGAACTGGTCGAAATATTGGAGATTAATAGACCTGCTTTTCTATCATGAATCATATTCGTTTTTCTATTTCAGGTTCGTAATTGGTGTAGGAATCTAACGAACAGTGGTGTTTGATAATTTTGAGTCGTCGGTTCGATAGAGCTTCCACACTCAGATGGGTTGTTTCTTGTGATGATCGAGAATTTTATCTATTCATCGATTTTCGGAACTAACTGTCTGCAATCAGGATTTATTTTCTAGTTACTTGTTCGTAATTTATATCGCATAATTAACACAAGGAAAGCATAAAATAAAAATTTTGCATTTATTAAACATAAAACATGGCTCGGATAGCTATACTTGATGCAGGATCTCCATTAGGGATGTGACTTCGGGCATGAATATGTGTCTCGTTACTCGGATGATTTCTTGCATCGAATATTTGTCTACTGGAGTGTTCGATCAGCGGTCTTCTACTCATTTTCATTTAATTGGTTTTATTCGTTGATATTTTTGACGTTTGCATATCTGACATAATTTCCAGTCGATATATAGTTTTGCTCACTATATATATATTCGTTGTGCCGGTTTGTGTGTAGTGCCACGTGGCAGAATTGATTCTCCTGGAAGAATATGATTGGTTGATTTCTTCTCTACTTCCATTATCGATCTGGGGGAAGAAAAGAATCTCCTGACCAATGTATGCACACTCCCACTATTATTGACAATCCTTTCGTTCAGTTGCGGTGCGGACATGCCACATCGCCTGGAGTGAGCAGTCGCATGGGTACATGCCGCTTTCCTGACAAATTGGGATCTATCGAATTATTGCTCAGAAAATTTCTTCCGTTGTTTTCAACCCTCATTTCATTAGTAAATATCTTTTATACTCTGGGTGTTTCTAATTGATCGTGCAATTATCTTGTCCGATATGTATGTCTGGGAAGTCTTTATACCACCATTGACCTGACTTTGTTGGCATTATCCTTACTTCAATATTTACGATGGATTCCAATGGCTCGGTTTTATTTTTCCAATTTAATTAGAATATTATTCCCAGTCTCGACCCGTCAGCACAATTTCGGACCATATTCGCCGTTTATCAGCGTTCGAATGATCCTCCTGATCTCCAACAAGTTACAATCGCACGATCTCTACCTACCAAGACGGCACCATATTCTCTCGGAGAAAAAAAGACCTTTGGGCGGATTTGACAGTAGGATGGATTTAATCTTGGATCAAAAGTGGGCTACGATTGGAGGTGTCTACCTGCGACTACAACGTACAACACCAGACGAGCTGATGATCTCGCTTTTATGTAATAAAGATTCGGTTACTCATGTTTTTTGATGTGTACAACCTCGAAATCATTTACTTGGTCCTGATTCATTTTATTCAGGGCATTTCGTTATTGAGCGGTTAAACTGTTCCATTACTTCCCCATTAAACCTACGAAATTATTATTTATCGATAATTAACATGACATTGGTTCGCTTTTTCCCATGATTGTAAAAGGACCCTTATTGACGGTGATTCATGAGAGAAAATTATTCAGGATTTCTTCCTCACACCCTTCTCAGCTATTTATGATCTGTGGGTATTCTATTAGTTTTCCATAATTTTATTTAAATCAGTAGGATTTTTCGTCCCAGCCGCTAAGTAATGATTGATTTGGGGAAATTTTAGTTAGTTCTAATATTGCTATACTAAATTGTTGAGGCTTGGGAGGTTTTTTGTTCGGTCCTATTAACAATTTGTTCAATGATTTTCCTGACTCTTTATTTAATTCTCGTCCTATTTTATTAAGGCATTACTGATCTATAAGGTTATTAGTTTAGCCCTGCCTGATCTCACGTAATTAATCACGAATAAAAAAGAATTTTAGAGTTTTAGAAGCCTGTTGCATTGATTTCCGCGAGCCCCCTTCCATTAACCTCAAATTGATCCTAGGAAATTTTTATGTTGATGTTAGATTTTAAGAGTGCTCACTGGACTACTCTGTGTTGATATTTTAGCCGATTTTTCGGGAGTAGGTAGAAAAGTAGGAAACCAAAAGATTGTCTCCCAATCTCCCTTCTACCCCTATGATAGTGAATGAATTGACGTTCGAGCCCGTCGTTACCCACGGCGAGATCTCTCACGGGCACGAGCTGTTGGCGGACTTACACCGCACTTACACTGTTCGACTATTTATGTAATATTTTAATAGCTTGTCGGTGTGTGGCTGTGGGCCGGAAAAATTTCGACAGGATAAATAAATTTCGTTCGTATATATATATATATTTAATCAGTATTAATATCATTTTTACATCTCCTTCATCTAATTCACATTCATCAGCAAGTCATTCTTGCTTACTTTAATAAAACAAATAGTTTCGTTGTCGAGTTGTCACAAAACTTTTTTTAATAGATGATTCGTCCGTTAAAGGTTACTGATAAACCGAATGAGTGGTTGTTTTTAGTGCCTTTTAAGGCTTTTCGAGAGTGTGTTTTTTAAGGTCTTTTTTTGAGGCTCTTTTTAAAGGTTAAAATTATGTGAACATGAATCGGTATATATACCTATTCTGTGACCCTAACCTTTCGTGTTAAATTTGATGTAGTAAAACAAAATTTGACCTTGGGAATTTCTTTGTATTTTCTAACTTTAATTTTCTTATTTTTTAATTTATTTTGAAAATTTATTCTTTTGATAAATAATTGAATTATTTTTAATTCAAATCACTTAATTTTAGTTCTAATTTTCATGAACTCTTGATTCTTTAATTAAATTGTCAATTTTCGGTCAAATTTTTCGTGTTATTTCTGTATTTGTTTCGTGCGGATCTTGTTGCGTTCTGTTATTATTTTATTTATTTTTATGTCTTTAATTTTATATTTTAATTATTTCTTTCTCATATTTTAGCATGGTTAATTGGTGTTTAAAGGGTCTGATTTTAAATCTGCGTGCTGTGTTTGCGTGCTATTACCAATTCATTTAAACAAAGTTGTGTTTTGACCCAACATTATTATAAGAGTTTTTAATAAACCGAAACATGTGTAAAATAGTGTAAGCAGAATTTGAAGCTGCCAAAATAATCCAATCACACATGTTTAAAATATAAAATCAAATAAAACCTCTGCTATTGGTTAATGGCGAAAATTCACATTTTCATTTAATGAAAATATTTGTGTAATTTTATTTTCAAAATGGTAATTAGAAAACATTATTTTAACATAGTTCTCTTAATCTTTTCGATAGGAATAATTTTTTACTTAATTAAGTTGGAATTTATTAGCAATTACAATAAAGTTTTTATTTTCGCGGGAAAGCTGTCAGAAACTCAAACAAATATCCGCATCAAGAAACATTTATTGAAAAGTATTCGCCATGCGCGTTCTCAAACTGTGAAAATGGAATTATTCAAAGCTCTCTCACTAATATCTGAAAATACAAACAGGGAGCTGTCAAATATGCGACAACAAAAGCAAAGCTTGGTTGAAAGAGGTGACAGTTTACATGACGTCTGTTTGGAAGAGTTCAAATGTCCAATTGATCATCCTTTGTATAATTTAGGTCAAATTGAGGTCAAATGTGAAAAGAAATCATTTGAAAGCGTTCTAACATTTTTAATTATTGTGGAGAATTGCTGGGTAAAATCAAATATATAAATTGGCATCGAAACATCATATAATAAATCACAGATTATCATTGGAATTACGACAGAGGAGAAATGTGAGTACAAGCAAGCCAAAAATGTTAGGATAAGGAGAAATGTTAACAAAGGAAAAGATTTGTTAAATATTCTTTCTGACGTTCCCACTGAATATTTGTTATTTGCAGCGAATATTTTTCATTTTGATAACCAATCTAAGATTGAAAGACTAGTCCAAATGGTGAGCTATACTGATGTGAAGATTGCGGCTGGGAGCGTGAGACTCGAAGATGGGAAATATTCCAACGGATGTTATCAAATGGGAATGAAAATGTATACATTGAAACTCATCGAAGGTTTTGATATGTCGTTTAATTCATGTTTATATTGTGATTATTCTCCGGCACCTTTAGTCACTCGAACGTCATTTTTAAAGCATTTGCTAGAAAATAAAATAGACACCCTAATCTCAATGATAAACCTAGAAATATTTACAGATTTGCTTATCAGTGAAAGTGGTCAAAGTTTTGTCTGTCCGGACGTGATGTTTCATTCCAAGCCATATGATCTATCAGAGGTTTCACACAATTCTCGCTTGCCCTAAGTTATAAAGCATGAATTGAATAGAATAATATTCTCAAATAGGAAGAAAAAAGAATTTAGTTGTTCAGAATCCAAAATGTCTTGCTACAAAGAAAAGGGAATAATGGTACCCTTTTGTTGTTTGAAGGAATTAAGTGATTCTTTAAAGTTCATGAATGAATTATTAATGAAACAAAATGTAACATTCGAGGTTTTAGAAGGAACGGTGATGGGAGGTTTGAAATACAATAACATTTTATTTTGGGAAAGAGATGCGGACACAACTTTTAGAGTACGAGACATTGATAGGTTGGAAGGAAAACTGAGTAAGGTTTTCATAATTTTATATTTAAATTCGAATGCTATCCAGCATCACATATGCAAGAAATTGCTTTCCATTTAAATTACAAGGCCAATCTAAATTATTTACAGTATTTAAATTAATTCGTATTATAAATACACTGTAATATATTGTATAGTAAACACTATATAGGTGTATGTTGGTGAAATTTCGATTTTATAATGCAAGAAGCTTTGTACAAAGATTAATACATCGGATCCATTTGCACTCAGATTTTTACAGTTTCTGTCTTTGATAATGAGCAAACGCTAAAAGGTTGTCCATAATAACTCATTTGGTCTACTTTGCAATTAAAAGTTCTATAATATTAAAAGAGAACTTTTAGCCTTTACTGATTTCTAATTAATAGATTATTTATAATTAATATTAGAACTCAAAATAATACAACAAAATAATGGTTTTATTTAACCTTTGAGAAGGCACGCATTTTATTTTAACACGAGTGAGCGCGCGCCGTAAACCTTTCGTCAAACAGTTTGTAACAAATATTCATTTATTTAATGATAACATAGTTTGGTAATTATTAATAATTAAAAAAATTTGTTTGAGTTTAGAAAATATTTTATTTGCAAAACTATTAATAAGCAAACATAAGTTCGCCGTAAATTTTAAAGCTGCACACCCGCTGTAAAGTTAAATATAGATTTGATTATTGTTATTATTATTATTATTATTATTATTATTATTATTAAACGATAACGCCAATAAAAAACCTTTCGTACGATATATTTCGATAGCACAGCTATCATCTTCAGGTACTCAAAACCAACTAAAAATATTATGAATTAACATTTAATTTAAACAAATTATTTTTTATTAATTAAATTTTTTAATAAATAAATATTTTTAAAAATATATTTTAAATTAATTTTAAATTTTAAATTTTTTACTTATATTCTAATTTTTAAAAATTAATGTAATTTAAAATTTTCAATTATTTTAATAATATTAAAAAAACAAACATGATTTAACATACGTAAACTATTTAAAAACATTCAAAACATTCGTAGTCACAGCACTCTGCACATTAATCTTTGGATCCAATGACCTTATCAGCAATGCTTCACATATCACTCGTTCCAAATAACTATTAAAACTTCTCAACAAAATTCTAAAATAAGACATTCCGATATCACTTTTACAGCCTCTATTGTGTTCACTAATATTGGTCAAACCCTTCAATCGACAATGCTCTAGAACTCGAGTACAGAGATGACGGGAAGTCTCTCCAATGTATGTGGCATTACACCCATTACATGTAAATTGATAAACGAGATCAGAACACAATCCAACCGGAGTTTTTGATTTATTAATAAACATATTGCGTACCTTACACGAATTAGAGACGATCTTATACTCTAAATTTCCTATCAGTTTACCCAACTTCCTCTTATAATTTGTAAAGCCTTCAGAGTACGGCAATACTAACACATATTTAGGCTCAATTTTTTTATATCCATTTTTACAATCACCCAGATCAACACTCAATTCACACCCATCCGACAAATTACATTCAGACTTTCCACAACATGGATCCTTAGGATTTTTAATCAATTTATCAACAGTTTCTTTTATCATCAACAATAAAAATGATTTAGAATATCCATTCTTTATCAACAACTCAACCAATTTATCAACACTTTTTACCGAATTAGCAAAAGTAGAAGATAAAGCCCATGAACGATAAATCAATCCTTTCACCATATTTCTCTTATACTTAAATTCACAAAAGCTTTCTGGAGAAGTATAAAGACCAGTATCAGTTGGTTTTCTATAAATCTCTGTCTCATACTGTTTATCTTTGCGTTGAATTAACAAATCCAAAAACGCAATTGATGACTTTCTCTCCGCTTCACATGTGAATACAATGTTTTTATGTAAACTGTTCATAAACTGCAAAAACGGTTCTACGTGTTTCTGGTTTTCAAATATAAGAAAAATATCATCCACATACCTTTTATAAACAAAAGGTTTTTCAAATTGGAAAGAAGCAATTTTCTTTTCCAAACTAGCCAAAAATATTGATGCCATCGTTGGTGCTAAAGGGGAACCCATAGCGACTCCATCTATTTGTTGATACCATTCATCATTGAAAAGAAAATTGACATTTGAAGTAGCATATTCAAGAAGTTTTCGAAATGCCCTTCTATCCAAAATGTGATGTTCCGAATCATCTTTATCTTCTACTTTTGCTAATTCGGTAAAAAGTGTTGATAAATTAATTTAAACTCAAATTAATTTATTTTATTCTTATTTAAAAACATTATTTTTCATGATTTTGGTCGTTCGGATTAATCTTTTTCCGATGGCTATTCATTTTAACTGTTGCAACGATTTCGCAAATTTTCCCCGCTACCCATTTCCTCTTTTTGTCCTTAAGATCTATTTATGTTCATATTATATTTAATGAGTGCCCACTGGACTACTCGGTGTTAGATATTTTGAGCCGATTGTTGTAAAAAATTTATGTCAATTTTACAGGAAACGGATGATGAAGGAGCAGCCAAAGGGCTACTCATTTACCCTCCAATTTCCCCTATGTACGGATAATATTGACGTTCCAATCCATGTGTTCCGCACGCCGGGTCTTCACGAGCACAGATCATCGGCGGTATTCCACGCACTTACACTGTTCGATAGTGTGTTTTATTTTTCTATCTTGCGTTATGTTTTGGCTGTGGGCCACCAAAAATAAAATAATAGAAAAAATAAATTACCACATGAATTAGGCAAAAGTCTCGATGCATAAACTGTATATTTGGCATTCATATAAACAAATTTTAAATCGGACATCGATGTACATAAACCAAAATAACATAACTGTAGATTAACAATCTGAAAATATTGCTGCAAAACATAACTGTAGATTAATAACCTGAAAATATTGCTACAAAACATAACTGTAGATTAATAACCTGAAAATATTGATAACTGTAGATAATTGATCTGAAAATATCTGAAAAAAAATCACACAACAAAGTAAGATTTATAAAAAATGTGCATCTTAAATTTGGTTGAAATTAATACTACAAAGTAGTAGTTGAAAATTTGGGAAAACACATCAGTATTTATACCTATAATTGGGCCTTAACCTTGCGTGTTAGTTTTATTGCGATTAAACAAAATTTGACTTTGAAATTATTTGTATTATCGAAATTAAATTTTTATTTATTTCTTAATTTAAATTGGTAATTTATTTTTAACATTTTTAAATAAATTTATTCAGCCAAAAATAATTTGTTTTTATTCATTTAATTCATTAAATTTTACTTTTATATAAATGGTCATTTCACGGTCGAATTTTCTTGTTATTATGTTATTTTTTATGTAGATTTCGTGCTGTTCTTGATGCATTTTGTATTTATTTTATTTTACTTTTATGTTTTTGATTTTATATTTATTTATATTCTCTCAGATTTTAAAGTGTTTAGTTGGTGTTGTTTATTGTATTTTGAGTTATCTTGGTGCTGGGTTTTCGTGCTGTATTACTGAAGTATTTAAACAATTCTCAAGGCTATTTGTGTGCTGGCCCAACAGTATGTAATGTCATGTCCAGCTCACATATCATCCACCCAACCTCAACGACAAGGTCAAATTCTGTGATCGTATGGCGTAATAGGTAAAGACATATTAGATAACCGCTGTTTTGAATTTTTTGTATATGTAGTGGTCTCCTTTTTAAAATTTTTTTAAATGATTGGATTTCAATCAAACAAAATTATTTTTAAGTTAATTTTGGACGAAAAACTCAAACTTAGGCTCAAAAACCAGGATTTCAGGGTACTTTAGTCGGTTTTGTAATTGAAACGGTATTATGATGTCGGATGTTGATCAAAAAGTTGAATTTCAGTCAAATCTATGAATCAACTGTCAAAATAGGCTTATGTTGTAAAAGGGGTAGGGATCAAATCTACTAGTCTTAGAAGAGTCTGGCTATAGTGGGTTTTTAAAGTGTTATTTAACATTAAAACCGTTTAAAATATTGAGTTAAAAATTAAAATATTTATATGGGTTGAAAACTTTGTCTATTTAAGGGTTGGGGTAATTAGGTATATTAATAATAATTTTTATTATTATAATAAAACTGCATAATAATAAGTGCTGATAGAATAATTTAAATATTTATAGTAATGTTAATAATAATATGAAATGATTCATGCATATATATCACGAAACAATATTATAAATTATAATTAAAATTAAAAACACTTTGTCATATTGATTTTATTTTAGTCAATATTCCGAAACAATTTATATTAGAAAATTTTTATAATAATAATAATATTTAAAACACTATAAAAATTTAATACTAGAAAGTACAAGGTTAAATGAATGCTTTCAATATTGCCAGGTCTCTTGAGCAGTAATCAAACACGTGTCTAAAAGACACGCTGTGTATTCGTTCGTGTGCACAAGGCTCGTCTGCGCCTCCCCAAATTAGGTCAAAAAGTACCAGGGCATCATACAACAAATTAAGTCTAACTTGACGAGTGGTATTAAAGTATCAATACATTGCTCAATTTTTAATGTGAACGCAAGGTAACGAAAAGAATCATCGCACAATGACCAAATTAATTAGTGTTTTAGAAAACATAAATATTTACAGAGACATCCAACTCGCTGGATTACAGCCGCCAACCACGAGGACCAGTCATAATAAACAAAATCAATGTCATCGGTATCGTAGTCATCAGTATCGTCGATTTTGTCATTATATTTATTTACTCTAGTTTAATTATAAAATATTAATTAAATCCATAATAGTATTATTAATCTAAAAACATCTAAACGATCAACATTATAAAAACAAAAATTTTAAATCGAGATCAAGAGTAAAGTTGTACAAGAGAAATTAGTCAATCAAAATCCATCGGCTTTACGGATATGTCACAATAACTGGGATGCATTTATTTTGCCTCTGCTCTCATGCATTCCTGGACGAGGCTTCTGTCTATTTCTTGTGGTTTTTGAGATAATTGATGTGGTCATTGTGTGTATTGTTATTTCTCCATCATGTTCCTGCGGATTCGTTCACATGATTAGTTTCTCCTGATACGATAGTAACTTCTCACCTCGTCGCACGAGCTATGATCTGATCGTGTCTCTTAATTGCAGTTGAGCTATCTCAGCGTCTCTTTGTTGCACGATATCATATGCTTACTCGAGCGACTGTCTGCTGCGAATCTCCTGCTGACGGAGATCCATATATCATCTGCTACTGTTTTAAGGTCTGCTCCATTCTTCAACTTCAGCGCACCAGATCCTCAGTTTGTTTTTGAATCGCCTCTTCATGGTATTTGGCGTTGTCTTTTCTGAATTTCTAAGATAGTGCTGTTGTCAGTGAATTCGAACATGAATTATTGTCAATCTGAATCCAAGCGTGCTTTTAAACAACAGTAATGAACTCCAAACGATATAAGAATAGCAATTTTCAGATCAATTGGATTTCACAATCACTTGACTACTGTGATGGGTTTCTGAGATCGGTAACTCTGATTTAGTTGCTTTGCTTTGCTTTGACCTTGCTTAATTTCTATTTCAAATTTATCTTTAATTTCTTTCTGTCATTCTTTGTCCTTTTGCAATTTTTTCTTGTTTTATTTTTTGTGTTTTGTCGATTTTAATTGCGCTTCCTTGTTATACTCCACCTTTCAATAACATTTACTGATGTCGAATAGAATTTCTGATATCTTTTAACGCTAATTCCTTTTGGGCCTCCATAATCACTGACAGCTGTCCAGATAAATCATTTTTTAGAGGTGCCCTTTCCCGGATTCCCAAACAACAATCCTTCCCTTATCTTGAAAGAGCTTTCGAAATAACGTACAAATTTTTTTTATGTTTTTGTGTTCCTAAATTTGCACTTGTTAATTATAAATGACCTTCTTTTATTTTATTGTCTGGTTTTATTGATTTTCTCTTATTCCCTTCTCGTTATTCGATATTTCTTTTTCATTCCCTTTTTATTAAGCTCCAGAACCACATCTTAATCACTTATGATTGTTTCACATGTTTATTAATTATTTTTCTGTATTATTTAGGTATCCTCAACAGTGCTAAAGTTTGATCCACTAAAAAATTCAGATTTTTGATAACGAATATTTGGTCACTACTAATTAATGTTATTTTATAATTAATAGTGAAGGGAGAAAAATTTCACATTGCAACACGTTATGGTGACTGTTATTGTAATTAATATTGTTTGGGTATTACGAAAAAGCACAGTAAAGTCAATAAAAAACCAGAATGATAAAAGTGCAACATTAATTAAAAAAATTACAAAAATTTGAAAGTAGTATTGATCGGGTAAAAATTTGTATTGTTGAACGCAAAATTGAGAGGCGAGTCTAGAAATAATAATAAAGATTTAGTGAGGGGTCCCTAGAAAATAATATAAGACAAAATAAGAAATTAATTAAAAAAATTAATTACTAATGGGAAGACCGAGTCAATATGAACTCCGAGGCAATGAGAAACCCGAAAGATGAGGAAATTCCGAGAGATGAGGAAAACCCGGCGTGTAGCCAGAATAATATAGAAGGTTAAATTGGCCTAAACAATTTAAAATGGGCGCCACTAATCTATGGAGAGGTAATTATTTCCTAATTGGTAATTTAGTAATGTAGCAAACGTTATTGACAAATGTCGGCTAAGGTGGTCTGTGGCAAGTAATTATTTTTAATAATTTAAAAATATAGCAAATGTTGTTGACAATTGTCTGAAAACCGTCTGAGCAGGAGTATAAAAGGAAAAGGGAAAAACACGAAATGGCCAGTGGTCGAAGCAAACGAGTAGTGTAGTCAGGTCAGTAAAAGTAAAGTCAAACCTTATCTATTAGAAAAGGTGATTATCCATTGGATAACCTACCTTAAGATAATCAAATTTATATGGTGGTTGAAGGGTGCAAATAAATTAGTGAAATTGTGAGTACAAAACATTAAAATTGTTGAGGATACCTCAATAATGAAATAGAACAATTAATAAGCATGAAAAATGATTGGGGAAACAATGAGAGGTGAGTAAGATGTGGTTCTGGAGTCTCATAAAAAGAGAATGAAAAAGAAATGTTGAACAACGAAAAAGGAATAAGAGAAAATCAATAAAAACAGACAATTAAATCAAAGAAGGTCATTTATAATTAACAAGTGCAAATTTTGGAAAACAAAAACAAAATCCGCACATCATCTCGAAAGCCCTTTCAAGATAAGGGAAGAAATATTGTTTGAAAATCCGGGAAAGGGCATCTCCAAAAAAATGATTTATCAGGACAGCTGTCATCGATCATGGTGGCCCAAAATGAATTAGCGTAAGAGATTCTATTCTACAGCAGTAAGTGTTATTGAATGATGGAGTATAAAAAGGAAGCGCAATTGAAATCAACAACACAAAAAAATAAGACAAAATTGCGGGAGACAAGAAATTAGCAGGAGACAAAGAAATTCAGAAGACAAAGAAAAACAAAAGGAATTAAAGAGAAATTTGAAACAGAAACTAAGCAAGGTTAAAGCAAAGCGAAGCAACTAAATCAGAGTTACCGATCTCAGAAACCCACCGCAGTAGTTATGTGATTGTAAAGCTAATTGATCCGAAAAGTGCTATTCTTCCCGAAGGGTCGCAATAAGCACTAATTGTGATTGATTGATAATTCGTTGTGTCATTTTAAAGTGGAGATAAAGTGTATTAATCAATAAAGTTTATATGGTTTGGAGTTCGTTACTGTTGTTTAAAGCACGTTTGGAGTCAGATCGACAATACATTCTATTCAAATACATCGAGAAAACCCAACAATATAATATTGCTACGAAGTTCTGTTTTTATAGGAGAGGTTCTCTTGTTTTAATGACAGTTGAGCAAAATGCAGTTTTATATAAAAGTTTCTCAAAATTTATAAATACAAAAATATTTTGCAGCAGTTCACGAAGAGTCTAAATGCTTCTAAACGGAGCTTGGACAATAATTTTAATAAGACTGAAATAAATTTTTTACCTTTTTATTAAGTTTCGTATGAAATGTAGTTTTTTTAAATTATATTTAATTTTAATTATGAATTTTAAATAAATAAGAACTGTGGTAATATAATAAAAAATAACAAATATAAATAATAATAATTTTTTATTTTATAAAAATCGATTTCTTTCAACCTAAACGTAGACTTTTTATCAACGACAAAATAGTTAAAATATTTAAATATAAATGTCTAAAAATTGAAGATTTCCTTCGCCTGCAAAATTGTCTAAGCAACCGTGAAATCCGGGTCTCGGACATTTGGCAAAATATCCATTAAATAATTTTGAAAATTCTTTTTGTGATATTCCCAATGCAGAATTGTGTTCTATGTGCTGAAAGACATCCCCTCCATAAATATTACGACCATATAAAGCTGGATTGGTATAAGTAATATACCATTCATCATCTATTTTTATTTTGGTTGGATTTCTCAACTTGCCTCTGAAATCACTTAAAATATAAGTCACTCCTTACATTTCTGTTCTCCAATTTGAAGCTTTGAAAGCGTAATAGATTGAAACATGCCAGCCAGAATGTCTGCACTTTTCATGATCTCGTTTGAAAGGACATTCATAAGATAATGTTGGTGGGTTACAGGGTTTCAAATCTTGCTTATCTTCCCGGCGACCCTAGTAACGCCATACAAAAGATGCTAACTGCCACTTGGCACCCGTTGCTAGGCAACGTTGGTAATGTGTTCAAGTGGTGGGTTATCCGCAAAAATTGAATACCATTGGCTAGTATTATAGTTGCTCGGACAACCCTCGGGTTCACGAGCTGTCGATAGAAGACCTGTGCTCGCTTTTAATTATTTGGTCCCCTTGCATTTTAATTTCTTTCGTCTACCCAGCTGGTTTATCGGCGTTAGTTTGAGAAGACAAAATAATTGGTGGTTTTATTTAATCCCTCACAATGTTATTTTATTTATTTTTTAAAACCTTATTAGTACGTAAATGTAATGAGAGATGTACGGGAAACGATATATTTAACAATAGTCGATTTCTCTACGAAACGCATTGATTGGAGAGTCGAGCGGGCATATCGATCATGGTTCTAGTGTGTCCTGAATTAAAAATATATGTTTACTCCATCTTTCTCCGTATATTTAATAGTTCGCCAAAAATGAAATCGCTCTCGTCCTGTACGAGAGAACTCGCTAGCTTGAATTTACCTGCATTAGGTGTCTGAGTACCTTGGTAATGCTGATAATCTTGTGTTGTGCGTTAGGCCAAAAGAGTTTTGCGACTCAGTAAAATGGTATGGTATTACATTTATGACTACGTCTGTCTTATATGGTAGGACTATTAACAGCGTAAACTTCACATATGCATCCATTAATTTAATAAATGTAATAATTTTACCACCTCAACTTAAAGTATTTTCCATGCAAACAAAATCAAATGGACTATGTATCGAACTATTTCGTAAGCGATTATTATATTTGGGCTTTAGCTCCTTGTCGAAATCGTTGACGGGATTCTTGGTTGTCAAATTGCGAAGCGGGAAACGAAGTGATTTGATTCTCGGCAGTGATTGGCGAATTCTAGTCAGGCGGCAGGAACCGGATGTCCAATTCGGTTCATCGATCACGGTGAATTGCCGGATGTGACAAGGATTTGTTTAATTTCGTTATGCCATTCATTTTCTAGAATGTTTATTTCAAGCGGATAAATTCGTTTATCCGGTCCGTTCACAATTATTATGGTCATTATATGAATTCTCGTATGATCATGAACTTTTCAAGTAGGCGAAATACTTTATTATGCTTGGTTATCATCTAATTTTATCGTTTAAGGAGTACTAGTTATATCGGGGTTGCAGATTGGAATCTTTGGGTCATGAACACTATATTCTGGAAGCTCTCTCGGCGTTCCTCGGGGGACGCGGTCATCTCGTTACCATGGTCAAAACAAAATCAGTGGTAGGTATTTCTCATTGTTAAGTTAGCTAATTCTTAATCGCTCTAATTTTAGGGTTCGATTTTATCGACACACATTTTTTGGGTGATTGCCACTCTGTTAATGCTGAGTTCGACGCATTCCTTGTGATCGCTCTGTTCCCTTATCCGACGATGATTTTAATGTTTTACGTGAGGAATTGAAATCGTTTCATTTGCTGATTTTTATTTTAATCAATTTTGTTAATAAATTTCTTTGATTATTTGGTTTCGAAGTAGTTAATCGTGGTAAATTTTATCTATGGCTGATCTCGTTAAACAAATAACATAGATGGTTTGTTCGGATAATTCTTGGTCACCCATTTTATTCAATCCATGTCTCAGTTCCATGATCAACAAGTCAAAGGTCCCTCTTTTTCACTTCGTGGATTCGTTGGATTCATTTAAATATGAAATTTTTATTACTCAAGCGAAATCGGGCGTTCATCGATGGATTAATTGGTTACACACATAATTCTCTGTATGTCACTCCCCGAACTTACAATAATCTCTAATCCACATGGGTTGATTTTAGTTCTGAAATTTCATCAAGAAGGACCTTGTCTGCTGATCACGCAATTGATTCGATCTAGAACTCATTTTGTTTAATACGATACGCCTAATTAACAGTTTTGGTAATTCATAATTTTATAAGTTGTTTCTTTTATTCGGATATTTATTTTTCGGTATACATATTTTGTAACTACTTATCTGGTTCGAACATTTGTCATTATGGTGAAATGAGTTAAGGAGTTAGATCTCCATTACATTAAGCAATAATTAAATGATTACTTAGTTTAATAAATTAACGAGTCAAATATCTTTACAAAATTCTTTGTTTCTTTACGGTACAATATTTTACTTTAAATGGTTGAGTGAGCATCAATGGATTATTTATTAAATGAATATTTAATTTACGGTATTAAATTTCTTTATATTGATCAATTAAAAATTGATGAATTATTAAATGAATACTTAATGAATTAATTTTCTTTACTTTAAACAATACTAAATGAGTTATTTATCAAATGAATATTTTAATGAGTTAATAATCAATTTAAAATCAATGAATTGCTTATCAAATGAATGCTTTAATGAGTTTACTTTAAGCAATGATTAAGTTAAAATAAGTGAATTATTTATAAATACTTAATTTACGGTATTAAACTTTAACGAGTTAGATATCTTTACATTAATCAATTAAAATCGATAAATTATTTATTAAAGGACCTCCATCAATTTATTTGACTCGCGAATTTAATCTTTGTTTGAAATATCAATTTGAATTATAACAACGATTTCCATTTTATTTAACCCCAGTTCCAATCCTTTTTAATAAGCCTTAAGCGCATTTTGTGTTTACATTATATTTACTGAGTGCCCACTGGACTACTCGGTGTGATGATTTTTAGCCATGTGTAGCACGAGTTAAGTCGATTTTACAGAAACGAGGAACGAGGAAGCAATCAAATGACTTCTTCCTTATTCCTCCTTTCATCTATAGGGATAATATTGACGATCCAACTCTGCGTTCCGCACGCCGGGTCTTCACGGGCACAGATCATTGGCGATATTCCACGCGCTTACACGAATCTGAATTGTGTGTAGATTTTATTTACTTGCATTAGGTTTCGGCTGTGGGCCGGAAAAATTTCGACAGATTTAATTAACAAATTATATATATATATGAAACAATTTATGCATAATAATGTTTATTAATTATAAGAGAAAAAAATAACAAGTTACCATTCCAATTCATAAAAATAGCATAAATTCATACAATAAACCAAATGCCTCTCTTCCCACGCCAACGTCCGAGCAGAGCTCTATAGAGATGCAAGGTACGGGGCGTGGAAAGAGGGTTCCAAAATCAATGATTCTCACCTAAAATTCTGAAAATTCAAAAGCACGATCTCAAATAGATTTAAAATATTCAAACAAGATTCAAATAATTTGAAATGTTTCGAAACACGGTGTGTTTTTCAAAAATGGTTAACTTTAATGTGAAAATGGATCAGTATATATACCTAAATTTTTGGTGTGTAAAATTTGATGTAGTAAAACAAAATTCGACCTTGTTATTTTCCAGCAAATTCTATTATTTATTTTTATTATTTTTCGATTTATTTTTATAATTTTTTATTTAGAATTTTTATTGAATTATTGCTAATTCAAATTTTCGATTTAAATTCCACTTTAATGAACTTTAATTGATTTTTCTAATTTCGTCGAATTTGTCGTGTTTTTCTTGTTGTATTTGTGTAGGTATCGTGCGGATCTGGTGCATTTTGTTATTATTTTATTTTATTTTTATGTTTATTATTTTATATGTAATTCTTTTATTTCTTAGATTTTTATATGGTTTAATTGGTGTTTTTCAGGTTTATTTTAAATTGCGTGTTGTATCTGCGTGTGTGTTTCTGATCCATTTAAACATTTTTCAAGGCCGTTTACGTTCTGGCCCAACATAAAACACTCGGGGGTCCGTAAAATTGCGACCCGCAATTTCAATTGATTTCAAAATAATACATACGTTTTCAACATCCACATTCATAAAAATATCTACGGTAAGGTTACTTATCAAGATAAAGATGGACTTAAGGTCCTACTACGATACATAATCAAATAAAATCAGATAGTTCAGTTTTAATATCAGTGCAAGTTTTGTAATATCAGTTCAAGTCACTGTTGATCAGTACGAGTTAATCAGTTCAAATCAATGTAAATCAGTTATATTTGGCTTCGAATGAATCACTGACGGCTTGGGTTTCGCTTTCGAGCTGGGTTGATCTTGAGGGGTGATTGATAGAAATATGCGAGAGTTTTGCAGTTTTGCTAATTTGATTGGTATTTCGGATTTGGTTGATCATTCTTCTGAATTTCTGAATTGGGGTATTTTGCTTTTGTTTGTTTTTCGTTAGGCCGAGGATGAGGCAGCATATAAAGAGTATTATGTTGGATGTTATACTAATCGGTAGTATAAGTTTGATTGATAGAGTTGTTGTGCTGGGTTCGTTTTTCTGTCCCACTTGTTTTCCTAGTTGTTTTTTAATTGATAGGACGATCTTTTGAATTTCTTGGATTGGTTTATTTTTGGGGTTTGCTTTGGCTGTTCTTTGAATTTGTCTGATGACATTTTCTAGGGTTTTCTTTATCTCTTGGTTCTCATTTTTTATATTGGCTATCTCTTCATTATTTTTCAGTAGGGTTTGTACCATTATTTGGGTTTTCTCGATATTCTGTTTTATCTCATCCTTGTTCTCTTTCATGGGGCATTGTGTACATTGTAGGTTTATTTGCTGACATTCTTCATTATCGGGATTTCTACAAATTTCTTTGAAATCGGCGCAGGTGCTGTCCTCTCTTCTGAAGGGTTGGGATCTCTCGCATTTTTCCAACGGGTTTTCAGTGTCACACTCTCTCATTATTATCATTATCATTATTATCATTGTGATCCATAACGTTGGGTTCATGGTTTTCATTTCTAATATATCAATCAATTTTCACATCTATTTACAATTTTATTCAACTATATACAGTGGAGTTTAGCCCTTTTTACTCTTTCTCTCTTTCTGGGGTTGAGTGTCTCTCGCACTCTTCTTTAATTTTATTTTCTGAGAATCTCATTATCAGGACTTGGGCTTTTATTAATCGCTCGGTTAATTTTGGGAGTTCTTTTAATCGTTCTTTACCTTCTTTGATTGTTCTTTGTTGATTATGAATTTTCATTTGAAGATTTCTTTCTTTTGTTTGCTTTCTTTTAAGTTGACGTTTATAGTTGACCCGCTTGGTTGTTTGTTTTTCCAGCTTTCGTCTCGCTTCCTGAAGCTGATCTGTTAATGTTTTAATTTCGTCCTGAGCTTGTTGGTGCCTTTCTTTTATTTCTCTGGCTTTTCTACAACTGTCTTCTAGTTGTAGCACGTATCTCTGTTCGCTTTTTCTGCTGTCTCGCATTCGTTCTGCTTCGGTTTTCCAATAGTCTTCCAGGATTACACGGGTCTTTATTTCAGCTAATTCTCGTCTCAATTGTTCATTTTCTCTCTTTTGATCTCTGTTTTCTCCCATGCTATATGTTAGTTTTCGTTTTATCATATTGATTAGTTGTTTAGATTGTATTAATTGATGATTTATCCGGGCGATTTCTGACTCTTGCTCCTCCACTAACTCTTGCCATTCCTTTCTTTCTGTTCTCCATCTTTTACTTTAATATCTCAGTGGGTCTTGTTCGATTGGTTCTACTAATTGAATTGGGCTTGGTACGTATTCTCCGTCTTCTAGATTCATTCGGATTTCTATTTCGTTTGAATTCCTGCTAAATATACATCGATTACAATTTTTTGTTTTTTCTTTATTTTTATTGTCTTTTTACACTTTTTTACAATTTTCCTCTTCAATTTTACGCTATCGTTTCGTCCGTCTCTCCGAATCCTTCATCGGGTTCGGCGGGTACTTGGGTTGGAATTTCGGTTGGGTATAACGGCATAAGCAGGATTGGTGGTCGACTTTGTAACATATTTACCTCTTCACGCAAGGCGCTTGATATTTGTATCTCTTCGTCTAAGAGATAGGCAAGATATTCCGTATTTTCTGTTAACTCTTCTACTTGCGTTTCCAAACGATGCGTATTTTCCAAAGCTTTTAACTTTTCAATCTCTTTTCTTAGATTCTGTTCATTTTCCTCATATCCTTGCTTTATCGTTTTGATCTCTGCTTCCACTTGTTCCTTCAACTGCTTATTAACTTCATGTTGATGTCTCAACTGGATTTCTTTAAATACTGCAACTCCTCGGTGTCCGTTCACCTCCTGCTGGAGTTCTGTTATTCTCTCGTTTAATTGTTGGATTTGTCGTCTTTCATCCGTTTGTTCGTGTAGGGTTTCCGTTATCTTTTGATTTAGCTGATCAATCCATTTTCTGAGGTCCTTGTCGGTTTTCCTGAGCCTTCTTATTGTATTTTGTCTGGCTCGTTCATGGTACTCCATTGTTTGGATTTCCTCGTTCAGCTCCTCAATTGTTTCTTTCTGCGCTTCGACTTGTTCCCATAGCTCCCAATCTTCCATATTCAATATCTTTTTGGGTAACAGTCTTATCTCTTTCTTGGCTTCTTGGTACTGGTTCTTCCATCTTCTTGCTTCTGATTTGATCCACTTTTCTTTGTCTTCCGTTTTTATTTGTTGTATTTGTCTCTGTTTAAGAGTCTTTTCTTGTTCTATTAGCATCTCCTTCATTCTCGTTTGTTGCCATACTATTTCGTGGTCTTGTTTTTGTATATGTTCCCATTGTATCGTATTCTCGATTTTCGACAATCTATACTTGTCCTTCCACTTTCTCGCTTCCGCCGTTGTTTGGATCACTATTCTTTCCTGTCTATCGTCTCTGGGCTTTCTAATTTTCTTTGATGGTTTTGGCTCTTGATTTCTCAGCTTGTTGACTTCCTTTTTCGCATTCTCCCATTTAGCTTTGTAAGCTCTTGCTCTATCTTCCTCTTCGGCTATTTGCTGAATGTAGTGTCTAATTCGTGCTTCCAAATTACTCCTTGAGTTTTCTCTATCCTCTGTCCATTTGGCTTTCCAATGGAGTGCTTGTCGTTTTGCCCATTCTTTGGCTTGTTCCAAATGGGTTCTCTTTGTTTTCTCTATTCGATATTGGGTGCTAATTTGCCCAATTTCTTCCTGCATTTGTTGTATAATTTTTATCGTCTCCTCTCCTTCTTCTCGTATCTCTGCTTCTTTATCTTTTATTACTTCTCGCAATCTTTCGATTTCATTTTGTTGATCCTGCTTCTCTTGCTCTAACATTCTGATCTCCTTTCTTTGGTTTATGATTCTGGTTTGGTTCTGCATGGATTCTTTTACTAACTCCTCTTCTCGTCCTTGATATGGTTCATTATTTCCTTCGGAATTCATTGTTTGTTGTTCTAATTCTTCTCTTATCATTTTTATCTTTAACGTATCTCTCAGTAGTTCTCCTTCTACTGATGTTAATATTTCTTTTAATCTCATCGACCTTTGTTGCCATTCCTCTTTAATCTCCTTTAGTTGTTCGGATTGGGTTTTCGATTTTTGACTCTTTGTCCTCTGTTGTAGTTTTCTTTATCTTTTGGCTTATCGTCTCGTTTTGGTTCATTGTAATTCTGAATATTAATAATTGATTATTCTTTCTTTTCACTCATATCAAAATTTTATCATAATTTACATCATCTTGTATTTTTGTGATTTTTATAATTTTTTGTTTTTACGTTTATCTTTATTTACACTTTTTACACATTACTCCCATTTTTAATTACTGATCAGCGAAACGGAATCCTTTGATCCGCCCGTTGATCGGCTTTCTACATACTGGACATATGTCGACCTTTAATCCACATGCTTCGCATGTAACCATATGTCCACAAGGCATATAAATTATTTCTACATGTTTCTGCCAACATGTTACACATTGATACTGTTCCAAAATAGCTTCTTTTATTATTGATTTGTCTCGATTCTCTTTTGGTTTCTCTTGATATCGCTTGATTGCTCGGATTACTGCTTGTGTTGAGTCATACCATTCTAAATTATTAGCTAATCTTTCTTTGATTATTTTTCTCATCTTTTGAGTATCTACTCCTGATAATAGCATTAGGGTTCTCGTTTTTGGTCGATCCAAAAATATCTTCTATTTGTTGATTGGTAATTGTTATTTCGATATTCTTTGACTCTTTTTCTTGCTTGTACATGCATTTTCCTTTATGTTTTAGCTTTTTGACATTCTGATCTGGTACTGGTTGTTGATTTTTGCATCCTTCGCACATTATTCCTCTGGCTGTTTGACAATACCCTTGACTCGCAAGTTCTGCTGCTCTTGGATTTCCTTTGAAGGTTTTAATTCTCTCTTCGAATGTTCTATTTATAGTCTCTTTTTCCCATATTAATTCTGCTGGATCTTCAAAACCCTTTATTATCGTTATCTTTTTCTCACCTCCCTTTTCATCTTTGTCAACTTCTGATTGTCGGAGTCCTTCCAATCTGTTTATCGCTTGGTTTCCGACGTCAATGTTTATTCTAAATGGGCAGGTTGAAAATTTCCTCAGGTGTTCTCGTTTTGCTGTTTCTCCTTTTTCCCAATGCGAGAGTCTTCCTTGACAATAAATACAGGTGACTTCATCCGGTAGTTCGGGGGTTCCTGAGAAGAAGAATCCTTGGGCTGCCATCTCTTTACTCTGTCGGTCAGTGAATACTTTATTATCTTTGAACGTTAAATATCTCTGTTCTTCTTTCCTCAACTCCTCGTATCTTACTCTTCTCTGTGAGTAAATTACCTTCCTCATTTTCCATGGTCGTCCGGTTGTGTCGAAACTGGTATAATGCTGAATTGCGATTACTAAGGTTTTAATTTTTCCTCTTCCTCTGGTTTTTTCCATAGTCTCGTCCATATCGAATCCGGTCCTTCCCGCATCTGTACTGTTATCTCTTTGCTGGTTCCGCTTGCCATCTAAATATCGTCATTATTTTTGAAGTTTCGTTTTTCTGATTTTTCTGATTATTTGTAATTTTTTGATTTTTATTTAATTTTTATTATTTTATTTACATTTTATTTACACTTTTCTTTCTTTTTACAACGTCTTATCCGGCTTCTCCACTTCTAATTTTATATACAGGTTATCTTCTCGCAAGAATCCTTCTCCTCTCAGTCGTTGTTGTGGATAAAAACGTGGTGTACCGATTGCTGTATTCCAGTCGGTTGTTGGTCTTCCCATCTGTGGTTCATTCCCTGTTCTGATTGGATTGCGGTAATCCTCTTGTCCCTTCATTGTAAGTATCATATTTTGTTTAAAAGGCCATGTTAATAGCTCGTCGTAATCTCCTCTTCCTACTCTGATGAAGACACTTATGTGGGTGCCTGTTGCATTCCCATCTCCATTTGGATATAGTCTAATGCCCAATTTGTATCCATTTTCCCAACTGTATATTGGTGGGCTGTCTAAAATTCTCTGTGTTCCGTCTTTTGCTCTCTGAAGCTTCTCTGCGAATTCGGTTATTTTCCATATAAATGGTGCTGTAGGATGTTTTCTGGCTATAGAACTGTTAGTTTCTAGTTCCTTTATGCTGTTGGTCATCTGTTGCATTTTCTTTTCCATTTCGCCCATTTTCTTGAGTGTGTCTCCTTGGCTTCTCTCGAAATTCTTTCGGGATTCTAATATTCTCTTATTATTGCTTTTTGTGCATCATTTCTGTTCGTAGGCTTTTATTTCCATGCCAACATCCCTATCGTTTTCATTATGATTTCGGCATGCTCGATACTATTTTCTATCATGTGCTTTTGCATTTCCGCAATTGGAATTGTGCTCGGCAGTTGAATAGTTCAACGGACATTTTACGGTTGCCGATGCATTCGTTCCAAGTTCTTTAATTTGACTAAGCTTTCCACTGTCCGCAGTTATTTTCGCATTATCCCTTGCGTATAGATTCACATATTTGTCTCTTTTGATTCCGGGTTCCATCTTCTCTATTGTTATCCATTCGTCGATGACTCCAGCAGAATCGCATTTTTATTTCTCTCTCGTTGTGCAGCACTTAATGGTGTTACATCGTCTTTTTTGTTGTGATCGTTTGGCATTTTCCGCATAATACTCGTTATATTCGCATTCGTTTGTGTGACTTTATTCGGCGTCCTTCATAAGCTCCTGTTCCATTCACATATCTTTTACAACCTCGGGATTGAACTAGTAGAATATTATTTCTTTATTTGGTGGCTTTTATCCATTGTTGTAGGGGTCTTCATCTTTTTCAATTCGTTTCGTCACATCCCAGGGCATTTTATTGTTCGCGTTTTTATCACTTCTTCAGTACAATCTGTACATAGTCTGGGCATCCACATTTCCTTTGTCCTGGCTCCAATCAGTAGTTCTTATACAATTACAACATTTCAATCTTTTCTTTTAATATCGTTCACCGATTTAAATTTCCTATTTTCATTATCCGTGTACTCGTACTTCGGATGGATTTTCTCGGCTTCTTCTATTCTCTCATAATTTCTGCATATCTACAACATAAACATCTTTCTGATTACCTAACTGCTTGTACTTCTATCTTTTTATTTATACATATTTACAAGGTACGCTTTATTATTAACTCTACTGTTGAAATCCAAGGTTCAAAGGGGTGAATTCTGGCAATTGATGCTAATCCATTCCACCCAACTTGCTGGATCTACGTGCTGTTGATTGGTTACGCTAGTCTTACTACCTATTTTCGGCGTCAGCAATTGCCCATCTAACTTGATCTGCAAGTTGTTCATTCATTCTCTGCAATTGTAGTATAGTTCTTTGGTTGCTCTTCTAGTATTTAGGCTTGTGTAGACCGTCTGTTACGCCTTCCGTTACATACTAGATGAGTATTTGTCACTGAAGTTTGCGCATTGTGCTTATGAGTGTCATAATCGCATTGCCGTCTCCACGTTGCCTCAAACTTCCTGAATCCTTGGTAACTATTGCTTGATGTTATTCTATATGATCTCTATAGGTAACATTGGCAGCTCTGGTTGTTGTAATTGCCTTCTTGAACGGGTGGTATTCTCAACTTGTTGGTTGATTTACCATTATGTAGGATTCCATCTGTTGGTTATAACTACATCGATTAAGTTCGATCGCATTCATGTCTGTTTGCTTACTAATTTTGACACAATAACCATTTTGTAGCAATATTTATATATACGTGCATACTATTACTACTAATTATAAATATTCTACTAATATTTTACATCTATCATACAACGCCCCGTCTGCTTTCTCGTTTTACACCATCGTCTCCGGGGACCTCTATACGGCATGTCCGTATATCCCATATTTCTCATTCATATTTTAGTCTGATATAATCAACATCCTTTACGCGGCTTGTTGTGATCTTCGATAAGTGGGTGGTTCTTTTTAGGGCCAGAGGCTCCGCTTGTGGCTAGATTTCCTATGATTTCATATTCGTTCAGTTCTTTCGCCATCGTATTGTTCCTAGAATTCGAATGTATCGTAATTGAATTTTCTACCTTGCTGCCATAAATCCTTTTCTTTCTGGCTTCTTTGTCCGCATTTGGTAGTTCTTACTGAATGAAATTTATATCTAGCATCACTACGCTACTTTATTACGCTTGGTTGTTATCCGAGATCATTGTAATCATGTAGTTCTTTTCGATTAGGCTGACGGGGTCGCTATTTTCTCTTGCATTGGTTGTCTCCATTATTCTCTTTGGTTGTACATTTTTGAGTGCTTTCTGAATTGTTAATTTCTTTCGTGAAATTGAAGAGGTGGCCCTGTCGTCCATGATCATTCCTTTTTTTCCATGTTTCGTTTTTTCTTCAAGTGGTTTTATGATATGGTTATCGTCGCATTTGATCCTGAGCGGTTGCCTTGTTATCGTTCTCCAATGTCATCAGATTCCCTTTTGGATATTTATTACATATTTTCCGCAGTTTTCCTGATTTCGTTGGAATGCGATAGCTTTTTGGATCTCGTTATGGTGTGTTGCTTGTTATCGCATTGGATTCCTTTTGTTACCTGTTTCGTTTCTTTTAGTGTCGTAATACTGCAAGATTTCGTGATGGGTATTTCAACCTGTGTTTCAATTACATATTTCTCTTCATTTGCCTGCATTGACTCGATGTTATTATTACTGGCTTTAACTTTCTGCTGGATTCTAGATCGTTGAATGAAAGCGGTTCCTCTTTTGTTGCCTTTTCCGGACAGTTTGTCGTAATTGTTATTCTAGTAAGTTTTTCTTCGTTATTGATTATTCCATAATATCTCTCCTTCTGAATCGGTACTATGTACTTTTTCCCACGCTTTTCTTTATCGTTGGATCATACGATATTTTTGATTTTGATATCATCATTTGATTGACATTTGATTCTCCTCATTATCGTTCCGTTCTTTTTAAGTTTCGGAAATATAGCAAACTTTTGTTAAATTGGTTTCTTTGCCATGATTTCGAACATATTATCTCTTCTTCCACTTCTTTGGATCTGATTCTACTTTTATATTATTTCTTTATTTTCTCGAGGGTCTCGCTCGTGATAGGCTCTTCTTCTTTGGTGTTTGTGAATTTTCTCCCAGGGTGTTTGGGCTAAGTGCAGGTTATTATTAAATCGTTATTGCACATATTAATATTGTCTGCATTGCCCTCTAGACTAATCCCCATTCCATTTCTTTCGCTGCTTTCATGTTCATTTTTCCAACAATCAATAATTTTGTTTTGTATAGCATAACTTGGTTCAAGTCGTTTCTATTCCTCTGTTTATTTTATTCGTAATTGTGCCTATCTCGCCTCTGGCTGCTACTTGGATTTTTTACGTTTCTATCTTTTGTAGCATCTCTCTCTGCATACGTCTTTAAAGTGGTTTGACATGATGATTAATTTTATCGGATCGATTTTCCGTCTTTCTGGTTTTTTCCTATGGAAACGAGTATTGGCAACTTATGCTTGTATTCCATGTCAGTTGTAAGCATATTCCTTTGCTCGAAATCCTTTATTCGTTTAATTGTTCGTATTACTAAACGATTCTCATTTCTTTTCGTGATAATTTTTCGTCAGTCTTCCGTTAACTTGATGGACGTAAATCAATATCATTATTTTTTGTAGGCAGGCGTCGTCGGCTTTGATTTTTCCTTTGTTGTAATAACATCATTCCTTTGTTTAGTTTTCCCTCGGTTATTACTGAGTTTTCGTTCTTGACCGTTATCCTCGTTGGATGATTCCTTGTTCTCTTGTTTGTGAGCGGATTTATTTCGCGTTTCCTAGTATTAATTGATCATTCCTGGTCTTTTGCTGCTGTCGACCTACCGTCCTTTCTCCATTATTTTCCCCGGGTTCTTTTAAAATGGTCGTCGCTCGACATTTATTGATTTCAATTATTTCCTCGATAGCTTTATATTCTCCGCTTTATAGTTCGTCGCATTTTCTTTTATCTCTTGTTTGCTTGCTTGAAATCTATTTTTGGCTTTCGATTCCTATTCTGTGTATTATCATTAATAGTTGTTCGCTTTCTATCTCCGATTCGTATTGCTTCTTTTGGTATGATTGGTGAATGTTCAGTCCTTCCCATTATCACCAATTGCTTTTATCGTTTTTGGAAATGGGTAGTGAGCATATATGTTCTTTTATAGAAGCGTTTCCTGTTTCTTACCATATAGTGTTAAATCGAATACTTTAAGTGGTGAACCCTCGTAGGTCCAATTTCATCAGATTGGCTGCTGCTTCGCTTGGTTTGGCGTCGATAGCGTTCCACATAATGTTTGGAATTGTTTTAACCCATCATTTCATCTCTCTCTAATTGTGCGATTAACTGGTGTATAATTTTAATTGCACTTGCTATGTCCTCGTATTTCAGTGCATAGTTAGTACATTTATATTCTCCATTATCTTTCTCTTTGAACGATATTCCGTTCTTAGTAGTTCTCTCAGAACTGTGTAGAAGCATCTGCTGATACTGCGAACATTAGTGGCGTTTGTCCCTTGTTTTGGTATATTTGAGCGTGGTCGCGCATTTTTCGCATAAATTGACATTATATCCATTACCTCGTTGAGTGTTTCTATTGCTGTATAACTGCAGATATGTAAAAGGACGTTTCCTTCTACCAGAGTCTGCCATAGTAAAGATCATGGTATGACCTCTTTGATACGATCCATTCTCTGGTGGAACTTCTAAGCTCCTTGTGGCATATCCCATTGCTATTTTTTCGCCTCCCCCTCCGCTTTGTTTTACTGAAATTCTTACCATCCTTTTCCACGACCCATTCCTGGCATTATTTCTCTGATGGCTTTTACTATTATATCCCGTCTTATCTACAATTGTCTCTGGGTAGCGTTCAGAGTCATTTTTGGGATTTATTTTATTCCTGGTTTTCGGTTCCTCTACGGTTTATTTGGTGTCGCGTCTATTTTTCGAGCTCATCGTTAATACCGTTTATACTCAACGTTGAGTTTGTGATACTGTTTGCATACCTCGATTTTTGGTTATGCTTGTTTATTGTTCTGGTATTGCTTACTCTACTCAGTTTACACTTAGCGTAGATTAGTCTAAGTGAGTGGGTTATGTATGACCAAGTTAACTCGAGCATTGTTCTCAGTTTTACGCGTACAATTAATTCGTATGGTCCTTATACACCACATCTTGTAATTTCTGGCTACCCTGGATATATTTCTTGTGGCGTCGCAATTTATGTACCCCTCTCCAACCTGAAAGTTATGACCGCGTACATCTCAGTTTCTGCGCTTTTTTCATGTATCTTTGTAGCTCTATTGATTAAATCTAATATCATACCTCATCTTTCGTTTTCCCAGATCTCTTGCAATTAACTGTTCTTTGAACCTGTTACATAATCATCAATTTTCCAGTATATCTGTGATATTGGTGTGATATTCTAGGTCTATCGGCATGTACATTCGTCTGCCGTACATTTAATTTAAATGTGACTCTATTTTTGGTTGCTTGAGTGTATTGCACATCCTATAAAAGCCATAAGGCATAGGTTTATATATCTATCGCCAAATCTTTTTGGATGTGCTTTTACATAAATTCGAACATCATTGTCTATTAGTAATGCCATTGAACTCTCCTGTCGGGTTTGACCATTTGTTTGTGATGTTTTAGTGATGTTACTCTAAGCTTCGGAATTCTGAAGTAATTGTCGTTACTTCGTCTCTATTATTTTCGCTCATAAAAGTTGGTTCCTTGAATCAATTAAAATTGTTTGGGTGTCCATATCTACATCGGCATATTTCTTCTAATATACTAGGTATTCCGCTAATTGTTCTGGGCTTTTGATCTGGTTTGCGAATTGCTTCCCGGAATTTTGATAAATAATTCTTCACTACTAATATTAGATTATTCCATCTGTTGGTTTCTGATAATGGTCCTAGCTACAGTCCATTCGAATCCATGTTGTCATGTGGTTCTGGCTGGAGATTGGCATTGGCTTTTAAGAGCGGTGCCTTTTAGGTTAAAGTTCCTGTGCTTTTTTCTGGTTGCACATATTCAGAACATTCTTTTATCCATTCTTTTTTACGTCCCTCCAATATTCGGCCAAATATTTTTGGCGCAGCCTTGCTAACCGTCTTTTTTGCGACATGTTCCTCCAGTTTTCGCATCGTGATATTGCAATCAGTACTTCTTTTCGTCTAACTTTCTGGTAAGCACAGAAGTCTTTTCTCGCCATCCATTAAATAATAACCATCCTTTTCCTGTATATAATCGATGGTCTGGTGTTTCTACCTATCATGCTCTCTTCAGTTTGCTGTTTGTTTGTCGAAGATTTTCATATCGTTAGTCTTCCATAAATTCGATTATTGTCTTTAATTCTCGTCTTACCTTCCTGCTCGTTTCTCAGTTTTGTAAAATCGATATCCTCTGTCGATGATCAGTCGCATATTCGTCTACATCAGTGGTCCAATTGTATTCCTCAAATAGAAATCTTGACATCGCCACGTCTGGCTCGTTGGCAGTTGGCCTTTCCTGATTTGAATTTTATATAATGGCGAGTATTCTGTAGCTGCATTGGCCGCATCTCATCAAATTGCCTCGATGCTGTCTTTGTTGGCCCTATGCCATAACCAATTGGTTGATGATCTGTAGTGATATTATATCCGTGACCCCATATACAAATATTTGAATTTTAATAGCTTTGATGTGATTCTAAAAGGCCTCTCTTTCAAGTTCACAGAGTAATTCTTTTATGTTTCTTTTGAACGTTTTCGAGCTATAATATCCAATAGACTCTTCTCTTTTCTCGTCATTCCCATTGTCCTAGGCTGCTCCTAGATGCATATCCACTGCGTCTGTTGCTAACAACAACGGTTTTCTTAAATCCGGGTTGTACGAGTTATATTGGTGCTGATCATGCAGTGTTTAATTGCTCTTATGAGGGTTTCGAAGGCTGTTTGCTTGGCTCCTTTTCCCATATAACGGGGTATCTTTTTTTGTTAGTTTTGTATTGTTTTGGCGATGGTTGCCATAATTCTTGAATGAACTTTCGATAAATATCCACATAAAGA